>OX438762.1:66166384-66508335 GCA_949316455.1 Acleris holmiana | reverse complement strand
GACGTAGTGAACGAATGAAGTATATATACATGTCATAAAATATTTTTTACGTGGTCTAAATGGTAGTTTATAATGAATTTGAACGTTGTCGGTGTAAATATTAACTTAGCGCATCGGATAAAATCTACTTTTGAAGTACGAGCTGTCAGCTACAATACAAAACACGTTAAGTTTGTTTGGCAAAACTGTGGCTTTGTCAGCAATCTATATAAATCACAACATGATAATGAATGAAGAAAGAGTACCTTTCGGTGCGTACATTTGAATCAATTTTATAGTGCAATTAATTTAGACACTATAGCGGATTAATTACAAGACTCCGCTCTTTGAATCCTCTTATCATACTACAGTTGAAGATAGTTTATACAAAGCCGGTTGCAACGAGTTAAAAAGTACTTTTAATGTATACCTACGAGTACGTGAGCTTGAGTAATAAAGTGTAGAGTTGTAGTTTAACGACAGACATTGTAATTTGGTAACAGGTACACATACACGACTTGACAAGCAAAGGCCCGTTTAAAAAAAACTTGTAATTGATATTACAAGTCAAGAGGTATTTTTAATCACTGGTTAAAAAGCAATTTCCTTGCAAGCCTTCGTGAAACAAGCCCCAGGTTGTAAGTTGTGTTTTGTGAGGTTGTTAGTATGAATTATGATTTACAAAATGTAACAAGAATAAGGTAATTCCTCTCGTGACAACCATTGTAACACTACCTGCACTATTTCATAACGGTCAAACCCGTGGAGGCGCGCATTTGTGGCGAACATTTATGTTCAACGGCGTCCCTTCTCTTTATTAACAGAAAATCAGGCAAAGTGCTTTATATAGTTTGAACAAGAAAAATAGTGTCGAATTCCTAAACCTTCGGGAGTAGGAGGAACAGCCTAGCTTTTTTACAGCGTTTGTGCACGATCCATCGAATGTTACCAAATCAAAAATATTTAAGAAGATATTTATTCAGCATTCTTGTTTAAGCTTGTCTAGTTTGTATGTCGTATTGTGATAGTAGCCAATTTTGATAAGTTTCATTTTATTTGTAATTTGATTAAAACAAGGACATCACATTCAGTAACTAAGTGTTAGGTATCCGTTAATCTATAGGTCGATTCACAAGAGCTGGCAAGAATGGATCCTTTGAGTGAATGATAATATTGATAATATCCATTAACCTTTATAAGATGGTTACATACAGGTTGGTTCAATAAGTAATAATCCAAATACAGTGTCAAAATATTAGTATAATTTTAAATCATGGTGAAAATTTAAATATAACGTTGACTGGTACATTTAAGGACTTTAACTGTTATGCCACTATGGAACCCTGTCATAATGACAGCGTCAACCCTGCTGTCATTATGACAGGGTTCCTTAGTGGCATAACAATTAAAGTCCTTGACCGTACAACATGCCTTGTGTTATTAGATCTGCAGTCAGTAATTAAATCCGCAGTAAAATGCTGCCATATATTCTATCTACTTGGTTCTAATAATTTGCAGATTATGATTTATATGTAATATTCCTTTTAACCTGCGTAACGAAAATGTTCCAGATGTTACAAAATATTAGGAAGCGCCTGTATAAGAACGGCACACACACAGTGACAAGTGACATTATTTATGTTCACTCTATTCGTGCCAGCTCTTGTAAAGCGACCTTATACCCTGTAGTCATTTACAATGACGGGTAAATTTATTTATTTATTAATGTTTACTACGTAACTGGAAAGTCAATCTTTGGTTAGATGAGACGGTGCTTAATAATCCATATTTAGGGTTAAGTTCGTTTTCCTCCATACCTCAGAATCCTCAGATATACCTAAGTAACACCCCCATCTCTTTTAGCACAATTTAGAATCCTTACCGTGACCTTACACTGCAGGGTCTAAATAATTAGAGCGGATAAGTACTCCATAATATCTACAGCTCTAGTGAAACAAAAAAAGTCCTGTGAAAGTATTTTCGAGATCCTTGCTATATGGAGCTTGGATTTGTGACTTAATATTTTTTACTTAATTTAGGTATTTCCACTTAAAATACATGTCTCATGTGATCTCAACAGCCTTTAAGAGATATGAGTGACGTGACTTATGCCCAACAAGTTAATTTTAAAAGTTGAAGGGTTAGCGTCGCCCGTCTCCGACGCGAAAGGGCTGAGCGGGGCGGGGGCGGGCTGTGTGGCGGGGAGAAGACACTTGCCGTACTATACTGAGGGTCTGAGGACTCTGAGGCGTGCTACAGGCGGGCGAGGCAACCGTACCAGTGTGGCGTCTATATTACCAGTCGCCATCAAAGATACCACACCACATGCTCAAACATATTTCAACTCTACTGCGACGCAACTATGGCGAAGCATACATTATTATTTTTAATATTAATCACAAATATATTTATAAGCCTATGAACTTGTGTGACTGTTTTCGTGTTGTGATAATTTAAAGTAATGGTAAAATATTTTTTCTCAAATATAAGTGCTTTGTAGCTCTTGTATACACCGTGTTTTTTTTGATTTACGATAACTTCGGCATATTACTAGGTATATCCATAGAAACTAAATAGTAGTTAAGATTTTTAAATACTGCAAAAAAAAACTGTTTAGAACAAAATAATTAAATCTTTTATCTTTGGTCATTCTAAAAGGGCCTTTAGAGTTAACTAATAATCAGTGTCAAATACGTCTATGTTGGCGTAACATACACACACAAGTATAAGTGCATTCAATATTATAACTGACGCGTCTCCACTTGAACGTTAACAATAGGGGTAATAAACCAAACACTCAAAGAGCCCATTCATTTTTAAAGGAGCCGTTTAGGCCTTATCTATTTTGTTGCAAACCAACCAGTGTTGATACTTTTGAATATTTATAGAATAATTTAAAAAAAACGTACGGGTATGTTAAATGAAATACAATAACAAGTTTAATTATTTATTTATTCTAAAGTAATAAATCAAAACATATGTGGTTTTTTTGTTGAACACATTTGCATTATCGAATTTATTATTTTCACATGGCACAGTGGAAGGTGATTTCACCCAAGGACGAAACATATCGAAAGACGCAATTGAAGTAATCTCTTCGAAGTTTAAAAAAACAACAGTGGTATTTCTATTTGCTTATATTATTAAAAGGAAGATAACATAGGGAAAATATCAAAAACGTTTGAAACACCGCCTGCCGCACGTGCTTGCAAGTGTTTACAAAGAATTCTTCCGCAACGACTTAATCCTATTGTTATTGCTAATGACGGTTTCAAGTGGAAACATGCCAGGTAATATTGAATGCCCTTTTTTTTATAAAGATAACACTTGACAGGTACAAGATCGCTTGGCTCGGCGGTAAGGCTTACTGTGCAAGAGGTCACCGGTTCGATTCCCAGACGTGTCACTTGTACGTTTTTTTTTGCGTTTTTGGTATAATTGTCTACTGTTCTAACTATTCAACAATAACGTGTGTCGTACCTTTTAGGATAGATGTTTTATTTTAAATGCATTCATAACGAATAGTTAATTTTAAAATGAACGAAATATTTGCGTTGTTTCATAGAATTTTATTTAAAATGTAGAATAAATGGCCGCACAAAACTCAACCGTCAGTAATTTTATTACTTATCTTATTATTTATTATAATATGACAAAATTTAACCTAGCATTACTTAAAACTGTAAAAAAACGTATCAAAACAATGAGCATAAAACAAATAATGTGCGTATCTTCAATGTAAGTATTTCACAATACTGTTTAGAAATCGTCCAAGCGGGATGCTCTGCAGACCATAAGTTATCATAAAGAACGAAATCACCTGCTGTTATGTGTAGCTGCAACTCGAAAAGTTGTTGTGACAACTTAGAACAACTTAAAAAACAAGAGCTTTCGAATAGTCAATTACGTACCTCAAAAAAAAAAATTCCTAACGCAGCACGAAATTTGGTCAGAGTACGTATCTTTGACTTTTCATTTAAGAATTTAAAACTTTTTGATCCTGATTGTTTAAAATTCCTGCCCACATATTTACAGAAAACTCATGCTAGAATGAAGACTCTGGCTAGTTTCGGGTTGTGCTCAGAACAATGATGTAGAAATTGTAGAATAAACTATTCCTGCTCTTGTAAATTGTGCCTCGTCCATCCACAATGTTTTCCCGATGATTTGTGGATCTTCTGTCAAAAGTGCGTTCATTCGTTGGCAGAATGCAATTCGTGAAAAGTTGTCGTGTGGCAAAAGGCCTTGCACTTTGCGATAATGGTATGGATGTAGACCATACCGCTTCCAAATTCTCCAAACTTTATCGTGACTTACGTTGTAAATACGCCCTACACGTCTTGTTGACAAGGTCGGATCTTCTATTATCAAGTTCATGATCCCGTCTTCATCCTGCACTCTTAAATTACTATCTCTATCGTGAGGAGTTTTCTTTAAGCTCGGTTCTCTAAATCGTCGGTGTAGATAACTGTAACAATAATAATTACGGTTTGTTCAACATAAAATAAGAAGGGATAAAGTAATCAATTAGAGATACTTACATTTATGAACGTATGAGGGTTAGGTGTCCGTCGGTCGGGATAACGCCGCCTGTATTCCCGTGCTGCTTCAGAAGCGTTGCCGTTACATAGGCCGTAAATAAAATGCATCTCAGCTTCTTCTTCAGAACGGAAATTATCTTCTTCTTCTTTTTTAATTAATGGCGGTCCACACAGTGATTTCGCCAATGTCAAGTGAAAAGAGTAAATCAGTAAACAGAATAAATCAAAAGTAAAAGCCGGGCATTTTTCAATCGGCCATCTTCCCTCCCCGAAGGTTACCCAAGTAATCAAACTATAACGTGGCATTTTTTATTATTATGATTATTCCTACGACAATTCCTTGACATTGTCACTTTATATTGACGCGTGTACAAACCTAACAATTGGAAACTCTTTACTCATAAGTATTTTTTTTTGTTATTAATTAAGAGCCTTTTACACTAGTTTAACGTGATTAACTGATTCAATTTAAAAATTAAATATCTTTAACTGTTAGAGTTATCATTTGTCTGTCTTCGGGAAATTATCTTTGTTTGACCTAAAGAACGTTCCCTTAAAGGTATCGTAAATAAAAAAAAACACGGTGTATAGTAGGTAATGACACGAAGACATAGCTTTCATATTTTGGCACTTAACTATGTATGTAGTAACAATTCGAGTGTGTCACGTTCACTTACTTTTAATTCAACATAGTGATTTTAAACATTTACCTAACTAAGGGAAGGCTGCATGATATATGAAATCACACTCACTTCATGGTTAAACTTATATCTGTTGCAAATCACGATACTATTCCTATTCCAGTAAAATAGTTGATAGTGCGATATGCGATAATTACAGGTAATCATCAGAACTTACAATGTCAATTTATAATAATTTAACAGTTTATCTAAACTATATAAAAAGGCACTATGCAATTAATCACTACGCATTACATTGGTTAGTTTCGAAACGATTTGTACTTAAAAGCTATGCACATTGCACAAGTATATTTTTGCGACAACTGGCGCCCAACATGTCACCATGGACGTAAATTAAAAATCTGCCAAATCAAAAATCTCTTAAAGATGATTATGGTGAGAGCTAGGTTTGAGCTAGGTGTCAAACTGATGTCATTTTTTTTAAGTCGTGTATATTGTTTATCATTAGCAGGCTGCCGTTGCGACTTCTTAATTGTTAGAATTTATTTTAACAACAATATACCTATATGTGGTGTTTTATACAGGATATTTTTTTTATCAGTGCACAAATTTTAACATATGATTTTGTATCGTTAATACAATATATTATTATCAAACTGCGATTAGAATGGTCTTGGCGGTGACAGTTTTGTCATATAAATACGTCAAAGTTCATATGAACTGACAGCTATTCCAAGTGTAAACTCATCGCGGTTTAGTAATACGACAGTACGAAAGCTATTCCGAAAATTTCTAGCTACTCAAAAAAACGAAGAGATATCTTTATTTACACAAAATGGTCGAAAAATACACGATTAAATTAATTGACTAGGTACATCATTGGAGTCGTTAAAAGTTCGTCCTCGCAAGGTTTTCTTTATTGTGGGAAACATGAAAAGTCGCACGGAGCGAGATCTGGGCTATATGGTGGGTGAGGCAATAGTTGTACACCGGAAATGGCCAAAAATTTGAGGGTCCGAGCAGCAGTGTGAGCTGGGGCGTTATCCTGGTGAAAAAGAATGCCGCGGGTCCCGCTCTTCGAACGATCCTCGCCGAGCTGTTCGAAGGCTTGAGGTAAGCACACTTCGGTATACCATTGACTAGTGACATTTCCTCGGTCTTCTAGAGGAATAACTGCCACAGGACCACTACATCGAAAAAACACGGCGATCATTTTTTTGTTGACCGTCCTACCTCGAACAACTTTCGTAGGTAAGCCATCTTCCTCGAACACCCATTGCGTCGATTGTTGCTTGGTAAGTGGGTCGTAGCTATATATCCACGATTCATCACTCGTCAGGATTCTTGACACCTGTTGTGATTTGCCGTAGTAAAATTTTTCGAGCATATTATATTATTATTTTCACCAATCTACCCGCCGAGCTTTTTGATCTTCAGTGAGCAAATGCGGTATCCGTCGTGAACAAACTTTCCGAACGTTTAGGTGATCGTTCAAAATATTTGAAACTGCTTGTGATCCAATCTTCAGTTCATCTTGTATCTCCCTGTGTGTAATATTTCTGTTTTCTTTAATCAGCCACTCTACTTTGATGACATTCTCGTGAGTTACTGCAGTCGGCGGCCTCCCCGGTCTAGCTTCATCTTTGACGGATTCCCTGCCTCGTTTAAACTCACAGAACCAAAAGTAAATGTTGGCTAATGAAGGAGCAGATTCTCCAAAAGCTGTGTTTAAGTTTTCATGTGACTCCTTAAACGTTAAACCTCTTTTGTAGTCGTAATAAATCATCACACGAAATTCCTCTCTTGTAAGTTGTAACGTTCACGTTGAAATCGAAACAATGTATGACACATATTTTCAAAATCATATTTTTAATGTTTTTGAAAAATATTTATAATTATTTTAGGCCAGTGTTTTAAAGGCAATAAAAAAAATTGTCGGTAGTATAAAAAATATAGTTTTGTTAATAGGTTCGGGACAGCTAGAAACGAGTAGTAAAACGAGTTAAAAAAGTATGATTTTTTTGTTGCAAATTATCTCTCTAGTTATGTCACACTAGAAATGATGATATGGGTTGTCAAGCTGTAGGTATGACTGTCTTGATATTCGAAATTTGAAATTTCATGTACAGCTTATCAGACAACAAGCCCCTCTCCTACTGATATTCTAAATTTGAAATTTAATTTATTAACTTACTTAACAACACTCCCCTCTCCTCGCACCCCTGCATTAGAGGCTCGATGAATATCGTTAAGTTAGTGGAACATTGAATCGGCAATATCTCTAATATTTTTTAAGCTAGAGTAAAAATAACACAACATGTGTTATTGATTAACAATAGCCAAGAAAATATTAAAGATTGTGCATCTATTAAAAAATTACCCTGTAGGTATAAACGTGAAGAAAAATAAACAGCATTATGGTGTGTGTTGTGTTTGAATGCAGATCTCATATATCCCGCAAGAAAAATCAAATCGAATAATTAGCTTTCACCGGTAAGGCGGCATATTGAATATATTTCGGATTGTAATCGTGAGATAAAATTGGTAAAGCGTAGAAATGCAAAATATCATTATCCGAAGTAAACGCGTGTATTCGAAATATCTTTAAAGCAATATTTAACTAGAATTTTATTGTTTTGTTATAGTAGTGACGTTATAATTTCGTACCGCTAAATCAGTCGCAAAGTTCAATTATATTATTTATTAAGGTAATAAATTATAATATGGTTTAAATTTTAGATTCCTTGACGACGATGATATGAAGCAAAGTTGCATAGAAGCTATTCCACGACCAAATTGGTCTAACATAGTCGGATGTGCTTCAAACATTTTGAAAATGACTGTTATGGTGGCACTCCACTTGGTGTTGCGTATTCGCGTTGCGTCGTTGTCCTTTTTCATTTGCAGTAGGACGGAAAATATAGGAAGGAATATTTGCTTAAATACCGCTAAGTGGAGTGCCAGCATTACGTAAACAAATTGCGCAAACTTAAACCTGGTGCAGTGCCCTCCCTAACTCAAACGCTTTCGTGAGATTTAGTCATGGATTAGTAGTGTCAACCCTTATTAAATAACGTCAGTTCAGTATCTTAGGTATATAGTATACTAGGGTTGACACTACTTTCTTAATTTCTTTTTTACGGATTATTTTGTAACACGTTGTAGGTATATAAAAAAAATAACTTGGAAGATTTATTATATTTCGCCTTATATAATAATTTTAACCGAAAACATTTACAGAAACAAAATGACGAGTATATTGACACTAACAGGTAATACCGGTAGGTAATGGTTTTTAGGGGTTTAGTATCAAAAAGAGGTATTGTTCTCAATTGGCTAAACCGATAATATACCTACTTGAATACCGGTATTCATTATACCGCTTATCAGAGCTTTATCGATATAAATAGCGAAATGCAATTATAACCGGTTATACCTCATTAAAAACCGGTAGTCAAAATACTGGTAACGATCCCTGGGCTAAACCGATAATACGAGGGTCGTCTGAAAAGTTTCTGGCCTCACAGTGAAATAAAAACGTTTTTAAAACCTCTTTCGCATTATAATTACAACTTTTTTCAAGTGTTATATATGTAAAATTGCCGCTATTTTTGACGGCTAGTTTCCGTAACGGCTGATTTTGCAAACCAGTGCCTGTGTATTTTGAAAAATTGATAAAGTTCTTACATTTAAAAAACAATACGCCAACCCAAATCAAAACTGAGATGGATTCTGTTTACAAGGCCAGTCTGCTCTATCATTTTCTACCGTAAAAATTTGGGTAGCAGAGTTTAAGCGTGGTCGCTGTACCAGCTTATACGATGGTGAACGCGTAGGACGGCCAAAAACAGCGACAAACCTGGATATTGTCAAAAGCGTGCACCGATTGGTGCTCGACGACCGTCGAATCAAGGTTAGGAAGATTGCAGAAGCTGTAAGCATACGAGGGGTTACTGAAAAGTAATCTCCTTTGTCTATATTATTATAATTAAAAAATGTTACTGGCCACTAAGGTATCGTATTGGCTGTTTATTCCTTTTTTGAAATTGCCGCCATTCTTTTGTTTACTATGTTTCACTTCGAATTGGCAGCTCTGAGTTGTGAACATGTCGGAAGAAAAAAGTAAAATGATTAAAATTGAGCAACGTGCGGTTATTAAATTCCTCACTAAGGAGGGTAATACTCCATCGCAAATCAGACAACGCATGTTAGCGGTGTTAGGTGACTCTTGTCCTTCCGAATTCGTCGTAAAGTTTTAGTTAAAATTAAAAATGGCCGCGAGAGCCTTGAAGACGATCATCGCAGTGGAAGGCCGGTTTCCGCAGTTACTGATGAAAATGTGGCCAATATCAAAAAACTTATTATGGAAGACCGACGTATAAAACAGTAGGAGATTTCTAGAGACATTGGCATTAGTAAAGAAAGAGTGCACCAAATTATTCATGAGTATTTGGGAATGTCAAAGGTTAGTGCTCGTTGGGTGCCCAGAATGCTGACTCCATTTGATAAGGATCGACGTGTTCAGTGTTGCAAGGCATTTTTAGAAATGAGCAAAGGTATGGAGGAAGAAACTATTTCTAAAATAGTGACTTGTGACGAAACATGGATTCGCCAATGGGATCCTGAAAGCAAACAGGAATCTATGCCTTGGATATTAAAGGGAGAGAAGCCTCCTCGCAAGTTTAAAGTCCGTCCGTCAGCAGGCAAACTCATGGCCACCATTTTTTGGGATGCCGACGGAATTTTGTTAATAGATTATTTACCCAAAAATACTACGATGAATGCTAATTATTATGCCAATTTGTTAATTCAGCTCCGGGAAAAAATAAAAGAGAAACGACGAGGCAAACTGGGCAAAGGAGTTCTAATATTGCACGACAACGCCCCAGTGCACACCGCTCGAGTAGTGAAGGCAGCTATGAGTGCAAATGGCTTCGACCAGCTGGATCATCCACCTTATAGTCCAGATCTAGCCCCCTGCGACTACTTTTTATTCAGGCTTTTAAAAAAAGATCTAAGAGGGTGACGATTCCCGACCGATGAAGACATGAAGTCCGCAGTAAATGATCATTTTGACGAGAAAACAAAAGAATATTTTTTAACGGTCTAATGTCACTTTATGACAAATGCAATAAGTGCATTTCTCTTGCAGGAGACTATATTGAAAAATAAAAAAAAACTAGCCATGTCAGTCTTTTACTTCATGCTTAGGTAGATTACTTTTCAGCTACCCCTCGTATCTAAAGAAAGAGTTTGTCATATAGGGTTGGGTCTTGGGTGCCGCGAATGTTAAATTCGGACCAAAAACAAATTCGAATGAACATTCCCGATGTCCTTTTGAAGCGATTTAAGCAAAACACGTCGGATTTTTACGTTGGTTGTTAACCGTCGATAAAACGTGAATCCAAACAGTGGACTGCGAAGAATGAGCCTACTCCAAAGAAGGCAAAAACGGTTTCTTCGGCCGGGACGGTGATGGCCACCGTGTTCTGTGATGTCGCCGAGTTATATTCGTTGACTATCTGGAAAAAGGAAAAACTATAACGGGGGATTATAATTCATCGTTTCTTGAAAAGCTAAGCCAGAAATTTCAAAAAAACGGCCGCATTTGCAAAAAAAGAAAGTATTATTTCATCAAGATAGCGATGGCAAAATCGAACTGATTGAACATCTACCGTATTCTCCAGATCTCGCTCCTAGCGACATCTTCCTGTTTCCCAGACTGAAAACTTGGCTCGGTGGTCAGAGATTTATAAGTAACGAAGAGGTCATAGCCGCGGTGGACGCCTATTTTTCAGAACAAGACGTCAACTACTACCTGGACGGGTTGAAGACATGGGAGCATCGCTGGGAAATAGTTTTTTTCACAATCGTGTTATAATAGAGAGCTTCTTAGTCGAGTACCGTGCTTAGGCAACGAGCCACGAAGCTTGCTGAGTGGCCTAAGTAAGTTACGAGATTAAATAGTTTAATTATTACACTATAGTGAACAATGCTTTTTGTACAAGTTCATTAAAATTAATAATTTAAATCATTAATACGAGTACCTATATAAGAAAACTTAATATCGTAAGTACTATATTGTCTAGTTCTACTATCCGACTTCTTTTACACAAGATAATTGAAATAGTTATTTCTTGAGGAGTTAAAGATGTTTCGTCACTGTCACTACTCATTTTCTTAGTTTATATTTTAACTTTTCAAGCTTAAGGTCTGATTATTATTTCCACAGAAAAAACGTAAACTTCTTAGCTTTGAAAAGAAAAGTTATCACACCACCACCGGCCAAGCTAACAATACTAGCCAATCACAATGCGTAGTTTTATTTAATGTCCTGGATACAGCAGCAAGTTTAAGGAGATTTTTGACAGATGATGCGATGCTGCTACGTTCCAAAACGCCATACAGGACTCTGCTCTATGGTCTAGTGCCTGACACAAGTGTTCTCGTGTATTGTTATTAGTTTAGTGTTAAAATATTTAATTTGCGCTGTTTGATTCATCTATTTAGTTTATTTGCATACCGTTATTGTCTGTCTTTGTATTTACACAAGTATTTATTGTAGTTATTCTGTAATTAGTCTGTAAAATGGATGCTGAACCTCCTGATCCCGGAGGCGGGAAAAATGGCGGGTCAGATTTATCCATCCTTTCAAATTCCGAAATGGTTATAGATTCTTTCGATCAACAAAATTTTAGTAGGAAACGCCTTCCGACCAATGAGTGCGTAAATTTGTCTCAAAAAAAAATACATTCTGCCCAAGTTGTTGGCTCCGTGCAATCAACCTTTGAAAATGAAATGAAATGAAAAAATATTTATTGCTGCTGGACACATAAATTACAGTTTATATATATATATATATATATATATATATATTTTTTTTACTGCAGCAAAAGGAGCAAACTCAGCTGGTGCCGGCCGTAGTCTCGCAGGACTGCTGCGCAGCGCTGATTTTCAGTTTGCTCCCTTTTGTACCAAGTATCTACCGAATAATAACTAATCAAATAACAGTGACAAAAAATATTCTTTATATATTACATTACAATAGCCAGAGGAATGCAAATATACACGTAACCTATCATATATATGTATATACCAACCACCCATTTATGTTTTAGATTGACGGCCAAAGTTGTTGAGTAATGATTAATCGTTTCAATTTTTGTTTAAAGGTATATGATGACATCTTTTTTCTTAGCGGCGGTGGTATGGTGTTCCATATTTTAGCCGTCTTATATGTAAACCCTCCCTTGAGACCAGCCGATTTATGTTTAGGAATCCATAGAGTGTTTCTCCGGGTAGATCTTATTGAACTGTCATCTCCATGCATCCACTTCAGTTTGTTAAACAGATACTCTGGTTTGTGCTACCGGACTTTGAAAATAATAAAAAAACTTATAGTAGTCAAGACGTGGGTCCTTATCTGGTCCATGTTAGCAAAACTGTTGCTGACTCTGCTGTTGGCAGTACTCTTCGCGGTATAAAATTCGGCCATTTCCTATATAGGAACAATATTAAAAACATTATTAATGACGGCATTAAACAGATTGGGAGAAACCGTGTTTCTGTCCAATTCAAATCGGCTGATGACGCAAACTCCTTTCTTGTCCATCCAGCTCTGATAGCTGCTAAATATGATGTTATTATCCCTTCTTATAATGTAACTCGCATGGGTATTGTACGTCAAGTTCCAGTTGAGTGGACCTTAGAGGAGTTAGTGACAGCAATTGAGGTTCCAGAAGGGTTTGGCAAAATTGTTAAAGCGCGGAGACTTAACAGAAAGTCTTTCAATGATAGTAATTCCCCGGTTTGGATTCCAACTCAAACAGTTGTTTTGACTTTTATGGGACAAAAGCTCCCATCACGTGTATACTGTTTTTACACATCCCTGCCAGTGTCTACATATATACTTCCTACTATTCAGTGTAACAATTGCTGCAGATTTGGTCATGTTGCCTCTCAATGTCGGTCTAAAGAGCGCTGTTTTATCTGCGCACAGCCTCATCAAGGAATTTCTTGTAATAGCCAGTCTCCAATTCCTACTTGCTTGTTTTGCTCTGGAGCTCATAAAGCCACTGACTCTTCTTGCCCAGAACATGCCCGCCAGAAAAATATCATTCTAGTCATGTCCCAGGAGAGTGTTTCTTACACTGAAGCCTCTGCTCGCTTTCCTCAAGTAAGACGATCATTTGCAGATACTGCTCGTATGTCACCTCCCCTCTTCCCATCGCAAGAGAGTCAGAACTCTTTTTCTGATCTTTCTCAAAATATGCATCCTCAGTCATATTCATATAGAAAAACAGTTCTAACTCCCAGACGTTCTCCCCCCCTCTCTAGCCCTGGATATAATAAAAAAGTCCATCAGTCATTAGTAGCTCAACCCAAACCTTCTTTCCCGAACGGCAGTGCCCTTCTGGGCAATAATTGCAATTCAACATCGTCTAATGATAATTGGCTAGAACTTCTGGTTAACATTCTGATTAACTTCATTTCTCAAACCGATTGCCCACCGAACACTGTCTTAAGTAAACTGTCTGAGCTTTTCTCCAAATTTAATAATAATGGCAACAATTCTTCAGTGGAATTGTCATAGTATTCGTAATAAAAAAATGAATTAGTATATTTAATTAATAAGTTTAAGTTATCTGTCCTTGCCATTCAGGAGACATGGCTTAAGCCTGGATCCCATTTTAGGGTCCCTGGTTTTTCATGTCTTCGGGATGATAGGACTGATGGCTATGCCGGTACTGCACTTAGTTTCTAGGTCAATTTTTTTTAAAGAAATATCTCTTCCCCCTCACAGCAGTGGTATTAATGCTATTGCTGTGAGAGCTCATAATGTATCTTTTCTTTCAGTCTATATTCCAGATCCTAATCCCTCTATTCTTGCTGAATTTCATTTAATTGCTGCCTCACTTCCTACCCCTGTTGCTATATTGGGGGACTTTAATATCCATCATATTTCTTGGGGATCGCATCAATCTGACTCTCTGTCCTCCCTTTTCTTAGATATCTGTGATGATTTAAATATTTGCATAATGAATGATGGCTCTCCCACTCGAAGAGTTTCACCATCTCAAAATGTTAAAAGTGCAGTGGACCTTACTCTTACATCTCCTTCCACTGCGTCCCTTCTTTCTTGGTCTATTCATAACAACTCCCATGGTAGTGATCACTACCCTATCTTCATTTCTTATCCTCTTTCTTCTAGCCCCTCCATCCAATCTGATTATGTCCCGCTTTTGAAATTTAACCTTTCAAAAGCTGACTGGTCTTTATTTAGATCCTCTTTAGACCTCTCATTATTAAGTTTTTCTCCAGTATCTATTTTCAATGCCCATTCTGCTTATTATATTTTTAAAGCAGATTTTGTGAAATGCTTTCTCCAACTACTCCTGCTTCTATGGTTCATATTCATTTATTTGCATAACCATGGTATTACAAGGTGGTCTTAAAAAATAAAAGTACATACATGGACCCTACTAGGGCATCGCAAATTGTTTAAAAACTAAGTACAATTATAAAAGAAATGGTTTGAGAATTACTATCTAATATTGCGTTCTCTTATTAATTATTCTGTATCTATTATAATTCTATTTTCTTAATATTATTTATTAATAATCCATGAACTCTTGCACAGAGTACGGGCATTTACAAATAAGATATGTTTTTAATTTATTAACAAATGTTACATATTTTTCTTCCTTAGAGATATCTTTAGGAACCGTGTTATAAATTCGTATGGACATTGCATGGGGACCTTTATTGTTTATTTGCAGCTTACATGGAGCAGAAAGAACTAACCTATCTTTGTGTCTTAAATTACGCGATTTTTGGTAGAGGTTGTTATGTTTACGCACGAATTTGCAAGTTTCTAATATATATAAGGATGTTAGAGATAGGATTTTTAATTTTATGAAGTGCGGTTTGCATGTTTCATCATTATTTATGCCAGTTAGTACTCTTATGCATCTCTTTTGCAGTAAAAATAAATCTTTTATATTAACACTATTGCCCCATAATATTATGCCGTATTGTAGCCAAGCCTGGGCAAAGGCGTGATAGGCACAAATTGCGGTCTTTAAGTCGGTGTTTATTTTTATTTCTCTGAGAGCGTATGCGAAACTAGATAATTTAGCAGCTACTTTCCCTACGTGAGCTTTCCAGTTTAAATGTTCGTCAATATGTATACCGAGTAGTGGGCAGCTGTTTACTGGTTGTAGTTTATCATTATGATAGGCGTAGTTAATATTAAGAGCAGGTCTTTGGTACGGTCTGAATTGTATTAAATTCGTTTTTTGCAAGTTTATACCTAAATTATGATCTTCAAGCCAGGACAGAACTTTATTAAAAATAGTGTTTAAATTATTGGTAACATCTTTACTATTTTGGCTAGAAAATACTATAGAAATACCATCGGCATAAAATAAGGCTTTTATATTGTTCGTGTTTATTATTTTTGGCAGGTCGTTAATATATAACAAGAACAAAATACATCCTAGAACACTCCCTTGGGGGATAGAACATGTAGTGCGGGCCGTATGAGAACGAACTTTAATTATTTTGTTTGTTGTGTTATCTGTATATTCTAATTCGACGATTTGTTGGCGATTTGGAAAAGCATTAGGCGATTTCGTGGAGCTATGAGTATAGAAACCATCACATGTAATGAGCCGCCTGTTTGGGTGGAAGCTTTTTGTAATAAGTTGGCTCCGCCTTCTGCTCCTTCTAGGGAAGAATGTTCATTCTTTTCTTCAGATTTTGTCCCTTGTGATAAATTTGATGCTATATTTTCTTGGGAAGAGTTGTCTGTTGTTTTAGAGGGTCTCAGAGATTCTGCTCCTGGAGTTGATGGGATCCCTTATTCTTTTATTTGCCAAAGTAGTATTTCTGTTAAAAAACATTTTTTAAATATATTGAATTGCATCTTTGCATCGGGAGCCCCCCTGTCGAATGGAAAAATCAATTAGTTTTACCTTTTTTTAAACCTGGCAAATCGAGTAGTGATCCCTGTAGTTACAGACCTATTGCTCTGTCATGCACTATGTCCAAAATTTTAGAACATTTAATTAAGAATCGATTAGAATGGTTTGTGGAGAGTTCTGGTATTTTAGCTAATAGTCAGTTTGGCTTTCGTAAGGGGTCAAGTACTATGGATAGTCTCAGTACTTTGGTTACTGATATTCACATTGCTTTATCTAAAAAAGAGACTCTTGTTGGAGTTTTCTTGGATGTGTCATCGGCATATGATAATGTCCTCCTTCCAGTACTAAGGCAGAAGATGATACATTTGAATATCCCATTAAGACTAATTAATCTTATATGTAATTTGTTTTTAGGTAAATCTGTTTCAATTAAAATTAAAAATTCAATTTTCCTTCCTAGACTTGTGTGGAAGGGACTCCCCCAAGGGTCTGTTTTAAGTCCTATTCTTTATAGTATTTACACTTATGACCTGGAACTCTCAGTTCTTCCTTTTTGCAACATTTTTCAATATGCTGATGACATAGCCTTGTATGTCTCCTCTAGCAATGTGGATAAAGCCTCTGCTCTTCTCAAGTCTGCTATTCAATATCTGAACGATTGGCTTTCAGCTCATGGCCTTTCCCTTTCAATTGCCAAAAGTAGTGTTGTTCCCTTTTCGCGACAGAGATCTACTCCGACTATTTCTGTGCTATCTGAAAACCAATCATTCCCAGTTACGGATAAGGTTAAGTTTTTGGGAGTATTACTAGATTCTAGGATGACTGGCATGCCCCACTCTAATTATATTGTCAAGAAATGTGAAAGGAATATTAATATTTTGCGGTCTCTTTCTGGTGTTTGGTGGGGTTCTCACCCATTCACCCAAAAACTAATTTATAATGCTTTAGTTCGGAGCCATTTAGATTATGGTTCTTTTCTGCTTGAACCTTGTAATAAGGCTGCTCTTGATTTTTTGGATAAAATTCAATACAAATGCCTGCGCTTAATAATTGGTGCCATGAAGTCTTCCCCTATCAATGCACTTCAAGCAGAGTGTTGTGATCCCCCTCTTCATATAAGAAGACAGTATTTGTCTGACAGGTTCCTATTTAAGTTAGTCCAATCGTCTTCTCATCCTCTTGTTGCTAAATTACACACTCTTTCCGACTTAATTTCCTCTAAAAGTTTCTGGTCTCACAAAAATATCCCATGCCTCTTTAATAGCTTTAGAAAATTTGTTAGTCTCCCCTGCCCAGTTTTTCAAAGTCAGTTATTTCCACTTTTTGATACTCCTTTTGATGCTTTAGTTTTTCAACCTAATATTCTCTTGGATCTTGGCATTGATAAGGACTCCCCATTTGCTAATGCTCAGCTTAACACATACATAGGTGAACATTGGAGGGATTGGCTAATAGTCTACACGGATGCTTCTAAATTATCTGCCTCTGGTTGTGTTGGTGCAGCAGTTTGGATTCCTCGGTATAGTATCATCCTTAATTTTAAGTGTCCTTCTTTTTCTTCTGTATTTACTGGAGAATCTATTGCTATCCTTGAGGCTCTTATGTATATTGAATCACATAAACTTAATAGGTCTGTCATTTTAACTGATGCTAAAAGTTGTCTGCAAGCAATATTGTCAAACCAATTCACATCCAAGACTAAGTTCCCTTTTATTTTAAATATCAGAAGGGTTCTTTTACGTTGTCATTATCAAGGAATCAAAGTTATTTTGGCTTGGATCCCGGGTCACAGTGGTATTCAAGGTAATGTGACAGTTGATCTTTGTGCGAAAGATGCTATTACTAGTGGCTCCCTGAAACACTATGTTGCCTTTTCCTCAGACCTCCTTCCACTTGCTAAACAATCCTTGTCTTGTCGTTGGAAGGATCATTTTATTACAGTTAGTAAAACTAAGGGCAAAAATTATGCAGATATTCAGGCCACAATTCCTCCCAAACCGTGGTTTTTTTAAATTCAAAGATATTAACAAGAGTACTGTCTCAACAGTTTGCAGGATGAGAATTGGCCATGTTTGCACTCCAGTTTTTCTTGCTAAGCTCCATGTTAAAGATACTTCTGTTTGTGAATGTGGACTAGACGAGGGCTCTCCTGACCACATCTTCTTTAGTTGCTCTAAATATCCCCATTTCCTTTATGATATTCTCCCCACCGAAATCCCTCGTCCTACAAATTTCAAATCTCTCCTAGCTCTTGTTAATACCCCTTTTGTATATACTCTTTGTGAATATATCAGATACAATAATATTAAACTTTAGTTTTAAGTATACTTCTATTTTTTTAAATTAGTACTTATGTAATATTGTTTTTATATAATAATTGTATGTTTTGTCTCAGGTGATTCATCAGCATTCCTATCTTAATATTCCTTTCCTTTCCGTTTTATTCCATTTCCTTTTCACTTGCTCTTTCACGAAACCCATTCCTTAAGCAGAGTCTCCCTCACCAAACTTGACATTGGCGAAATCACTACGGAACGCCATAGAGAAAAAAGAAGAAGAAGAAGAATCGCCATACATTGGCAATTTTGTACCGGATCCAGACTCCTTAAACAGGGGCACATATTATTTAAATACGAAGTTCGATTTTCAATTTTTTTTTGGTTGTCTAGAGCGTATCGAAATAGTATTCTCTATGAAATCTTAATAGGTACACAGATTTTAATCGACGAGTACAAAAAGTGCATTATTCTACAAGGAGACTATGTTGAAAAGTAGAAAAGAATCGGACCGAATAAACACCTCTTTTCATGTAAGGCCAGGAACTTTTCAGACAGCCCTTATATACCGGTATTGATTATACCGCTAATATGAGAGCTTTAGCGATATTAGTAGTAACATGCAATTGTAACGTTTACCTCATTTAATCCGGTGGTTTGAATACCGGTAACGATCCCTGGATTTAAACTTAGAACAAGTACCTACGATGCAAAACGAACTCAATCAGTCAGTTGAGCAGGGCCTCTATTCAACTGCGTTATAACGATATCGTTTTTGACCTGTTTCCGTATTGTCAACGTTTTGATAACTCTTATGTCATTTACAATAATGGCGACTGTGACATAAACGATTCTTAAACGTGTCAAACACGATATCGTTTTAACGCACCTGAATAGAGGCCCAGAACTATTGTTTGCATTATAGCAGGTACATTTCTTTTAGGATGAGAAAAAAAAGATGCTGTGGTTGTCAACTCCAATACACGCTGACAAAATTACTTAGAATCTATATACTCAATATATTGTATCTGTGAATGTGTCATTAATATTTTATTGTTGGACAATACATACATTGAGTTTCGATATTATAGCAAAATTTAATTATACAAATATTTAAGTAGGTACGTATACTATTAGGCGATGGGCTTTAAACCTGTCACTAATACACCAAAACATCTTAGGCTGTTTATGCAAAATGTGGTAACACTATTTACCGTAAGTAACGAGATTTTTAGAGTTGTTGGTAATTCTGTAGCTCTGGGAATGATGGCGTGATGTTATGTATGACACGCTCCCGAACTCTGGAAAAAACTGAGTGACATAACGACGTTGTGACGCTCCATCTGTCAAAAAATGCAAATGGTGGCGTTATTAGTGATCAATTTAAAATTCACTAGGTTTGATATATTTGACAGGTGACAGGCTAGTATTTGATTCAGTAGTGATATATGTATCTTGGACGTTTTATCATGTTTATAAACCCCTGCTTCTTTAGGTCTTTTATAGACCACGTCTCCGATTGAAGTAAATTTAATCAACACCATTAAAAAACGCAATGTAAATTAGATTATTACATTCATTCAATATTTAGGTACGGTGAAATAATAGTAAAGCTTGACAAGATTCTATTTGGCCCTATTTCAATACAAAGGACAATGGGCAAATTTGTATGGGCACTGTCCCCCCCCACCAACAGTAACGGGATGCATGTCTATATGTTTATAAGGACCCAAAAGGACGCAGCAAAATCAATGGGATTTTTTTAATGAAAACGGGCCAAATAAGGCAAATCATTCATATATGTGTTCATTTTCAAACAAATTCCATACGATACGATTATGGTTTTCCAAGAAAACCCCATACATCTGGTGATCGTCTCCATAGTAAAAATACATAATGTTGCTGAGATCTATTAAATGAGACATGTTTCATTTCTGTTGGTGGGGGGGGGGACATTTCTGCCCATGGTCCTTTGTATTGAAATAGGGCCAATTAGAATCTTGTCAGGGTTAACTTAGTAAAAAAAATACGTTGTAAATAAATTATGTTGCGTGAAACGTGCCCAATAAATAGTTATTTGTGCAACAAGAGAGCAAAGTTGTTTTTTGCTGCGAGGGTTGATTTTAAATCCCGAGCAACCGAAGGATTCTAGGTTAAAATCCTGAGTGCAGCGAGGGATTCAAAGACACGAGACGCAAATAACTTTGGTCTTGTGTTGCACATACAATTTTTCACCTTAGCAGCGAGAAAATATAACCTTTATCTACACATCATAAACCCTCCATGATGCGCTCAAAAACCGCAAATTAGTACTAGCATAAAGATAAACTATTTTGTTAGAACACATTTCTTACTTGTGAAAATGTTATTATTGCTTAATAATGACATCAAATTTGATATCAAATTACATTTAAATTTCGAACATCTTTGTAAAACAAAGCAATTTTATTTGACCTCGATTCTTATATCACTCAAGATGACATTTTATTCGAAATAAAATGTCAATTGCATACAATTTTGAAAAATCTCGTTTGTTACTTGATATATATCGAACGATATGATAGTAGAGGCCAACTCTAGTTTGTCTCTGAATTAAAAGAAACTACGGGTGCCGCTATTTTTGACGTTCTATTTTTCTTGTCGCAAAAAATAGTTTAGTTTGTTTTGTGTTTTATAATATTATATTTATGTAGATTGTAAATGTACATAATTAGTCATTAAGACACCCATGTGATGTTATTATGTAACAGTCACATAACCTACTGTAAGGTATAAAATAAAACGACATCCCCCGGCCGCCCGCGCGCCGCACCACGGCCACGGAACAAAAATTAAAAAGTTACTTTGTCTCACGCTCGCAGCAAAATCGAATTTTGCTCACTGTCTTAAAACAGCAAAACCACCCTTTTTGAGGTGCTGAGGTGAAAAAACCTTTTTTATAGTTTGTTAGTAAAAAAGTCAAAAGCTAAGTTTTGATTTTAATTACTCTACCTTATTACCCAAACGTAGCCGTGTATTGTGTTGAAAAAAAAAACACTAGCTGGTAAATTCTAGGCAAGTTCGACAGGGGTCATACCTACCTATTGATTAGTTGGTGATCGTCATAATATTTTTTTATTATGCCTCATGTTTAGACTGATGTTTAGACTCATGTTGAGACTGGTAAAGTTTATATCGTATTTGTATGGGCCTATTATTTAATCTTAGTTAAGTATTGTGCTTTTTACACTATCAATAGCAGTTATGCATAAACTTTTAAAGATCTCCTTTTGTTTTATTTATTTTCTTATCACATTTAGGGTGAAGCCAGACAAGCCTATTTTTTGCGTAATTTCTGCTACATTCAGTAGGTATCATACGGCGGTGCAAAAGTGAGTTGGACTTTTGTATTATGCAGAAATTACGTGACCGAAATTACGCGACGCACAACACAATAAAATTACGCTCGTCGGGCTTCACCCTGAGTTAGACATGTGCGCCGACGGTCAAAAGACCGGCGGCGGCGCCTGGTTAAAAATAAATCGGCGGCGGCGGCGTCATCGGCGTGAAATCGGCGTGAGGTATCAAGTAAAAAAAAGGCAGGAATAAGGGAAATATACGAGGGGTGATTGGAAAATTCGCGGCCTAAGTATGAAATCAAATCAAAAGGATTTTTTTATATTACGTAGACCCCGTCGAGGTCTTTGCACTTGTTCCATCTGGATTCCAAAGCGAATACACCACTTTTAAAGAAACTTTCCTCTAGGTCTTCAAAATAGGTGTCCACTTCAGCTTGGACCTCGTCGTTGGCCAAAAATTTCTTACTGCCCATGTGTTTTTTTAAGTTTGGAAATAGGTGGAAGTCCGACGGTGCCAAATCGGGCGAATAAGGCGGGTGGGGCAATAATTCAAACCCACAGTTGTGAATTTCTGTCATCGATTTAAGTGACGTGTGCACACGTGCGTTGTCCTGGTGAAAGAGAACTTTTTTTGTCAACAATCCAGGTCTTTTTACTTTCAGTTCCTCTCGTAATCGCCGTAAAAGTTCGCAATAATAGTCGAGTTTATAGTGGTACCTTTCTGGAGATAGTCAACCATGATTACTCCCTTTGCGTCGCAGAAGACTGATGCCATGACTTTATTCGCCGACAAAATGGCCTTTGCCTTTTTGGGAGGCGGAGATCCAGCACGAACCCACTGCTTCGATTGCTGTTTAGTCTCGGGCGTGTAGTGGTGGACCCATGTCTCATCCATAGTAACATATCTGTCCAAAAAGTCTTGAGGGTCAGCTTCATACAGGTCTAGCAGTCGCGTGAAATTGTTAGTCGAGCGATTTTATGTTCCATTGAAAGGAGCTTTGGAACCCATCTCGCCGACACCTTTGATTTGGGTGCTAGCTGACATCGTGGGCATCTGTGGAGATGTCCACGATGTCAGCTATTTCTCTTACTTTTAACCGTCGGTTTTTCATTATCATGTCGCATATAATTGCCACATTATGTAGATTGGTCGCAGTGGTTGGCCTTCCGGGACGAGGGTCATCTGCGATACTAACTCGTCCCCGTTTAAATTCAGCTGCCCACTTTTTTACCATCGTATATGATGGACAGGATTGCCCCAATGTACACTGCATATCTTCATAAATTTGTTTTGGAGTCAATCCTTTTTTATGAAGATATTTAATTACGGCACGCTGCTCCAAATCGTCCATTATGAAAAATCTGTTTACACATATTTTTAAATCAGACGTAAAATTTATATCAAATATTGTCTACCTATTAAAATTTCGCGGGATGAAAACTGAGTAATGATAGTTCAAAATGGCGGCAGTTTTTTTTTTAATGGTCGGGCCGCGAACTTTCCAATCTGCCCTCGTAAGATAAGTTTAAAAAATGCATTGTCGGTAGCCATCGATAGTTAGCATAGGTAGCATTACCTTACTGATCGCTCATCCACGGTAAAAAAAAATTGAATTGATAACAATATATTAAAATCACGTTAGAAAATACTTCATCATTCAAAATAAAAACTTCATATGGGGAATAAACAATCTGTTGAGGAAGATTGGAGAATATTTCACGCCGATTTTACGCCGACGGTTAAACCGGCGGCGGCGGCGTGAGGCAAATCATCGGCGGCGGCGGCGCGGCGGCGCGGCGCACATGTCTACCCTGAGTTCAATATATGTAATCATTAATATCATTATAATAAGGTACAATCACC
The DNA here is from genome assembly GCA_949316455.1 of Acleris holmiana. Taxonomy (NCBI): domain Eukaryota; kingdom Metazoa; phylum Arthropoda; class Insecta; order Lepidoptera; family Tortricidae; genus Acleris; species Acleris holmiana. The sequence goes on along the minus strand of OX438762.1, from coordinate 66,484,771 downwards.
TTCAGATATATTGTAGCGGGCGAGGTACTCAAATATTTCGGAGCAGCATTACTTTTCAATAAATTCGTTACACTAGGTTATACGGTCAATAACATCAGAACATGTAGTTTTTCATAAATATAATAGCATCGACTTTTCAATACATTCGGAATATGTTCCGAATTTATTGAAAAGTCGATGCTCTTATATTATTTACGTTCTGTGATTTCTGATATTTTTACCACGTTACATATAACGTGGTAAAAATATCAGAAGTCACAGAACGTCAAACGTATCTACGCAGTCAGGGTAATCATAAAGATCGGAACATTGATCGAAAACGGCCGTTGTCCAAAAAAAGTACCTATAGTGAAGGACAACAATTACCATTACGTAAGGAAAATTTGGCATGTATTTATATACCTACTGCCTTCATAAGCCAATAGGTGGTACTTCAAAGTGTTTACTAAGCTTATTAAGCTTGGCAGATTCAAACCTCACCTGTTAGTAATATGGTCGAACTTGCTACAATGGTTCTGTCTGAGATGCCACTATTTTCGAGACGTAATGGAAAAGTTACCGTTGTTCATTTTAGTCCTTAACTATAGGTATTTTTTTGGAAAACGTATTATTATTATTATTACTGCATAATGTCAACCTGCCAGATTGATAGCTAATCTAAAGCTTGAACACGCCATAACGTGGGCACGCATTAGTATTCATACATATATGATTATTTGGGTACGTATCATAATATATAAAGTTCAAAATACATAATGGGTCATAATACATAATGTTCATAATATGTTATGGTTTTAAATCTGAAACCGTAAACTTTTCAGAATTTTTATAAAACAAGCTTAACCTACCGTAATGGGTTCTATGTAATGGCCTTTTAAAAAAATCCTGAAAAGTATACGGTTTCTGAAATAAAACCATGATATATTATGGCCATTATGTATTATGACCCATTAGGTATTTGAACTTTATATATTATGATGATACGATCCCGTTTATTTACATAGTATAGAAACTATTTAATACTATAACTATAAACTCCTTGGTATGATAAAAAAAAATGTTGACTGCGTACCACCAGCACGGCTAGCACATGACGGCGCGCGAGTTATGTCGCCCGCGAGATAGACTACCTGTCTTTTTCTGACCGTTCAAATTAGACAATGACGGGTAGTCTATCTCGCGCGCGACATATCTCGCGCGCCGTCATGTGCTAGCCGTGCAGGGCGGGTCCGGTATCTACGAAATCGCACGCAAAGGGGTGACGATTAAATAGTGCGTGGTAACACTGGTTACACATTACCTTTTACCATAGAGTCACTTAATATCTATATTCTCTTTGCTTTTTATCTGTATTATTTCTGTACCTAACGTCAGTTCAACTTCAAAAAAAGTAGGTATACAAATGGGGCCATTTGCAACTGTAGCTGACTGATTGATTGATTCGTCATCTGTCTCAAGGAAACAGGATTGATCATGACGTCGAAGCTTTAGTTCTGTAAAGAACAGTTTGTTTGTGTGCCCTGACAAGGACAGTTTGAATTGAATTGAATCTTCTGTATGCATCGAAGTATAATTATGTTCGGAGCGCGGAGCGGACGCGCAGCGGAGCGACGATGTTTTCACTTCAACAGCCAGGAGCGGAAAAGAACGATTTTCGGCGCGCGTCGATTTTATAGGCGCGCGAGATAATCAAAATACGCTTCTGCGCAGGTCGCCCGCGCATCACGCCACCTACGACCTACGCTCCGTCTCGCTCTAGACCTCTCACTCTCACTTGTAAATAGTTTACTCGTTCCTCCATAATATATGTGTGTGTATACTGTTAGCTTTAAGTAATCACTTTTTGTAAATAAATATACATTCATTTTCTTCTGTCACAACTACAAGAAGTGTTTCAATAATCTCCCTACAATTACCAACACTTCTACACAACGTTAAAAGATGGCGGACGTGTGATTTGTTTTAGACTTTAATTTTTGGGTAATTAGGTGTTCAAAGTTCTTTTCTGATAGTTATTTGTACTTTTTATGCCTTTGTGTCGCACAGTGATTGAAGACTTGGACTTATTTCGTGTATCTGGCATCTTTCTTCTCGTTTCAAGTGGACTCGCAGTGGTGCAGAGGTTAAAACTATCTTGACCTCTGACCTACAAATCACCGTACAACGTTGCCCCCAATCTTCCTAGAGAAGATTGGATTGTGTTTTATTGCTATATTGATTTATAATTATATATACTTACTTGACACTGGCGAAATCACTTCACGTGGAAACGCCATATCCCCGCGGTAGTAGCTGTTCAAGTCGCCGCGGGGGCAAAGAAAGAAGAAGAAGGTATACAAATAAATTTCCTGCTAGACATTAACCCTTAATAGGGCCCCGTAGAAGTAAAAAATCTAGACCAAAATTAAATACAGTGTTGGAATCGCAAGTCTCTAAAGAGTAATAATAGATGATGTTATATTTTTCATCGAAATTGCATCATAAAACGTAGGTAGGTAGTAAAGTTTAATTTCAGCATATTGTAATGTGATAAATATATGGCCCCTGCCCTATTAAAAACGAGTAATAAGATAACCGATCGTTCCGGTAACCTTCGGGGAGGGAAGATGGCCGATTGAAAAATGTCCGGCTTTTGCTTTTGATTTATTCTGTTTACTGTTTTGCTCTACTCACTTGGCATTGGCGAAATCACTGCGAAATATCGCGCTGGACCGCCATTAGTAAAAAAAAGAAAGTAGAATAAGATAACCGAGCCATAAAGATAAATAATTAAGCGTTAATGGTGTTAACATACGCGTACCTATAAGAAATTGTGTTAATTATTGGAAAGCAAAGGCTACTGTCACGAACAATGTCTTCGATTGGTTTCCAAAACGTGGAGCAACTCATTTATTTTGTGGTGAACCGGCCTAGACGCTATGGTAAAAACTTGCGCCTATGTGTGGATTCGATATTCGCAACCCACCGACATTTTAGATATTTCAAAGGATGACTTAGATCAAATCATATGAATATTTAATTGCTATATAATAAATGAATTAAATAAAGTTCAGTAACAAATAAAATACTTCTCAATAAGCAAGTTTAATTAGAGACAATATAAGACTCAGTATTTATTTGATAAATATCTATCTATTTGAAATTTGAAGCAATAAATAACTTCATGTGTAACAAAATTAAAGTATCATTCTAGATAAAAATCTATACCTAATAAATCTAGTTTGGATTGAAATATAAAAATGAGATCTTTGAATAGATTTGATCAATTGAAATTATATAAATAAAACTAATATATCAACATACTAAAGTGACTTTATAATTGAGCTGTATATTTACTCTATAGCACAGAAAGCTATTATGAGGATTCAATCTAGCTAGAAGACAAAATGACTTCTGTATTACCTCTGTTTTACTATAAAAGATGAAAATGGTGTATACATGGTGAAAATTGAACATCTCATTATAGACGGGTTAGTATCATTTCGTCTAAAACGCAACTGGTACTAGCGGTAACCGGTCTAAAACGCTGCTAGTCTAAACTGCATCTGGTCTAAGTAGCTACCGGTCTACGTCGCTACTGGTCTAAGGTAGCATCTAGCCTAGCAGACGATTCGCAACTGGTCTATAACGCATTTCGCCTAAAACACATCTGGTCTAATACGCATTTAATCTAAAACGCAACTGGTCTAATAAGACATCTAGCCTAAGACGCACTTCGTATAAAGCTGATTTGGTCTAAAACGCTCCTAGTCTAAACTAGATGTCGATCGTCGGTAAGTAAGTTCAGCATTTTATTTCCTGTAATTTATTCTTAAAACTTGAAACAAATAATCTAACACGAATTGTGGCTTTAGGTGGTTCGCCGACCGACCATACGACTACTTAGAATAATTTGAGAATAATCGTTTTCCCAAAGTATCACGTAAAAACTAATTTCTCAAATTATTCTAGTTTATACAAGTTTATTCTAGGAAAGGGGGAATTTCTTCCTATTGGAAAGCCAATTTTTGAAAATTTGTTACCTAAGTTTCCTAAAATATCACGTCGTTAGCCTGCGAATGTCAAACAACGTTTTGTATGGTCGGCGAACCACCTTAAGACAGTAGTTACCTATTAGGAAAATGAAAAATATTTAGATTTGTTTGTATAGCCCTATACACGCGTTTGTCGCTGTACATACAAATAAATAAAAACAAATGATGAAGCAGTAAATATCTTTATTTTCATCTTCTTAAACATAGACTTACTATTTATTTTCAATATTTCATGCTATGATACACTGTAACAAAACAAAAATATATGCTTATTCCTAACAAATATGAAGCGTATCTTAAAATATAACTAAAAATGTACTTCACGAAAAGCCAGCGGCCTTTAGACATGACTAAAGACACAATTGGGGAGGGGAGTTGAACCATCTTACTTATTAGAGCGAGATTTTAGACATGTGTAAAACAGCTTAGAACTTTATTTGCATTAAACTTAACTTTAAACTGTTCTTATTCATCAAGTATTTTTTTATAATTTTAAGTTTTGTGATATTTTTTCATTTTACGTTTTAACTCTGACACTTTTTCGAGGCATTCAAATGACGATATCACCCCCCTTGCAGGTCAGACAAGAGTGTCAAGTATTTCGCATTGAATATTTTATCGACACGTTTTCTGTTGTTCACGTTAAAGATAAAGATATTTAGATATACATCACCTTATTCTCAAGGTGTTCTCTAGCTAAGACGATTCTGACCACCAAGGACGAACTAAGGTTTGTCACACATTGCCCTAATTAAGCCTCTTTTTTCTCACTACATAGACCTTTAGAAAATTACTCACGTAGCTTTTAGGCACTATTTGAATAAATAAAACTAAACCATATCGATTTCCCCTGCAATAATTGTAAACTAAGTATTGAGATTTCTATACCCTAAAAAGTAAAAACGTTACTAGCGCTCATAGACGATAAAGGATTAATTTGTAATTTTTGTTCGTCTCACCAAGACGAACAAAAATACCAAGGTATTCACCGTATTCTTATACCGAAATTGTGTTCGTCTTTCAGTTCGCTTCCGTCAAATAACTGTCATTATTTCGTGCTTGCTTCTGTCCGTTAAAAGGCTGCCTTTTTCACGGGTGAATTGCTTTAGTGTACGTTTTCACTCTGAGTTGCGATGTATAGCCAAAATAACCAATCAGATTGCACGAAGAATCTACGTATGTAATCTTCTGGTAGGTTGGTTTTGAATCTGATTTGAGTGGAAACGGAGTCTGCAGTCTAGGTCGAATAGTGGCCCCAATATGTGTCAAATAATATGACAAAATAGTAGTTAAATACTAATGAGTTTTTATTTACTTAATTTAATAAGTTTTATGGGAACATTGTACCGAAGTTTTGCTGCAGCTTTTGAAATTGCACGTTAAGTTCAGTGCAGTGCAGTTGTAGTTTATTCAATTGAATTCAGCCAAATAATGATACTGAAGTTTTCTTGCATGTAACTAACATTATACAAAAGAACTCTAATACAAACGTGATGAATTGGGAACCTCCTCCTTATTGTATTATTTTATGAAGTCTGTTAAAAATACAGTAATCGGCTGCAGGAAGTGAGATTTAGAGTAAACTAAGTGGTAAATCGTATGTTTGTTTGTTCGAGGATGACTTGTGTATCATTGATCCTATTATTGCGTTTAGTTAATCAATAGTATCTAGGTAGTTGAACAATTACAATGTTTAATGGAGTTTTCAAAGTTAAAGATTCAACCGTTAAAGTTAAAGATTCAACCTTTAAACGAAAAAGTTCAGCACAGTTTTAAACTCTTGAAATCAGTTATGGAAAAGGAGGCATTACTTGCTATTGCCGACAAAGAAACCTTGACTGTAGAGACTGACGCGTTCGAGTTCGCTGTAGCTGCAAAACTATCACAAAAAGGGCGCCCGGTTGCATTTTTCTCAACAATATTGTCAGACAGCGAACGCAAACACGCTTCCGTTGAAAAAGAAGCTTGCGCTATCGTCGAGAGCCTTAAGAAATGGCGCCATTATCTCAGTAAATTGCACGAACTGCACGATGCTCTTTCTCATCCTGGGATTCAATCATGGATCAAGCTAAAGAATCTCCCATACTCTATAAACGATATCAAACAGATGACAGCTTCGTGCCGCGTTTGCGCGGAAATCAAACCACGCTTTGCTAAAGCAAATGGGACTTCGATTAAAGCATCACCCTTCGAGTGATTGAACATAGATTTCAAGGGACCTTTGCCGTCAAACACAGATAATAAATAAGTATATACTTACAGTAATCGATGAATTCTCGCGATACCCATTTGCATATCCATGTCCTGACACATCTTCTGCGAATGTTATTAAGTGTCTAAGATAAGTTTTATACGAAAACAGTAGCCTTGATTAATTAATGTTGGATATAACGTTTACCTAAAATAATGTATGTATGATTTAAGTGTTAGTGATTATAATGTGTCATATGACATAAAAACGTCTATGTATACATCTGCAAGGGATCTTGCGTAGAAACGTATAAAAGTAAAATATCTCATCGTAGCTTTGCAGCTACGTCAGTCTCTACAGTCAAGGTTTCTTTGTCGGCAATAGCAACTAATGCTGCCTTTCCCATATCAGATTTCAAGAGTTTAAAACTGTGCTGACCTTTTTCGTTTAAAGGAAAGTTGTTGTTGTTGATTAACGGTTGAATCTTTGTCAGGTTCGACTACGTTGTTGTTGACAGTATACCCAAGGAGATAATAGAACTTTTGCTGAAATTACACTTTTGCTCGTCTAATGTGAGCTTGAACTTTTTTGCAGCAGACATGAATTTCTGCCGTCGGTGGCCACAATATTTTCAGCAATCAAGCCGACTTCAGTTGGAGTAACCTATTAGGTAGATGACTGCAATTTTAAAAGAAATAATTTTATACGTTTATGAAGGCGGTTTTTTGTTTTATAAAATATTTATTTTTATCATGTTTTTCTTTGTCTCTACCGCAGACTGTAACATCATCGAGATAAGCAAAGGTTCCAAGTTTTTTTTTCGATAATATGTTCGAGAGTACGTTGAAAAGCGGCAACTCCGTTAGTGACACCAAAAGGAATGCGTTTGAAGGGTTAGTATCATTTCGACTAAAACGCAACTGGTACTAGCGGTAACCGGTCTAAAACGCTGCTAGTCTAAAACGCATCTCGTCTAAACTGCATCTGGTCTAAGTAGCTACCGGTCTACGTCGCTACTGGTCTAAGGTAGCATCTAGCCTAGCAGACGATTCGCAACTGGTCTATAACGCATTTCGCCTAAAACACATCTGGTCTAATACGCATTTAATCTAAAACGCAACTGGTCTAATAAGACATCTAGCCTAAGACGCACTTCGTATAAAGCTGATTTGGTCTAAAACGCTCCTAGTCTAAACTAGATGTCGATCGTCGGTAAGTAAGTTCAGCATTTTATTTCCTGTAATTTATTCTTAAAACTTGAAACAAATAATCTAACACGAATTGTGGCTTTAGGTGGTTCGCCGACCGACCATACGACTACTTAGAATAATTTGAGAATAATCGTTTTCCCAAAGTATCACGTAAAAACTAATTTCTCAAATTATTCTAGTTTATACAAGTTTATTCTAGGAAAGGGGGAATTTCTTCCTATTGGAAAGCCAATTTTTGAAAATTTGTTACCTAAGTTTCCTAAAATATCACGTCGTTAGCCTGCGAATGTCAAACAACGTTTTGTATGGTCGGCGAACCACCTTAAGACAGTAGTTACCTATTAGGAAAATGAAAAATATTTAGATTTGTTTGTATAGCCCTATACACGCGTTTGTCGCTGTACATACAAATAAATAAAAACAAATGATGAAGCAGTAAATATCTTTATTTTCATCTTCTTAAACATAGACTTACTATTTATTTTCAATATTTCATGCTATGATACACTGTAACAAAACAAAAATATATGCTTATTCCTAACAAATATGAAGCGTATCTTAAAATATAACTAAAAAATGTACTTCACGAAAAGCCAGCGGCCTTTAGATATGACTAAAGACACAATTGGGGAGGGGAGTTGAACCATCTTACTTATTAGAGCGAGATTTTAGACATGTGTAAAACAGCTTAGAACTTTATTTGCATTAAACTTAACTTTAAACTGTTCTTATTCATCAAGTATTTTTTTATAATTTTAAGTTTTGTGATATATTTTCATTTTACGTTTTAACTCTGACACTTTTTCGAGGCATTCAAATGACGATATCACCCCCCTTGCAGGTCAGACAAGAGTGTCAAGTATTTCGCATTGAATATTTTATCGACCCGTTTTCTGTTGTTCACGTTAAAGATATTTTTCGTCAATCGCATGTCCTGAAGTCTAGCTTCTTTTCGCAAAGTCTCCAGAAAAGAAATGAAAGTGGGCTTTGCAGACACGCGGCTGTTGCCTCCGATGCCATGCCTCGACGCTGTTAGTGGTGCGGTGCTTCTCATTGGCACAACTTATCATCGGCAATGACGGCCACTGTCTATTGACGTAAGTGTGAAAATTTTGCATTTCCTGAGTGTCTGGAGTAATTTGTAAAATTTCTATCCAGGCTTCGGAGATGTGCTTCGTTGGTAGCAATGGAAGATTCGCCGTTAGTCTGACAGCATAACTTCCTTCTCGTGTTGTGGTTAAATTTAAATCATTTCCTTTCTTCCAAATGGACTTGTTGAAGTGGAAGTAACACCCAGTGAGCTGAGCTTCGGGGTATACCCCGGGATGGTATACCATCTGAAAGGCATTATATTGAGCTACCTCATAATCACATTTTTATAAGTCTATTTGCACTGAGAGTTTTGTTTTTATCGCGTCGAATAATCGAATGTACGTGTTTTTCTGTTTGTTGGGGAGTAGAGCATATATCATTGGCACAATATTTGTGTGGTCTTCATCACTCCCAACATCTAGATGAAGACTGAAAAATTGGAAAAACGGCTTGGGGACACTTTTAAATGTAGAATCACCAAAAAACTGCCCCTTTACTTGGCGAAGCTTTGTTTCGCACTCTTTTGTACAAAACATCAATATTTTGTCGTTGTTTTCGCCATCATCCCATACTAGAAAATCTCGAGCAAAAATTTCGGGTACTTTTACTTCATTTAGGTTTTGACACTCCGTTTTTGAGACATTTAAAAAACTTCTTCTCTTTCTATAAAGAGTATCTTTTTTTGATGTAAATCCATTTATCAAAATCAATCCAATCCATTCCAGTCTATTTCCATGATTTTTCGTTTCGATCGCCCATGTAGTTCTGATACTTTTTCTTCAAAGATTTTCTTTACTGGAGCAAAATTTTGACAAACTTCCTTTTTACAAGAATCGAATAATTTATAGACCTCATTCCGAAATTTATTTCTTCTGCAAGCGTGGGTGGCTGGAGGCGTATCTATTTTATTTCTTTGAGGGTTTAATTTAATTGAGGCACTGCACTCATCCCGATTTGCACAACGCCAAAGTGTTGCATCTGTAGACTTGTTAGTCTTATTTAAATTGTACCTATAACCGTTGTACAAAAGGGCCGGATGTCCCCTTTGTGTCTCTATAAATATTAGCTCTGGTCTTTTTGGTGGTGCACCAATACTTGGACCCGGTGCAGCGTCCATAACAATCAGTAAACTTATTTTAATCGTACTTCGATATATTTTACTCACAATCCACTACAATCAAAACCAATATTGTCGACTGATTACTAACGGAAGTTGACATTAATCAAACTCTATCCTAAGTGGCCAGTATCCAACCAGTATCTATAAGATATAAACGAAGTAGTTTGATTAGTGTTCCTACTTCTCTATAGTGCACTCCAAATATTGCCGAATTTACGTATCGCAAGGTTTAGCTACTACTTAGGTTAGTCGAGTTTTAGACTACTCCCAGCTTTTGAAAACAGCAAATGTTTAGTCAAATGACTACTTAAACTAACTGCATTTTAGACGAGACACTATTTAGGCCAGTTGTGGCTTAGACCACTTACTACTTAGACCAGCTAAGGCTTAGACCACCTACTCTTAGGCCAGCTGTGTTTTAGACCACTTACTGCTTAGACCAGTAGCAACGTAGACCGGTAGCTACTTAGACCAGATGCAGTTTAGACGAGATGCGTTTTAAACTAGCAGCGTTTTAGACCGGTTACCGCTAGTACCAGTTGCGTTTTAGACGAAATGATACTAACCCTTTTACTCCTTTATAGCAATGGGATCGGTTGGCATTAAAAAAAACTCAATTCTTACGGTTTTCTCGCTGACTCTACATTTTATCAAAAATCTGTGAATGTCCATTGTCATCACTCAGACAGTTGGGAAAGGTCTCCTTGGATAATTTTCGCGTCGCAGCAAGGGATCTGGTAGCTGCCCTTAATGGCCCAACTTAACTTTCCACCCTGTATGTGGAACTACTGATCATGGAGTCGGAAGAGGTGGCGAAAAGATCTTAAACAAATACTCGTGCTCATCACACAAATATTTGCCCTTACCGGGATTTGAACCCGGGACCGCTGGCTCCAGAGGCAGGGTTACTCCCAACTAGGCCAACGTGTCGTCAAATAAATAAATATTATAAATAACTTAACACTAGCTAAATACACCTTAGATGTACAAACGACATTAATTAAAAATTATCTATCTATCTGTGAGTGGGTTCTAGAGTGACTCAACAATCTCGTGATGTGACTGTACCCCATACAAGTAATTCAATCCTACCTTACCTACCGACAGTAAACAACAAATTAAAAAGAAAATGTAGACTGAAAAAAGTTTTTAACTTCTTATAGTCAATATTTGAATAAAAGTATTCGGAATCGATTATGTTTTTTTATTTTGTAAACATTGGTAGCAACCTCCGCGCCTATTGGACCGGCGCACGGCTCGTCAGGCGCGGCGCGCGGCCGGCGCATGGCTCCAGCTCGCTCCTTGCTGGTGTGCTATACGCACACATACACAGAGTGCATAAAATACCTAAAGTTAATGAGCGCAAAAAGCTCGGTGCCCCCTTAAAGTATGCCATGTTTGGATTAGTGTCGTGTCGATTAGAATTTAGCTCTCAGATAGTTAATAAAAAATAGTGGTTAGTAATTTCATTCGAGACCATAGAGGTGATCAGATCTCCGGCAAAAGTCAATACAAAAATCTCAAAATGTTAATATGTTTGAAAAAAATCTGTACACACGGGAACAAGGATATGTATTTAAACTCAGTATCGTTCGGTCAGATATTTACCAAAAGTTAGCAAAAACCCGACAAAAGTCCTTTAGGTAAGTATTTGCGGCTTCTTAACAAAATTGTTTTAATAATATACTTTCCGGGATTTCGAGATTGCATAAAACGATACGAGGAGGTCTAAATACACAAAACATTACCACTATTATTGCTGTCTCACTTACTCATGACTTTGATTTTAATAAATAAATAAAATATAAAGGTCTATTGTTTCACTAAAGTTTGAGCACGACTCAGTGCCTAAATTTCATACATTTCTTCCCTGGTTCGGTGATGCGGCGGCCCGGTTCAGTATTATGTGCAAATCATGTTTCTTAGTTCGGCAAATGGTACAAAACAGGGTAAGCGATTCAAAAATCTTTAAGAATATTTTAAAATATTTCTAACCATATAATTTATTTCCATGTACAATAAAATGATGACCACCTTATTAAAGTTACCATTATACTATTGACCATAATCGTATAAAAACCCCAGACCTTATTAAATAATAAACGTACATCCAGGTCTTAAGCGTTCGTCGAAATGTACGTTTACCTTATGACTTTCCAATACCGACACTACTTATGAGACTTTCAATTTAAGATTCACTTTTGATCCATAATATGTTTTTGGGTCATTCTACTTTTAAGCGCCGGTCGATTTTTTGACAAGTGCTCTTCAAATAATATTTTTATAAAAACGTTAAAGTGCTCGGTTTTGTAATTTAATATTGAAATAGTTACACAACTTGGCTTACATTTAAAATTATCACTACATTTAAAAAGTCACTATAATTAACATTAAAGTAGGTAACATAGTGGTCACGCATGTCCCCGCCATTTGTAAGGAAAAAGTGTATTTACCGCTGTGTTACCAACTTTTCCTGATAAAATATCAATAAATTTAAAGTGTTTTGTTTTGAACTATTAAATTTAGTTGTTCCAGTTTCAATATAAGTCAAATTTACGTGAAAAAAATGTCTAAAAATGCCTTTTATTTCACCAATGATTATTATGCGCTAAAAAGTAGGATGACCCTTTTCCCACGCTAACTCATACGACAAAATAGCGGCAATACCCTCAGCTTTACCGTCTCAGCGCTATGTAACCACCCCCCGTCTAACTACTAAATAATTTAATTCTTTATAATACTTATCTTAATATTAATTTAAATATTTAAACTCTTAATGAATAGAATATTCTAATTTGATATATTTAATTGGCCTTTTGATCGTCTAGTGTCAGAATCCTACATTGCACCGCAGCACCCATGTCTTTCATATGGAGCATAGTCAGATTTGGAATTCTTCTAATTCTACAAGCCCTAATGATTCTCCTATATTTTTAAAATATAATTATATAAACTACCGTTCCTTTATTAATCTCACTCCTAATTAACCTACCCTGACCCTTTACTTTATCTAATGTCTTTAATAATATTTAATTACTAACTGTTACCTGAATACCTAACATGTAATATTATTCCCTACCTATGTGTTTAAGAGAAACAAAATAATTATATTTGCCCTACCTAAACCCCTACCTTGAAATGAGGCCGGTTACAGCGAGAACCTATTTGATCTTAGGTTCACTACTCTTATGGTATGGTGTGGTATGGTACTATGGTACCTACCTATTTAATAATTATTTGAACTGAAATCTAAAACCAAATTAGTCCTTTCTTTGGATGGGGTCCGGCCTCACTAAAACGACCTATGATTGCGTTATGTGTATATTTTTACACTTTAGATTCCCTTGGGAATGACGTGATGTTTCAACCTCTAAACACTAGCTGATGTCCTTAGACAGTGACGGCTGAGTACGTGACTCGGTAGGTTTCCTAGTTATATTTAAATAATAATTTCTAATTTATTACAGTAAAGTTTTCCAGTCATTTAACTATTTAATTAATACAAGTAGGTACCTCAATATAAACGGGGAGACCCCTGTCAACGTTACGTGTATATTTTTACACTTTAGATTCCCCTGGGAATGGCGTGTTGTTTCAACCGCAAAACACTAGCCGATGCCCTTAGACAGTGACGGCCGAGTACGTAACTCAGTATTATGACGGAGAAAACAACAGCCGTAGAAGAAGAAGACAGTCTAACCCATAAATACCTATTACCTGAATTTTACCAAATGCAGAAAGTCTACAACTGGAAATATTTACTTCCTGTCAAACTTATATGAACACAAATGGTCAAATAAAATGTGATAATCTGAGAACTTCTCAGAATAAAATCTATGAAAATATAGTTAATTCCCCAAAGTCTATATTTATGACGATTATTAGATTAAATTGATCTTCTATTTATATGCAGTGGCAGTACAAGACCAAACGTTAACAAGTTTAAAGGCTAATTTTTAGCGAATCCTAAACTATTCCTAAATAAAATCCTACTGATTAAATACCTAAATCTCTAATTCCCTAGACAATTGAATCTACCCTAACTCTACTTTTTAGGCCTATTCTAAGCTAAACCGGAGGCTTACCATCCTCAAATTTTGCTAACATCCCTAAGATAAACTGTAAAGTTCAGCTGAGTCGGCTGAAAATGGCAACTTAATCACTCGTGTTGTGTGTACCTCCCCCCTCACAGACCGCAGTCCAAGACGTGAGAGTAAGGCGCCCTATTGTGTATATAACATATAAATATTTAATGTTTTATGGGGAACCAATACTCAAAACCCTCAAAGCTTTCACTGGTGCAATTGCGTGCCCAACCTGTGGACCCAGCTACGACTCAAGGATGACAATGAATATGGTGGGCTCTTATACAGATGTCTGTGTTGGTAAAAAGATCATCTGGGCTTGCCCGAGGCTCTTTTAGAATTTAATAGTTCCGAACCAGACCCGTTTGTCACCGTTATAAGTTAGATATAGTTCGTCAGACACACTGTTTGTCTAGTCATAGTTCTAGCGCGAATAATGCTAATCTAGCTTAATACAAATAGCAAAACGACCTCCCCACAAGAAATTGTCACTTTAATCCCACACTAAATTTATTAATATTGCAACGCGCTAGACACTAATGACAACCAAGAATTAGTCCACCCGCAACTCCAAAGTTAGGCTCCCTCCTAATAAACTTCCTGATTTTTTAACAATTAAATAAAACGAATAAACAAAATCTTCGCGACTATAACTCAAATGCAACGCAAAACTACCTATATCCTCATAAAATAAACCGAGAATATACGATCCCTATTAATTTCGAAACTAAGAAACCGTATTTTAAAACAAATTGAACAATTAACTTTATCCATAAATGCTTTGAGCTAGCCATATTTTGTTGCATCCCAACTAAACTAAAATAAAATCGACACAAATCGTTAAAACCGCAATTAAATGTACCTATGAATCTCAACCTCTGAATAATATAATAATGAAGTTAATTATGTATCAAACATATCCCGAAAAGAATCCTATTTTAATAACCCGCACGTACAAAACAGTAAGAAAACATTATTATTTACAATATAAAATTTCACTATAAACAAAATGAACGAGTTAAAAGTTAAACCGTGAACGCACTTCTATTACCCGTAAAATACCGTGTCTATCTATGCAGCCTTATACAGGATTATAAGCAATTAATCGATGCAACACGATATTAAATACAAACATGAATTTAGCACAACATAAAAAAATAAGCACGTAACCGAACCGTAAATACCTAGATACCTACCCCTATAATCTACGCGACGCTGACCCTAACACGACAGAACCCTTCTCCGACGTCAGCTGTAAGAAAATAGACCCCGAATCTTACTAGGCATGAACACTATAAACAACGTTAAAGTTAAACCGTGAACGTAACGTATTTCTATTATCCGTTAATTACCGCGGCTATGACATAAGCACTATAACGACCGACGTTATAAATTAAACCGTAAACGTAACGCACTTCTTTTTCCGTTAAATACCGTGACTATGTATCCCTACACAAGATAATTGTAAATTATGATCAGTGATCGTTATCAACGTCCACTTTTGGTAGCAAAGGGTATGGTTGGCAGAAAAAACAAACACATTTGGTTGTTTACTTTTGATCTTAACCATAAAATAAATACTTACCTTCTAAAGATTACACCTCTAGATATAAATCCTTCGCATGTACAAAACCTTTTCCACCCTAATATATTTTTAAAACAGTGTACGTCAAATGACATAAAATGTCATCAAAATATAACTGTAGTTGAAAATCTAATTACACTACCCGACGTGTTTATCTAAATAAAACAATGCATATCGTATCTAGAGTGGATATTCAAGTATTTTAGTGGAGTCCTCATAAAGTGCACGTATGATCACAGTATTTACATTGACAGCATGGATTTGACACAATACCCGTATTTTATTACGACGGATAAAGCCACGCGATGTGCTGCTTGTAATATCAATATTAAAAGGAAAAAGCACAATATAAATAAACACTTAAAGTCAAAATCACATGTAAATAAAATAAGCGGTTCATTCTGTCTTTTTAAGCTACAAAAAAACTTAAAAGACAACCCTGATTTTGAAATCAAAAACTGTAAGTTATTTTGCAAATTGTGTGATTCGACATTTCATCCCTCTTTATCTAAATTGGACCGGCATATGAAAACTGATTCTCACCAAAAACACAAAATGAAAGATGGACAAAAACAGTTTAACAATGATTTGACTGAATTCATGATTCATTGTAACATACCGTGGTCAAAACTAAACAACCCGAAATTTCGAAATTTTATGGAAAATATTTTAAACAATAAATATGGAAATAGCGTCAATTTACCCAGTGAATCTAATATAAGGCTGAAATATCTTCCTGAAATTTACGAGCAAAAAAAAGACCAAATCAGGCAGGAACTACAAAATAAGACGATTTGCCTTAGCGTTGATGAAACAACCGATTCATGTGGGAAAAAAGTGGCAAACGTTTTGATCCAGTCATTGGATGGAACAAGCACAAAAATGTATTTGTTTGCATCAAAGGTTCTGGAAGAAACCAATTATTTAACTACAACCAGGCTAGTAAACGAAACGCTTAAAGATCTTTGGGGCCATCAATATAATGAGAACTTAGACAAATTACTGTTTTTTGTAACTGATGCTGGATCATACATGCTCAAGGCGGGTAAATGTCTTACACAGGAATATCCAAATTTAACACATGTAACATGCTTCGCACACGGACTGAATCGCGTCGCAGAAAAAGTGAGAAGTCTTTACCCTAAAATCAACAAATTAATAGACTGCGTAAAAAAGTTTTCCGTAAAGCTCCATCTAGAACGAAAAAATTCCGAATGATGTATCCAAACATTCCTCTTCCTCCACGACCAGTGATAACCAGATGGGGAATATGGTTAAATGCTGCTTCATATTACAACAAATATTTTAATGAAATCAAGACTGTGATCAATGCGTTAGATTCACGTGAAGCAAGAACAATTGTCGACGCCAAGAAAAATTTCCGTGATCGCAATTTAAAATCAGATTTATTGTTCGTTGACACAAACTTCGACATTATCGCCAAGTCAATTCAATTGCTGGAGGATCCAAATCTAGGACTGAAAAGTTCATTAAAAATTATCTCGGACTTGATAAAAAAAAAGGCAAAGTTGAGATTACATCCCAAGGGCAAGGAAGTTTATTTTAAACTAAAATATGTCCTAAAGAAAAACCCGGGTTACAGTACTGTAAGCGTTGTGCAGCAGCTGATTGAAGGTAAAGAGGTGGATATGCCGGAAGGTGTGAATAAAAATAGTGTGCAATATTTTAAAGACTTAAAAATCCTTCCTGTGACTTCTGTTAACGTAGAAAGGTCATTTAGCTATTTAAAATGGATTTTTTCCAATCGACGTGAACGACTGACAGCCAAATCTGTTGAACAAATTTTAGTAATTTATTCACTATAATTTGGATTTGTTGTTATAAATATGTATATAAATCTCATAATTTGTAAAATATATAATGTTTAATATACTTCGTTATTTGTTTTTTTTGTCAACCATACTTTGCTACCATTACAGGACGTTGATAACGATCACTAACTATGATCAAATGAATCTACGTAACACGATAATAAAAACAAACGCGAATTTAACACAACGTAAATAATAAGCACGTAAACGAACAGCAAAATACCTAAGTATCGATTTAAGCGAACGTGAGGAAGCCCTTCTCTGACGACAGTTGTTGATCTTCTGGACCCGATTTTTTTTTTTTTTTTTTTTGAGGGACCTACGTAGTTAGCCTCTGATGGCTTTGACTACTTCGCCGGAGAGAGGGCGGACTCCTGATGGGAGTCCACGCTAAAAGTGGGTTTTACACTAGCATGCCTAAGGGCGCCCCTATTGGGCCGACCTCGGACTTAGGACGCTAGGGGAGAATTTCAATCGAATTGGTTTTATGCTACAATACGCTTCGGAAATTTTACGTTAGACCAGACTGAGAAGAAGCGTCAAGAAACTCCATCTGGGTGTCGATTATGTGAATTAACCGGTACCGGTACCGGTGCAAAGTGGGGTCGCCCACGTGTAGGGTGAGCCGGGGGACGCCGACGCCTCCGCCGCGGACGGAGACGTTGTGGTGTGTATGGATCTAAGCTGGTGTTGCCCTGTGAGACGGTTGGGCGACGAATATCTTCGCGGGCTGCGAGGGCAGCCGTGATAGTGTCATCGGTGTCGGTCAGTACGTGTCGGGGACGCCTGTTCCGAGAGGATACGCCCACGAGCAGGACGTAATTTACGGCATCGCGTAATAAGGGGTTAGGATGGTGAGGAGCGTTATTAAAGAACCGCCGAGAGGCATCCTTCATAAACTTGGCCACGGTTGGAAGACCGAGGTCGTCGTGAAGATCTAAGTTGCGCATGAACCACGGAGCGCCCGTGGCTCTGCGCAAGAATCGATTCTGCAGCACCTGGAATTGGTACAGAGCAGTCGAGTTCGCATGAGCGAAGACCACACTAGCGTAAGTTAGTATGGGGCGAACGCACGTCTTGTAAATTGTCATCTTATTTCTAAGCGACAGCTTACTGCGTTTGTTCAACAACGGATAGAGACGGCCTAGAATGAAGGCCGCGCGATTCCGGACACGCCTAATGTGTTGCCGGAAAAGCAATCGACGATCTAGGGTGACCCCTAGATATTTGACCTCGTTAGCCCACGGAATGGGGCTATCGTAGAGTCGAATAGAATTGTAGGAGGGACCTAACCAACTGAGACTGAGTTTCCGGCAAAAAAGCACAGCGGCGCTTTTCTCCGGATTCACTTCGATCCTCCAGAGCCTAAACCAACGACCTAACTCGTTGATGGCGTCCTGGAGGCGACCGTGTAGAACCGAGGGGCGGATAGAAGTCGTATAGATGGCGGTGTCATCAGCAAAAAGTGCATAATGAACATGCGGAACTCTAGGTATATCGTTTGTGAACAACGAAAAGAGAATTGGGGAGAGAACAGAGCCCTGCGGGACTCCGGCTCTGATCGGATGGGGGACCCCGATTTACGACTGACATCCCCTTTTATAACCTTCGTAATTGTGGAAAAATCCAGAAATTCCACAAGATTACCCTTTTTCATCCGTACCTGTTATTGCGCAACAATAATAGGAATTGCCTTATATGGTCATGCATTCGATATCAAAGGAAAGTCTCCAAAAAGCACGAATTTGCATTTGAGAATGAACTATATATCTTTAACCATAAAGCTCAAAAACAAAAAGTAACGCGCCCTGTCGCGAAGTAGCTGAACTTCTAACTAACGTTGTAACGACAAGTAACGCCACTCGCCGCCAAATAACAGTGCGCCACTAACATATGGAAAACACGAAGTTGTACTCTATTTGACAACAGATGGTATTGTTAATAGCGGTGGATATTTTAGAACCACGCGAATATTCTAGATCCCGGAAATGGATTGTTGACAGAAGAACTTCCGCCCACTTTCTTTTGTCCGCTTTATTAGTAATGACGTTGTTTTTGTTCTGCAAATTCCTCTGGTCGGTACCTTAGGTCGAGCCTCTCTTATTTATACTATTTTTTATGCAGTTTTTATCTTCTAAAGTGTGTTATTAGAGATTTCGAACTATACCTACTGAACGCAGAACATGAGTTTTCTTTCTCGAAATCACACCTAACTAACATTAAATGATTTTAACATAATACCTAGATTATCCAGGAGCCCTAATTGTGTCCCCGAAGGCCTATCATCACCAGTGCAATCTATCGGTGCGTAGCGTACTAATGTGAACTACTCGACATGTTGATAGGTGTCGCTTTTCACTTACTAATGATTACTAATATAAACGCCATCTAACGCTTTCTGTGTCAACTATTAGCCTATGTTCAATACGTAGCTTACTTAAATCCTTCCCTCGCAACAATGTATTGTAATTAGTTCTAGATATAACCGCTAGATTGCGCTGCAACCAAATCTCTATGATGTTACCCTTTGTGTATAAGATACAGATGCTCCCCCATTACGATAGCCTTTATAATGCTACTTTATTACTTACTACAAATAGAGTTTGTTTAATAAACAACAGTGTTGCCTCACTGTCGTTAGTTACAGCTACTGTATTGTCAAACCTAACCTAGTGACTAATAGTAATAAATAAGACTCATTTTAATGATTGGCAACAGAATTTTTATTCCCATAAAATATTTTCTGTACTTGCTTTTTCAATCTGACTTTTCTCGTTATTTTACTTAAATTTTATTTGTAATTTTACTTTTCATACTCACTGAATATTGAATAATGTTTATTTATTTATCAAATAATATTTTATCTGTTATTAAAACTCTTTATTTATATAATTTTATTATATTATAAAACATGAGTTATTTAACCTTTACACGAGTTAATTTATTTTACATACATTATAGATGAATTAAGTTTCTTTATCGCAAACTATACTATAAAGCCCTTTTTATAAAGTATTGACTTAATTTGCTTCCAAAGTTTAATACATTTTATAGATTCATTATTATTTGCTCTTTTCGCCTGTAGATTTATTTTATGAAATAACGAATTGGCTTTAGATGACGTTAGCTCCGTTACAGCAATATGGCACAACGAAAGCAACTAAAAAAAGTATTTATTGGCAATAACGTACAATAGTACTGTAGACATATGCAATAAAAAAAATATGAATTATGGTTTACATTGTTTTAATTTGTTATTTTATCAACCCACGCTTTGGCGTGTTCAAGCTTTATTTGTATTGAGGTATTCATTTAAGTATTATGAGTAGGTAAGGTGAAAAAAAAGTGTAAAGAAACTAAAATACTTTTTAATTTAAGACTTAAACTTTAGCCCGCGGCTTCGCACACGTTACATTTAGAGTATAGTGCATTCAATATTACCTGGCATGTTTCCACTTGAAACCGTCATTAGCAATAACAATAGGATTAAGTCGTTGCGGAAGAATTCTCTGTAAACACTTGCAAGCACGTGCGGCAGGCGGTGTTTCAAACGTTTTTGATACTTTCCCTATGTTATCTTCCTTTTAATAATATAAGCAAATAGAAATACCACTCAGTTCTTTTTGAAACTTCGAAGTAATCTACTTCAATTGCGTCTTTCGATATGTTTCGTCCTTGGGTGAAATCACCTTCTACTGTGCCATGTGAAAATAATAAATTCGATAATGCAAATGTGTTCAACAAAAAAAACACATATGTTTTGATTTATTACTTTAGAATAAATAAATAATTAAACTTGTTATTGTATTTCATTTAACATACCCGTACGTTTTTTTTTAATTATTCTATAAATATTCAAAAGTATCAACACTGGTTGGTTTGCAACAAAATAGATAAGGCCTAAACGGCTCCTTTAAAAATGAATGGGCTCTTTGAGTGTTTGGTTTATTACCCCTATTGTTAACGTTCAAGTGGAGACGCGTCAGTTTATATTGAATGCACTATAACATAGATCTACTTTTTACAATCCTATAGTAATGAGGCCGCTCTAGGTAAAGTCTACGGGCATCCAAACAACCCTATTTGTAACAAATGTTGCATCTGCTGTTGTATGAAATTTAACGCGCGCAAGGCCTCGCGATGGTCATAAAAGGACAACATTTTGGAAACGCTTTTAGAGGAACCTGCGTTGTAGGTACGATTCTCCTTTCTAGCTGCAAGAATTATTTACGGGTGTGATTTAAACGGCTGCCATAACACATACGGTTTGCATTATTTAAAGAGCATTTCTACAAGTTTCAAGTAATTTGACCATACAAAAATCCTTTACAAACTGTAACCCCCTTTTTCATCCCCCTAGGGTTTACATATTAGTAATCGCTGAAATACGTGACTCATTATTTGCACTGAAGAGCATTTCTACTAAGTTTCAAGTAACTCTGTCCATAAAAATATTTTTACCTATGCGAACTTTTCACCCTCTTTCTCCCCGCAAGGTTAAATTTTAGTAATCGCTGAAATACATTTCTCATTATTTGCACTGAAGAGCATTTCAACTAAGTTTCAAATAACTCTATCCATAAAAATATATTTACCTACTCGTATGCAAACTTTTCAACCCCCTTTATCCCTCTAGGGGTTGAGATTTAGTAATCGCTGAAATACGTAGGGGAGGGGGGGGGCAAAGCGGGGAAGTTAAGGAACAGAGGGAGTTAGATTCGGATTCATCTATATAACTTACACGCAATCCAACTTAAATTAACTATTGGTATCTAAGGTATAATACTGCATGTTATTTTTTGCTCGAATATAATTAAATTTAGGTACATGATCAATTTTATCAAAAGTGGGTTTTGTCCCGCTATGCCCCGTATATAGGGGTAAAGTGGGGCAGCATAAGGGGCATTGTGGGGTACTAAATGGGGCAGTGTGGGGTATGAAAAGGGGCAATGTGGGGCTTGAGAAGGGGTTTAGTGGCGTAGTGAATTATAACAACTATTATAAACGAATTAAATCTTTATTATCAAAGAATATCACTTCTAACAGTAACTGTGGAGATCATTAGTTAAATTTAACGTTAAATCCCAACGAATCATTAACATACATTGCACAGAGATTGGCTTTATCATCTTCATCTTCTTATAATCGAATAAAATCTTTACTATCTAACATCGGTGGCATGTAGTTACCGACTGCACTGAAGCAGAGAATGGCGGTCATCAATTTTCCTCTTTCTGCAGAGGTCAGTGTCCCCACTTGTCGTTTTCCACAAGAAGCGAGTATCTTCGAGTAGCTTTTGGGAACTGTTGAAACACCTGTCTCATCTACATTAAAAATACGTTGTGGACTTAGCTGATATTTATCATAAACTTTCTCCAAAAGATCAAAAAACGTTCCGACAGGCACTCTGTTGAAGCCCATGGCTCTAGCTGCAGATGTAGGTTCCGGCTTCCTGTAACTTACATCCGGATGCCTTTTTAAAAATCCTTTAAGCCAATCTATGCCTGCCATTTGGCTCTGCGAATCGAATTTATTGGCTATTTGATAGGCCAGTTTCCTCAGTTCAATAGAAGTCAGGCCAAAAAATCGTTCTTCCATTTTTTTTATATATTTAACCAACTCTTCTTCATGTTCCGCAGAAAACACGGTGGTGTAATGGCCTCACTTCTTTGTAAAGATGGTCTCATCAGGATTTTCTCAATATCGACGGACGTACCGCTCCAGTGTCGTTTTTGGAACAGCATGAATTCCAGCGGCTTTTTTATAGCCTATTTCTCCTGATATGACATGGAGTACCGCTTTTTTCATTGATTCTAAAGACCACGAGTGTTGATTCGTCGTCTTTTTATATGTTCGAACCATTTTAGCTGAAACAAACGACGATACCAATTAATAACACATAAGGTAAATCAAGCAAAATTAGGGGGCAAAGTGGGGTACCTATTAAGCTTGTTCCCCACTATGCGCCATCACTTTAACCCCACTTTGCCCCTACGTGCTGTCACATCGAAACATTAACGACCGCCATCTTGCCTTGTTTATAAGCAGACTTAGTTGTTGAAATATAAAATCCTTCAAATCCGCCGCAAATCACAAAAAAAAACCTTTACGACTACAGTATACGAATGAACGTGAATCAAATATCAACAATATTTTTAAGGATTACACAGGTTTTGCAAATATTTTAAATATTTCTTACCGGCGTCAATCGGCTGCCTGCGAAGCTCGCGGAGGTCACGCGCTGACTAAACACCAATCACGGAGCCTTATTAAAATTGCCATGTCGTTCGTCCTTCGCCAAAAAATACCGCTAACCCGCTATGCCCCGCTACCCCGCTATGCCCCCCCCTCCCCTATCTCAATATTTACATTGAAGAGCATTTTCACCAACTTTCAAGTAAATTTGATTACAAAAATATTAATCCCCATTTTAGGCACTTCTTTTTAAATCTCCAAAAGTTATATTTTTAATTATAAATAGTACCGTAAATACCAATTTCCACACTTCTAACTATAAAAATGACGAATCTTCCATACAAATTTCAATTTCCCCCCAAGTATCCCCCCATTTTAGGGGAATACTTTCCAAAATTGCTGAAATCAGTATTTTTTATTTATTAATAGTAGACTAAAAACAAAATTTCGAGCTTCAACAATGACGGAGTTTCATACAAACGTTCAACCCCTTTTTCACCCCCTTAACGATTGAAGTTCGAAAAATCCTTTCTTATTCCTCGGTTATTTCTTACAAACAATACCTCTGATAAAAAACAGCTTTCTAGGTCCAATCCTGGGCGTTTATGAGTCAGTAAGTCAGGACTTTGAATTTTATACATATAACATTAGCGTATCAAAACTGACCGATCTGATTTTATTTGTGATGCAGCAACATAAGTGGATTATACATATATGTATATGAAAGAAAACAAATTAATCTAGATATTTCCAAAGTAAATAATACTTATAGCATTTTTGCTCTATTTTTACAAAATTTATACAGGTTAATTTTCATATTTTTTTACCATCGCGACCAAACATTTAAGTTGATTAATACCTAATATGGTTATGAACTTGACGAACTATTTATTGTCATAATAAAGAAAGAAAGAAAGAAAAACATGTATTCACAGCAACGATCAAAAAATAATTAAAAAAAACATTGCTATTATAGATAATTATATTGTTGAGTCTCCATATAAAGAAATGGTAACTTTCCTATTTATCTCGTTTTTGGTGCGACTTTTACCAAACATGATTTATCATATTTTGAACACTCCTGAGCTGTGCTATTCAGCCGTGTAGGGTTGGCTACTCCTGGACACCTGTATAACAGGTCCTTTACTTATGTTTTTCACCTATATCTATGTACAATATTCGACGAGGCAGTAAATTGGGAATCGTGGAAATACCTATAGAGAAGAGGCTAGGAGTAGAGAACTAGAGGCTAAGACTTAAAAAACATCACGACAAAATAACGCCGTAGGTAGGTTGGTACTATTTAGGATTTGCGTAATGGACATTTGGACTTCACACTGTGGCTTGGGAGGACGAGTTATAATCAGCGTTTAGAAGGTGACCTTTGTGCACTGCGGGGTGCATGTCTCCGAGTATCTCGCTCATCTCGTCTTTGTTTACTTAGCAGCTGATAGGTAAGTGATAACTGTGCGTGATCGCACGTAGTTTCGTATGCCTCATTGAGCTCGCCCGACTTAGTCGAGGATATCTAGTAAATTAAGTATTAGCGTTATTTAAATAGTTAAGTATTTAATAATAAATAGCAAATATCCAAATATCAGTGCACACAAATAGGCCTATAAGTACCTATTTGTACTCTCAATAATGTTAGAAATCATTTGCACACACGAAGCGGTTATACCTGGTGGAAGTGGTTACTTGCATCTAGGTAAGTATATAAATTTCAATAATAGGTGGAATGACGTACAAACAGTCAAACAAATATGTCCAAATTAAACATACACGGAGAAACTCCCTATAAAAAAGGCATAGGAATTTAAATTAGGATTATTGTGTTGGTATTTCAAATAAATATTTTATTAAATAAGGGTCATAACAAAAAAAAATATATTGAAAGAGGTGAAAAAATTATATAACAGGATCTGAAATCAAACTTAAATATGATAGCATTAAATATAGGGGCATCTGTTGTACCGTTTTCCAATTTTTAGACTAAGTAAATAATAATGAATAATAAATAAAACACAGGACAATGTCACACAAATTGACCTAGTCCCAAACTAAGCTCTAGGCTTGTACTATGGGTACTAGACAACGATAAACATACTTAGATAGATAAATATATACTTAAATACATAGAAAACATCCAAGACTCAGGAACAAATACTCGTACCTACTCATCACACAAATATCTGCCCTTACCGGGATTTGTACCCGGGACAGCCGGCTTCGGAGGCAGGGTCACTCCCAACTAGGCTAGCGTGTCGTCTACTACTTTTAATATTTAAAAAAAAACTGATGATCAAATCGTAAAACTATTTATTGTAATTAGTATCTTAATTTAACGGTCTTTCATAATCACCGCTTTGTTTTTAATTATCTACTAAAACTAAAGAGCTCTAAGCATTTTTTTTAAATGCCTATTTTGTCCATAGGAACATCTACCAGTTTGTACCTATGGACGGCAAAACTGTACCTGTGGACGGCACCGTACCTATGGACAAAAATCAACACAACTCTATAAAAAATAACTAAATATCAAAAACTTAATAAAATAAAACAAAATAAATTGCAAAGTATTTGGCAATACATTCAGCATCACCTAATATATTTTTGGTTTTTTAGAAGTGCGGTATTCTCGGTATAACTCTTCAGCAGAATCGACGGAGTTTTAATCGCCCACCAATCGGAGTTTTAATAGAATCATCTGAGTCATCATTTAACACATATTTTGTTGACATATACTTAAAGATAGATTCGTCGTCAGAATCCACATTATCCTTGTGAGCCTTTAAAACACATGTCCTATGATATCTTTCAGTACACGTGCTCCATATAGGTAAACTTGTTTTAGTACTACATATATTGAAAAGAGTCGACTTAGGTACATTTAAATTTTCAGCAGCTTTTCTAAGAGAACATCTATTTTTAACTTCCTTAATGGCCTCGGTTATGACATACTTTTTTCGCGTTTGGCTGGTTTTACTACGAGGCACTGAAATCAAAGAGAAGAATAAATTCACATATAGCTGTCCACAGGTTCAACCCGTGAATTTGTACCTGTGGACAGTCCACAGGTACGATTAAAAAACTTGTCCACAGTTACAAATTTGACACTTTATAATTTAAACTAATGTCAGTCCGTTAAAAGTCGCCCGAGAGCAGTAATAACTACAAAAAATAACAAACAAATCATGAAATCATTCCTTTTAAGTACGAAGAGAGAGACTCGCAACTCTTTATGCTTAAAACTTTAGAAAACACAAAATACTTTTGACGATGAAAACTTTCAGCAGCCATAAAAGGCACTACTACTGACAAACATGAAAATTTCAGATAGTTAATGTTTCCATACGAGAAAAATGCTATTCGGGTGTGTTAAAGATAACAGTCTATGATTTGTAGTTTTTTTACTGCTGGTGTCCTTAGGTACAACTCTTCA
Source organism: Acleris holmiana (assembly GCA_949316455.1). Taxonomy (NCBI): domain Eukaryota; kingdom Metazoa; phylum Arthropoda; class Insecta; order Lepidoptera; family Tortricidae; genus Acleris; species Acleris holmiana. The sequence continues at coordinate 66,457,984 of OX438762.1, read as the reverse complement.
TAGGTACAACAGTTGCCGTACACTGTATTTAGTTCGAAAACTATTAACAAACATTTGAATGTGGTCCATGGTCAGCTGTTCGACGGATCTTAGTCAAAATGGTCGCACAAGAACGCTGGACGGCAATCTTGTCCGTTTTACGTAACACGAGCTTTTATCCACTTTATGACCTGAGTACAATGTTCGTCTCTCCAATTATTCTCGTACACCAATAAACTCAAATATCCGAAAAAATCTGCATTTGCCGACATTGAGGAAGATTTGTTGGGTTGCGGTGTTTTGGTACAGTCAAGTTCAAAAGTATGTATACACTTTAGTACCTTGTCTATTTAACGTCATGTTTAAACTGCCATATGAAATTATCCAAGCGATTAAAGTGACAAGGTACTAAAGTGTATACATACTTTTGAACTTGACTGTACAAATACGACTTTATTGGAGTCCAAAAAACTGAGCGTTTTTTGGTTTAATGCGACGACGCCTTATCCTGTCAAAACACATAATTGCCATCAGAGTGATATTTTTGAATAAATGGCATTAATATTTTCTTCGAACATTAGTTTAGGTACCTATATATTTTGAGTAACGGCTAAACCACTAGGTTTAAAACACAGTTTTAAAACTCCTCTTCTTTTTGACATACTTACAGCATACAATTTTGCTGAAACTTGTGTTTGAATTTATAATTTTTATCCGAAGGCGTGGTATAACCGTTGGTTCTATAGTGTCTATCATTTCCTGGGATGTGATATTTGCTCATAAGAAAACAGGCTACAATTTTTTTTTTCGCAGCTTCAATTTGGCTCATGCTGTCAGAATCATTAAATTGGATATGAAGCACTTTTAGCCGTCGTTTGTTCATTATCTTTGCCGGTCTGCCACTGCCACATACGAGTTGTAGTCTGAGATACAAAGTTTCAATACACAGTAGAAACTGGTACTTTCTCTTGAATATAATGATTCACTGTTAACTTTTTCCCCAGCATTAAACTTGAATGATAAAAATGTATAATTATTTTTCTCAAGGTTTCTTGTTGAGAAGCCATTTACGTTACGACAACAGTAAAACAAATGCAAAAAAAATATAAGTGACTACCATTACGAAAGAGGTAGCAACAACATTACATACCACTCTTTTTATTTATGCGGTCTGTTATTTTTTTAAAGAAACCGATAAGTATTCTCATTTTTTTGTTTACACCCGTTATTAGTCTGTCTGTCTAGTATTTTGAAAACCGTTTTTCTTAGTTCTTAAAGTGACGACATGGTTCCTCTCTCGAGAATTTTTTCTAGGGAATGCTAATTTTGTATCATTTCGTTTATAAGTCCACGAACGTAATTCAGTTGATATCCAGGTTGCCTTTTCTACGATAGCTAACGAATAAAAACAGTCAAATGAAGTTAGGTACATACACTAAAGATGGGCCGAATACTAATATTCGGCCGAACATTCGGTTCAGCTCTTACCGAACTGAATATTCGGCCGAATATTTGTTGCGACAGGTCGGCTTTAATAAAAATTACTTAATTAAAACAACTCTGGTTTTTCTTACTTACATATTTTGACGCATATTTAGCTTTTTGGTACCTAGTTGATTAGCGTGCTGAAATAGGATGTCAATCCGATAAATTACGAAACAGCCTACGCTCGTTATTTACTTTACTTATTTGGTAAATATCCGGAAATATAACTGAACTATTCGTAATGTAACCGAATACGAACATTGAAAAACTTACCGAATATGCCAGATACCGAATATTTACCGAATATTCGATCCATGTCTAGTAGGTATAGGTACACGACATTTTAAGTCATTCCTGTACTTATATACCTAAGTACTTATACTACCTATGATTTGTTTTCAGAAGTAAGTAGCTAAAGTTTGCAGAATGCAATTTGTCTATTACCTACACTACATAGGACTACTCCACTCCACTCTACAGAGAACGTAACGCACGACGGGGGCAGAACTTTCGGACCCTTTAGAGTAAAGAACCCTAAAAATAGTTTACATACTTACATACATACATAACATCACGCCTTCGTTCCCAGAGCTACAGAAATACCAACAACTCTAAAAATACTTGTTTATAACTCTGTAACCACATTTGGCACATTCAGGCCCAGATGTTAACCAGTGTATTAGTGACAGGTTGCAAGCCCATCGCCTAACAGGGCCTCTATTCAACTGCGTTATAACGATATCGTATTTGACGTGTTTCCGTATTGTCAACGTTTTGATAACTCTTATGTCATTTACAATAATGGCACGCAAAAACGATATCGTTATAACGCAGTTGAATAGAGGCCCTGTACCTACTAGGTAGTTCGACAAGAGTTGAGTTGATTGATTGATTACACACACAGCTACATAATGAAGTACTGATTGAAAAAAAGTTAATGAATGAAATGAGCGAGTAATGTACATGTTAAACATGAGAAAAAAAGGTTAATTATATCAATTATAATTATGTAAATTACTGTATTATTTAATATTTGAAGAGGTTAGATAACGAAATAACAAAGTAATGAAAACAAGGCAATTTATTACTTATTCTGTTTGGTTTCTACGATTAATGTTGTATTCACACACCTTCGCATATCTGACCTTTATTTATTCATATAACTCTTTTATTGAAATAATTTCGGTCAAAATATTTTATTTTCTGTTTTGTTTTGTTTTTGGTAATTCTGTAGCTCTGCCTACCCCACTCTGGGAATAAAGGCGTGACTTTATGTATGTATTTGAAGTACCTATGTATGTATGTATGTAAATACTTTATTGTACAAAAGAAAAACCAAAACAATACAATGAATAATAATAAAAAGATGTACAAAGGCGAACTTATCCCTTTAAGAACTTAAACCTTGAGAGATTGAGAAAAGTGAAAGGTTGTGCATTGAGTAAACAGGTGTACAAGGTACAGGTGTATTTAGAGCACCCGAAAAACAAAAAAGAAGTCGATGAATTGTTCTACATAATCTTAACAAAATTGTTTAAAGAAACTTTTTAGTATTTCATGTAGTTCACTGTTGAACTTTGATATCGGTACAATATAAGAACAGTAATTTTAAAATCCCGCTGTCATTACCTACATGATAGTGTTGTTGTGTGAGTGACCTCAACTCTCGTGGAACTACCTATACAAGCTCTTATTGGGTGAATATTTGAAGATGTACATATTACGCGGCGATTAGTAAAGAACTATTTAAAATTATATTAATCTAAACAATCATGGTTTTTTATACAATTTATAACTTTGGCTTTATAGAATAATGTATATAAAATATATTAATTGTAAATATAAATATGATTAATTTATACATAAAGTCGTCAAATCTCACTACCAGTCGTGTCCCAAATCCCAAATTTGAATAGTCTATGTTAAAAATAATACGGTATTATGCTGAAGATTGTATGTTTATGCAATTATTTGTATAATATAATAGTGGTCTTAGTAAACGTTACAATTACACGGCTTAAAGAACACTTTCAAATTATTTTTTATCGCTTAGAAAAATGTCCCAGAGCCTGAAACTCACTACCGTTCGTTACAATATACGCAGCTAAAAAAATACTTCGCACCTTTTTTAAACTGTCAACGATCAAAAGCGCCGATCGATGGCAGTTCCCATTGGCGACTGGAGTGAGCCGCACGCGTTTTTAGTGACTTCGCGCTGAAATTAATACCTAATCACAAGTCGGAAATCGTTTTGGTCAGATATTTTTCTCCACACCATTCGAGGTTCCAAAGATATGTTTTTTAGAGATTTTTATACTAAAATATGTACTTACAATTGGGTCGCTTTTGTATTGATATATGTGTAATGTTTTAAAACTTATTTTAATATCTTTAACCGTGACATATTGACTAATATCTCCTTACCATTTTCATAATTACCATTTTTTACCATTTCAATTTGACGAATGGTAGTGAGAATGTTGAAATGGTAATGAGAATCAGTATAATATTTATACTGTTTAATGAAAAAAAAACATGTAAATAATTAATAAATTCATCAGCAATACTGGAAAAAATAAGTACATCATTTTTAGGGTTCCGTACCCAAAGGATAAAACGGGACCCCATTACTATAAGACTTCGCTGTCCGTCTGTCTGTCTGTCTGTCACCCGGCTGTATCTAATGAACCGTGATAGCTAGACAGTTGAAATTTTCACAGAAGATGTATTTCTGTTGCCGCTATAACAACAAATACTAAAAACCGAATAAAGTTAATATTTAAGGGGGCTCCCATACAACAAACGTGTTTTAAGTTGCCCCTAGTAATTTCTAATGAGGAGTTTAAATATTTTAATTTTTACAGCTACTGTTATGGTGGAAGGTTGTTATCGTGTTTTCATTTTTGAGTAAATCATGAAGACTTTTGAAAAGATGATTAAAAATGTTTTTTTTTTGTGTAATCATCGTCAGCCTCATTACCATTTTTGAAATTCCCTTAACAAATTTGTTATTTCTCACTACCATTTCATAAATTATCCTTACCATTCATCCGTACTAATTACCATTCATAAAATTCTCATTACCGTACGTATTATTTCTCACTACCGTTAGCAGAAAAAAATAAATCTGAAATATATAGATATATATTGGTGTAATTACTGTCCCTTTTGCTTTTACGTATTATTAATACGTTGACTCGTAAGTAAAACCGATAAAAATCCACATCTGAGTCGATATTTAGTTTTTTTTTCTTACACCTCCAATATGCTCATCTTCAAATATTCACCCTATTCCCTTAGTCGCCTCTTACGACCTCCACGGGAAGACATTGGGTGGCACTATTCTAACCCGGCAACTACATAGTTTACTTGGCTACTTAATGTCAAAGTTCGCGCGTGTGAGTTCCCGCGCACGCGCATTTCATGCAGACGTCATTCCGTGCTCGGCCCCTTTCATGAGCACAATCGATCGAGTACAAGTGCCAAAGCAAAGCAAACGTCAAAAGCGGCTCTGCTCGTATAGTGCCGCCGGCCACACAGCGCAGCCGCGGCGCTCGGGGCGCAGCACAGCACAGCGCCACTGACAATCAGTAGCCGCGCGCGCCCCGCCGAGAACGCACTTGTCGCATCTCTGTGCGTCGAGTACGAACGCAATCTGCTGCGATGGCGCGTGTTTACCAACCAACCGATTACGTCGTCGAGAAGTCGCGTCTCTCGTCGTTCGACAGATACAAGCAGATGCATAAGCAGTCACTGGATGATCCCGAAGCATTTTGGTCTAAAATAGCAAATGAATTCCATTGGCATGCTCCGGCTCAGCCCGGCAATTTCGTTTCGTACAATTTCGACTTGAACAAGGGGAAAATTTTCGTCAACTGGATGGAAGGGGCGCAAACAAACGTATGCTTCAATCTACTAGACCGCAACGTGAGGAATGGCCACGGGGAAAAAATTGCATATTACTGGTGAGATAGTACCTACCTATTTATTATTGCGATGCCCGTTGGTACAATCAATAGTCAGCTGAGCGAGTGACCCACGGAGACGGCGCGCGAACATATTGATTTTCCTTCGCCTTACATCACTGCTCCTCTTGGCCCAGTTGCCTATATCCACTACCTACCACCACCTACCACCCTCCACATTATGTAACTACCTGTTCCCCCGCATCAATTATTTATTATAGGTATCTCGCCTATGCTAAGCGAATTTTACCCATGATAAGTAGTCATTGGTACCTACTTATTAAGTACCTAGGTGTAGGTAATAGGTACTTAAGAAGTAAGCTCCATATCTTTTGTAAAAAATAGGTAGGTACCTAAAGATTTTTTTTAAATGACATTAAACAAAATTAAGTAGGTACCTAGATGACTACCTAGTTAATTTGAAATGTTTAAATTGCTTTGCTTAGTATAAATTGATTTTTCACCTCAGCACCTTAAAAAACCGTGCAAGAGCAAGCTCAGTGTAGGGTACCGAATCCGTTAAGTACCTAATACAAATAAACAAGTAATAACAAATTTTCTATTTAAAGTCATTTAGTGCCCTCTTAGATGATTTAACCCCTCGTATGCGGGAGGTGAAAAAAATACCAAGTTCAGAATCAGAATCAGAATCAGAATAGTCTTTATTCAAGTAGGTTTACAATTAATAAACTCTTTTGAAACGTCATAGTAGCGACTTAGCCTAAATTGACTGCAGGTTCAAATCGCGACCGATCAGAGAAGAACCTGTAAGAAACTCTGTCGGAACAATAATTACCTGGGTGCATGTAACATACATAACAATCTTAAAACTAAAAGCTACAACACTTACTTTTTCGGTAATCTAAAATAAAAATAACAGGGTTTTACGCTTATTAATGACTAACATCTTTAAATTGGTTTCACAAATTACAAACATAACTCATTCTTAATACAAATAAATTCCCAATTTTCTAGTGATTCTTTTAGCTATAAACTTTGAAACATAACTAATATCATAATATGACTAAATTAAATAATTTAATTTAAGAAGCCGTAGGTCTACGAAATTTTGTCGATTTCGCTAATTTACGGGATTTTGCAGAAGTGATTTTACAGTTGATAACTTTACAATGTATTTAGTCGTGATAGTTTTCTTTAAAAATCATTATACGCGCTTTCATTTAATATTTCTTTCAGATTTTTAGTATTTGTAGGGGGGGGGGGACACTTGACTCTTACAAAAATTAGCGATTTAAAGCTTAATATTTCATAAACGGATCCCTTAATAGAATTAGATCTCCACGTTACGTTTAGGGGAGGTGCACTAAAAATATTTTTATTCATGATTTTTCATTTTGTTGGCGTGACTAATAAGTATGTACATTTATGGCAAATTGCAGCTTTATAGTAAGTACTAAGAGTCTCTGAGCTAGGCTGCGGACGGATGGATATGGCGAAACTATAAGGGTTCCTAGTTTGTCTACGAAACCCTAAAAACCTATTAATTAGAATGAGATTTTTTTACACTATAAAATTTAACAATAAAGCTTTCCGTACATGTAGCAGGCGAAAGTATTCTTCTGTGAGTAATTTGTAATAAATAAAGATTCAGTTTTATTTGATACGTGGTAGTGCAGCTGCTAGGCAATCTGAAACGTATAACTAACAAAGAATCAGGACTTCTTAAAATGTTAAAGTTATGTTTATTACTTATTTTTTGGCAGGGATTACTTTTACTGATTATGTTAACGGATTCGTTATCGGAGACCACACAGATTCGACAGATTTTAAAGAAATCGGTCGAATAACTAAACAGTTCAAAATGGTGGCTTCTTTTTCTCTTGCTATCAACGGATTCATTGTCCTAGACTAGACCACACAGATCCCCAGATATCGAACTTGGAAGCAATCAGTCGAATAACCTAAAAGTTCAAGATGGCGGCAACTTATTCTCATCTGTCCACGGACTCATTGTTGGAGACTATATAGAACCCCTGATATCGATTTCGGAAGCAATCCGTCAAATAACCAAAAAGTTCAAGATGGCGGCAACTTTTTCTCATCTGTCCACGGACTCATTGTCGGAGACTATATAGAACCCCTGATATCGATTTCGGAAGCAATCTGTCAAGTAACTAAAAAGTTCAAGATGGCGGCAACTTTTTCTCATCTGTGCACGGACTCATTGTCGGAGACTATATAGAACCCCTGATATCGATTTCGGAAGCAATCCGTCAAATAACCAAAAAGTTCAAGATGGCGGCAACTTTTTCTCATCTGTCCACGGACTCATTGTCGGAGACTATTTATTTATTTATTTATTTATAATTTACAATAACAGGCTTACAGTAAACACCAAATCACCTATTACGTTAATTTACATTACACGACAACATCAACAACATTTTTTTTCATTATCATTAGAACAGAAAGATATCAATATTTTTAAGCAGCAATTGCCAACTGTCAGCAAATACGTCAGTATCTTGGACCCCAGACGAGAGGGCATTTAACATTTCAATCGCTCTGGCCGTCGGGGAGTTCCGAGCGCGACGAGTTCTGCAACCCTCCGAGGCTACAAAGAGAGGGTGCCGGCGACGAGCACCGGCCCGCACATATTGGTCAGGAACAAAGAACCGCAATCGCTCCAGAGCTGATGGATTGTCGATATTATTTCGCAGTAGCAAGCAAAAGTGCACTAAGAGCTGCTTCTTTCGCCTGCAACATAGAGTGGACAATCCGACCATGCCTGTCACGAAAAGCGAAGGAAAGAAGAACGGATAGTACCCAAACATTTTTTTATACAAGTATCTTGCAAATTTCCGTTGTACTCTTTCCAACAACATTGTGTAAGTTGACTCCATAGGATCCCAAATCATACTATTATATTCCAGCTTGCTACGCACAAAAGCATTGAATAGGATGACAGGTACTTTGGGATCCCTGAACGACGCTGCAGTCCGCATGATCAACCCTAGGGCTTTGCTGGCGCTGTTACGAGTCGCTACAATGTGATGATGGAAATCTAGCTTGTCATCAAGGTGCAAACCCAAGTCTCGGATTTCCCGGACCCTATCCAAGGATTTGTCTGCTAGGAAGTATGTGGCTGCGATGGGAATTTTGGACCTCGTGAAGGTCATAACTTTACATTTACCTGCATTGAAAAGCAACTTGTTGCTTTGAGCCCAATTCGTTGCAGCATGAATGTCATTCTGCAAGACCTCGCAATCTGAAGGCGCATTAATAGCGTAGAAGAGCTTCAAATCATCAGCAAATAGCAGACATTTAGCGTTGCTTATCACTGACGGCAAATCGTTTATCATTATGACAAACAGGGTCGGCCCCAGCGTACTCCCCTGACTTACGCCAGATCGAGTATAATACTCCCCTGACAAGAAACCAGACAGCTGAACATACTGCTTCCGATCCCTTAGGTGACTAGCCAGTAACTTTAGCATACCAAAAGAAAACCCAAAGGCCGAAAGCTTCCAAAGCAGTACATCATTGTCGACCCGGTCAAATGCCTTTTGAAAGTCGAAGAAGTCTGCGTCGACTTGCCGTGCCCTATCCATACTCTGAGGTACATAATCAACGAAGTTTGTATGATTAGTGCAGGTCGAACGCCTGGCTCGAAAGCCATGCTGCGCATCATTTAGGCCAGAAGAGGCTTGGAGTGAGATGTGCCGACATATTATGCTTTCAAAAACCTTCCCCACAACGGACAAGATAGCAATAGGCCTGTGCGAAGTTATGTCGTTTGATAACGGATCCTTTGGGACGGGTGTAACCCTAGACACCTTCCAATGTGACGGATATTCCCCCTTCGTGACAGAGAGGTTCAGAAGGTACAACAAAGGCTCTTCTAACACCGATACACAATCCCATCCGGCCCTGGGGAAGCAGCAGTCTTTAATCGACGGACTGCATGGCGCAAATCATCAGCAGAATCCCGGTCAAAAACTATATCTACGGAGCTTTTTTGAGCAGAACCTATCCGAGCCGCTTCCTCTACATTTAGCGATGGCACTATATAGAACCCCTGATATCGATTTCGGAAGCAATCCGTCAAATAACCAAAAAGTTCAAGATGGCGGCAACTTTTTCTCATCTGTCCACGGACTCATTGTCGGAGACTATATAGAACCCCTGATATTGATTTCGGAAGCAATCCGTGAAATAAATAAAAAGATCAAGATGGCGGCAACTTTTTCTCCATCTGTTAACGGATTCGTTGTTGCAGACCACACCAGATATCGATTTTGCACTAACTAGCCGAAATAACAATAAACATTTTATTTTTCAATTAATTTTTTTAGAGGACAACCCTTACGCTTATTTGGAGAGTAGGTATTTATCTTGAAAAGTATGCCCGGCTTCTTTATTACTTTAGCTATACATACGAGTATACACTGGTGGACATATAATTTGAAACAGTGCATAAAACGTTGGTAAGTACGAGTACGCAGAATTAACTATCGTTATGAGTAAAAAATATACAGGGCGAAATTTTGAACGTGATACAAAGTTAATGCTTTCGATACATCTCTCAAGGACTAAGGCCTGTATTAATAAACTCATCTCTGTTTAAATGACCATCTCAAGATACGCCAAAGTAAACGTCAAACCATAGAAAACTGTCATTTGTGACGTATCTTAAGACGGGTATTTAAACCGAGATCTGTTTATTAATACGGCCATAAAAGCCCTTGCTAGGTCTCGAGTTAACAAAGTAGTTAATTAGAACATTATTAAAGTTTTTAGTTATCCTAATTTTTTTCAGCATATTTGGTTACTTTACCCCTTCAATGGTAGAGCAAAAAGATTAAATGTGTTTCATAATAGACACTCGCCTCTTTGGTACTTGAACAAACAGTTTGAAATAAAAACAAAGTAATACTTCATTCGTGACGTGCATTGTCATAACAATTATCTCCCGATTTATTAAAATTTAAACGAGAATGCCGCCTGCTTATCCTTACACGCACGTTGAGCGTTCAGATATGGTTGTTTTTTATTACACATCGCGTAGTACGGTGCGGACACAGACATTGTTTAATGAAAAGTATCCAGACTCTCCAATCCCGACTCGTCGTTTTATAAACCACACTGTCCAAAACTTAAGGGATCATGGACAGTTCGCCGTTCCAGGACATGCACAAGGCAGAGGATCGCGAGCACGCTACTCGGAATCGTTTCGTACTCGAGTACTTCGTTTTTTCAACCACCACCCTCGAGCAAGCACAAGGGAAGCAGCCGCAAGGTTTGGGACAACACAATTTTTCGTGTGGAAGTTATTGAATGCCGGAGGTCTACACCCATTTTATTTCCAACGTGTGCAAGACATCGTTCTTGCAGATTACTCTAGACGAGTTCAGTTCTGTGAGTGGTTATTAGAACACCTACATTTAAATATCTTGTGGTCAGACGAAGCCACCTTCACCAGTGTAGGACTATTTAACGTCCATAATGAACATTGGTGGAGTAATGAAAATCCTCATGTCACACGCAGGGACTCGTTCCAAACCCGATTTTCACTCAACGTCTGGGCGGGTATCCTCAACAATTGTGTAGTAGGACCTCATTTTATTGAAGGCACACTGAATGGAACTAAGTATGAAGATCTGTTGAGAAACGTCTTGCCGACATTAATGCCTTGTTTATCGACTTCTTCCTATTCTCTACCAGGTTTTAATTTGATTCGCAACGATCGTACTGGAAGAGGTGGTGGCGGGGTTGCCATTTACCTTCGTTCTCATATTCCTTTCACGATTGTAAGTACGTCAGCGCAAAACTCTTGTGACGCCGCAGAGTATATTTTCCTCAGCTTAACTTTTTCCCACTCTAAACTTCTGCATGGAGTATTTTATTCCCCTTCATTACATGTTAATTACTTTGAATCCCTTGAAAAGCTTCTCGAAAATCTCATGCCTTCTTTTAGCCACCATATCTTAATGGGTGATTTCAACACTTGCCTTCTTAAAAATGACCATCGTTCTAAATCACTCATTTCTCTCGTCACTGCTTGCAACATGAGTATTCTTCCTTCTAACGCCACTCATTGTTCTCCCAATTGTTCCCCATCACTCTTAGATCTTGCTTTAACTTCTTCTTCTACTCTTGTTGCTAAGTACGGTCAATACTCTGCGGACGCCTTCTCATATCATGACTTAATTTACCTATCTTATAAAGTCCGTCCCCCTAAGTCTAGGCCCAAAATTCTCTTCCAGCGCAATTTTAGTAGGTTGGATGCAGACAGTCTCCGTGAGGATGCAGTTAAGGTTGACTGGAGTGTTATTACTAACGCTAATACCGTGGAAGAGCAAGTCGCATTGTTTAACTCCCAACTTACTGAGTTATATGATGTCCATGCTCCGGTTCGGCCTGTCAAAATCAAGCATCTTCCTGCTCCTTGGCTTACTGATGAAATTAGAGCCCTGATTCACAAAAAGAATGTTGCTAAATCTAGATACAAAGTTGACTCATCGGAAGAAAATAAGTTCAAGTACCACACCTTGCGTAACCGCTGTGGCACGATATGTCGTGATGCACAAACTCGTCATATACATAAATCTGTGGAAAATGGGGATCCTGCTAAAGTGTGGAAGTTTCTTAAATCTATAGGAGTTGGGAAATCTCAAGTAAATTCTGATAGTAAAGATATTGAAATCAATCAGCCGAATCGGCATTTCTCTTCTTCTACCTTATTTGATGGTCCGGCTAAAGCCAATACTCTAAAATTTCTTTCTAACTTATCAACTCCTGATACTTCATCTTTTTCCTTTTCTCAATTCTCTGACAGTGATGTTAAGAGGAGCATAGTATCCATCAGTTCCAACGCAGTTGGTGTTGATAGCATTAGCCGTAATATGATCCTCCCTTTGCTTGACCTTCTCGTTCCTATCATCTCTAGTATCCTTAATAGGTCCATTATAAGCAATGAGTTTCCTTCGTTATGGAAGGATGCTGAAGTGGTCCCTCTTCCCAAAAAACCTAATCCCGCTTCCTTTTCTGATTATCGTCCCATATCCATTCTTCCTTTCTTATCTAAGATCCTGGAGCGTCTTGTTCATCAGCAATTGTCGTCCTACTTAAACAGATATGATCTTCTTAACCCCTTTCAGTCCGGTTTCCGTCCTGGTCATAGTACGGCTACTGCTCTTGTCAAAATCACGGACGACATTCGCGCTGGCATGGATAGCAGGAAACTAACGATTTTGTCACTGCTAGACTTTAGTAATGCTTTTAATACCGTCGATTTTGACATAATGCTTGGAATTCTACGCTCCCTTAACATATCTCTTGCGGTAATTGAATGGTTTCATAGCTACTTGATGGGTCGTCGGCAGCGAATAAAGATAGGTGATTCTCGATCTTCATGGTGCAGCACGCTGGCCGGCGTTCCGCAAGGTGGCATGCTGTCTCCGCTTCTTTTTTCTATCTTTATTAATTCCATTACACAAAACCTTCTCTCTTCTTATCACCTTTATGCTGACGACCTTCAAATTTATACTCAGGGTACGCTTGACGATCTTTTTTCTGTGGTTGACGCTGCCAATGAAGATTTGAAACGAATTTTGAGTTGGAGCAATGCGTTTGGGCTAAAAGTAAACCCTTCTAAAACTCAAGTGATCGTCATTGGCAGCTCCCAACTAATTTCTAGAGTCAACTTTGTGAATCTTCCCCCAGTTTATTTTCGACGGTGTTCTGATACCTTACTCTCTCCAGGTTAAGAATCTGGGTGTCATCATGGACCACACTTTGTCATGGGCACCTCAAGTTAGTGAGACTAGCAGGAAGATGTTTGCAGCTGTAGGTTCTCTCAGACGGCTTCAGAACTTTCTGCCTCTTGCCACAAAAATTGCGCTTGCTCAAAGTTTACTGCTTCCTATTCTAGATTATGCTGAAGTGTGCTATTTGGATCTCACCGAAGAGCAACTAGATAAGCTTGAGCGTATTCAGAATTTGTGCATACGGGTCATATTTGGGTTACGCAAGTATGACCACGTCTCCGTTTTTCGCAATCAGCTCAAGTGGCTCACAATCCGTGCTCGTCGTAACTTTCACATTTTAAATCTCCTCTTCAGCATTCTTTTCAACCCTGCAACCCCGCGCTACCTAAAGGAGCGGTTCAATTATTTTAAATCTATTAGAGCGTCCCGAAACCTTCTCCTGTCAGTTCCTTTTTCTTCCTCTAAATTTTACACAAATTCTTTTACCATCAAGGCGATAAGGTTATGGAATGCTTTGCCTGTGGAGGTACGACGTGCTAAGTCTGTTGCCATTTTTAAAAGCACGCTAAAGGATCATTTTCTGTCACTTCCGTAGTTTTTCTATTATCTCCCTTACTTTTTTCTTTGTTCTATCTCATGCTTCGTCTGTTGTCATTGTTTGGCTGTTTTGGAGGATGTATGTATGTATATGTTATATAGATGTATAATTATATGTATTTAGTATGTATTTATTCAATTATTTACTTTATGTATTTATATTTAGTATATTTATAAATAGTTCTAATTTCAAAATTGAAATAATTTAATTGTTTTTTTGTAGTTATTTAGTTTGAGTTCTAAACGAATTAGTTTACACCCCCTGCCATGAATTTGTGTCCTCAGTTATTTCTCTTACAAGGTTGTCTGGAAGAGATCGCTATTTAGCGGTAAGACCGCCTGTTGTATACCTATGATTTAAATGTACTGTTCCATGTTCTGCTTTATTTTTTTTGATTTTTGGTGTTCAATAAAGAGTATTTGTATTGTATTGTATTGTTGTAATGCGTGAAGTTCCAGAAGAAAATCTAGACAACCTACACTTCCAACAAGATGGGGCGGGGCTCCTGCTCACTTTTTTCGTCGGGTTCGGAATTATTTAGACCAAGAATTCCCCGACCGGTGGATTGGGCGTAGTGGTCCAATCGCGTTTCCTCCTCGTAGTCCTGACCTAACGCCGCTGGACTTCTTTTTATGGGGTGAAATTAAAAGGAAAGTCTACGAACGGGAGTCCAATACAATCGCGGAACTACGGCAAAAAGTTATACAGGCGTTTGATGCTGTCAAAACCAATGTGTTCGTGCTTGGAAAGCTCAAAGACAATCTGAGACGTCGAGCAGAGCTATGCCGACGGGAAAGTGGTGGTCATTTTGAGCATTTATTGAAGTATGTTTGACAAACGCATTTCTGATTTTGATATTAAATAATGTTTACTACTTATCACTTCATTTTTTATTTATACCAGAAGAATACATAAGAGCTAGCGGTTTAAGTTATCTGCGACATTGATATCCTTATCAGAACTTATTCATCATCATCATCATCATCAGCCCGGGGACGTCCATTGCTGGACAAAGGCCTTATCAGAACTTATTACTAGTTAATTACTACTCGCATACATCGGGGTTTTCGGTGCGGGAATGATTTGAGAAAGAGTAGAGATAAACAGATAGGCCAGTCTGAGAAAAATCATATTATGCCTAATGAATAACTACCTCTCTGCGAATTGTATACCTATGAATATTTACTGATAGTGATAAATGAGTAGGGACTTAACTGAAGAGGTTGATACTCACTTTATAGTACCTATATCTATGATTACTTATTGTTTTATGTTATTCAATTAATTATTCATGACGTAGAAACAGGGATTGTAAAACCGGTTAAATTGAATACCTGTATATAAATTGTCAAACGATTACCGCTAAAAAAATAATACCTATATTCGAATTAGAGGTAATGTTGTCATTCCGCTTTTGTCTTTTTCACTATGTATGCACTATTTACAGTATTCTTTACCTCTATTTAATACCGGTATTCGTATTGATAGATAAGGTGTCAAGTAGACATTATGACTGAAGCACATCAAATAGGTGTAACGTAACTCAAATAGCATTGTTGGCTAACACTGGTTGAAATGTCTGCTAGTAATGAACAAATAAATTGATTTGCGACGTATTTCAAATTGTCAATTTGTTTATTCGCCTTTATGTAATAGTTTAATAAAGTAGCAAAAAGCCACACGAAAAAGAAAGGTTTCTTATTTACATAAAACATCTAAAATGGGCCGCGGACGGAAAAGATAAAGTGCAGCTTACCGGTATAGCCAAAATGAGTCCACGTGCTTATTTGAAGGATGCGGAAAAAAATTTAAAGTAAGTTTTGTCTTTCTGTTGGCAAATTCGTTTATTGAACTTATAAAAAATGTCCAGGGCTCAATAACCAAGTTATATTTAAAGCTGTATTATGTTTTCAGGGGCATCATGGAACGAATCTACTATCGCATCTGAAAGTCTCTCATCACAGTCAATATTTAATTGCGAAACAAATAAATGATGAGGCATCAACTAGCGATCGAATGGAATCGCAGACTGCTCAAGCGATAGACGTGTGTGAGTGAAACTCGTTACGGAGCATGGACGGCCCTTTGCTCTAATAGATGACGAGGCCTTTCAAAAGTTATTGCAAATAGCTATAGGTCCAGAACAAGCTGCAACGATATCTTCTCGCAGCATTCGTGACAGAATAAGTTTCGAGGCAGATAAGGTTCGAAACGAAATTAAAGGTGAAATTAAGAACAAATTAATTTGTCTGAAGGTTGATGCTGCGACATGCCATGATAGGGCATTTTTAGGAATCAATGCCCAATATATATTAAATAATAGTATCGTCTTAAGAACACTGGCCGTAGTTCAGCTTGACAGAAGGCACACAAGTGACTTTTTAAAAGATAAAATTATTACTGTTCTCCACAAATACCAAATCAACTTAGAAAACCTGTATTCTATTACAACGGACAATGGAGCAAACATGATCAAAATGGTAAAACTTTTAAACGAACACGCAACAGAAGCACAGAAAGAGGTTGAAGAGTCGCAAGATCATGAGGATTTAGCAGACAATTTAGGTGCTTTCTCGCTAGCCAACGAAGAAACCTCTGTAGGACCGATTTCCATTTCTGCAGTAAGGTGTGCGGCTCATACTCTGCAGCTAGCAATCCACGATGCTATTAACTCCGATAATGAATGCAAAAAAATCTTATCTGATGTGCGATCGTGTGTTCGTAATTTAAGGAGACCGTCTGTGGTGCCGTTTTTGGCCAAGAAGCCAATTCTAAATTGTCCAACCAGATGGGATTCAACCTATAATATGATCCAAAACCTTATGGAGCTGAAAGATTACATCTTGCCTGAAACAAGTAATACGGTAGGAAGTTACTTTACTAGTGACTTTAATTTACAACATTGAAAAATCACTGAAACCGTCCAAAATTCTGTCAAAAAAAATACAGGAAGAGCAACTAACATTTGGCGACTTTTGATATCACTGGACAAAGTGCCAGTTACTAACTAAAAATATATCAACATTTTCGGAAAAAATTGTGAAAGCTATGGAAATAAGACAACAAAAACTGTTCGAGAGTGATACCTTTTTAAGTGCAATATTTCTGGACCCTAGATACAATTCAATTCTGACATCATCGCAAATGGATATGGCTATCAGCCATCTGAGATCCACGTGGCAAAAGCTTCAACGTTTTCAAGACACTCCATTATATTCTGCTTCGGAGGCCTTTACAAATTACTCCGTGAACAATTCTACAAGTGATGTTGACAATGTGATAGAGACAATGTTACGTCTAGCCGAAGAACGAAAGAATAACAATTTGGACTACTTAGTTCACGAATACAGCATTAATATTGAGCAGATATTAAGAGATTTTATTAGATTTCCCCGTGTTAAATCAACGACTGGAGTGTTGGAGTTTTGGAAATCTATCAAATCGACTCAGCCCCAACTATACTGCTTAGCAATCACCGCTTTAGCGTCTCCAGCAACGCAAGTAAGCGTTGAAAGAATGTTTTCTTCGCTGAAATATGTGTTGTCGTGCCTACGTTGCAGGCTTAATGATGATGTCATCGAAGACATACTTATCATAAGGAACAGTAAAGTGTAATTATTTTATAGTCGCCATTCAGTACATTACCCCTCTGCCTTCTTCCCACATTGTCGCTTTATACAATGTCTACTGCTCATACTGTCTGTTTCCTAAAATGTTAGGAAACTCTGAAAAGGTTAGGTACAAGTTGTACCTAACCTTTTTAACGTAACCGTTTTATTGGTAAAAGGAAATACTTTTAAGTTGTTTGACAATTTTTATGTCATTTAGAGATTTAAGGAATAAATAGTTATCTAATATTGTAAAAAATGGCCTATTTATTTAACGTTGAAGAATTTCGACAGTTACGTACGGAGCTGAATGCTAAGATAGAAATTATTAAGGCTAGACGTGGTAATAATAATCCTATAGTTCTAAAGTTCTGCCTTGGGTTGATACATTTTAGAGAGAGATGTTTAAGATTTCTTCTAAAACAAACCCATTTCTTACACTTTGACGGTTGCTGGGAAGAAGTCGTGGTTGTGTTTCGGAAACATCGACATGATGATGAATTTAATAATATTAACGATGATTGCTTATGTCCAAGGCAACAACCATCATCGTTACGCAAAATGTTGACCGGATTAACTAAACAAACTTTTGGTCAATTTTGGGTTGAAGTGGTAAATGTCATCGAAAAATATAATTAAACATAATACATTTCTGGTCTATGATTCAGTCGTTTTATTTTCGTAGTTAGTTTGTACTTTTAATTCAAAAATATGTTTTCACATGTTCGATCGAACATGACGTTAATTAGACAAAGTACTCATACAACATATATGAATTGTAACAGAGATAAAAGTGACAAGGTACGTAAACACACTTTTGACTTCGACTGTAATAAAACCAATATGAATAAATGCGAAAGTGTCACTGTCTGTCTATTACTCTTTCACGGCTACGCCGCTGCACCGATTTAGAAGAAATCTGGTTTGAAGATGGTTTATGTTGCCCGGAGAAGGACGTCGGATTGGATTTTCGCTATTTTATTAGGAAGGACGAGCCTGAACTATAT
This sequence comes from Acleris holmiana, assembly GCA_949316455.1. Taxonomy (NCBI): domain Eukaryota; kingdom Metazoa; phylum Arthropoda; class Insecta; order Lepidoptera; family Tortricidae; genus Acleris; species Acleris holmiana. Next base: position 66,439,612 of record OX438762.1, on the reverse strand, counting down.
AGAACTACTTCGGAAAATAAATTATATTTTGTCCTATGACCTCATTGTTACATAGAACAAAAGGGAATCGCAACGAAGTCCAAAATTGGAAGTTCGTATTGTACTGTTCGACAGCTCATAAAGATGAGTAGGTAGGTACTCGTATATTAACAAAGAAAACGAGAGGGACGATTATACGAACTAGTACAACTTAAATTTTGATCTTAGGAGTACGTGGGTGGGGTATGGGCGGACTCTTTTTTTTATTTCGTCTTTAATACGTTTAAAGACGTCTTTAATAAAATTATGAGAGCAAAAATTAAAAAAAGTGTTCTGTTTATCTACAAATTGGTAATATAATATTCACGAGAAAAACCACATGAAATAATACATGAAAGATCAAAATGACACGTCAATGACGTCACGATAAAAATGAAAAGGACAAACCGATCATATGACAAAATGGTAATCTGTCTGATTGTCATAATTCAAAATTAGAAAACTTGCTTGTTTGGACACTGACAGGTATTACCGGTAATGGTTTTATTGGTAAAGTATCAAATAGAGGTAATGTTGTCAATTGTCGAAACCGCTATTAAATTTGAACACCTGTTTTGATTATACCGCTTATTGGAGCTTTAGTGATATAAATACCGAAATGCAATTATAACCGGTTATACCTTATTTAAAACCGGTAGTAAGAATACCGGTAACGATCCCTGCGTAGAAACCTACTAGAGTACATTCTGTTTTTCAAGTCAATACCTAATCTTTGACTAATGTCAAACGTTCCCGCACCGAAAACCCCGATGTATGCACTCAGTTACCCGCTAGATGTTTTACAGCGATAAAACTTGTCAAGTGTCAAACGTAGGGTAGCCATACTTTCAGTTTGTCAATTATTTTTTTGTTAGAAAGTTATTGATATTTAATTAAGACAAATTTTAACAAAAGAGTTAATCCGTTTAATTATAGAGCATCTGCTGAGCACGATACACTTAATTGGTATCACGTTCAAAATTTCACCCTGTATAGATTAAATCACTATTAACTATGCCAGAACATAGCCAATGAGTTAACTAGTAAAATATAATAACTAGCATAGAGGCATTCCATCTTAGTCCTCAGGGTTGGCAACGCATTTGCAGTCTTAAGATTGCAGTCTTGAGAATGCGAATGTCTATGGGTCACAGTTTCCACTTACCATCAAGTGGCCTGTGTGCTCTTTTGCCTTCTCGATGCCATAAAAAAAAAACTGTTCTACCTATCTTTAATTTTATTAAAAGAGTTTTCTTTTCTTTTATTATACTTGAAAATAGATAAAGAGAGGGCTATCTTTATTTGACAGATAAATTTACTTGTTGACTGTGAAACAGGCCCTAAATATCATGACAGTTGAATTACTATTCCTGTCTGCTTGGACAACTAAGTAGAAACAAGATCCATGATTCGTTCCATTTTTTAAATTTAAAAAATATTATCTCTTTCTACGCTTTTTCTGTAGTTTCCGCGGCAGTTAAACGTCAATTTGGAATTACGTGATTAATAAGTTTTGTTAAAATGACTTTTAGATTGAAAGTGGACTTATAGAATAATTGCTAATCATCTAGAATGTTCTGCGAAGAAAGTTTGTCAACGTCATTGCTCATTATAAAACAAACGGAACTAGGTAATAAAGGTGTTGTTAGAAAGGCTCGTCCAAGGAAAACGTCTCCCCGGGAAGATATGCAAATAATACGTGTAGCTAAACAACAAGGGTTTAAAGGCTCCAACGAGATTAGAAATGAAGTTTTTTACCTGATGACCCAAGTAACATTTCCTCGAAACTGATACGCCGCAGATTAGTGGAAGCTAAATTTTTCGGGTGTTTCGCGAAAGGTACCGCTTCTTGCCAAGCAACACCGAGAGCGATTATTATTTCCAAAGAAATATCTTAACTGGACCGTACGAGAACGGAAAAAAGTGTTATTCTCGGATGAAACAAAAATAAATATGGTAAATTCGGACGGCAAACGCTACGTTAGACGTAATATACCATGGTTATGATTATAAATACACGAGCATAGTCAAACACGGCGGTGGTAACATCAAAGTATGGGGATGTTTTTCTGGTTGCGGAGTTGGACCCGTCCGTAAGATAGAAGGTTTGATGGATCAGTTTCAATACAAAAACATCTTAAAAGAGACAACGATTCCCTACACCGACGACCATTTGCCTGTGACCTGGATCTTTCAGCACGATAACGGCTCAAAACACACGGCCCGCAGTGATAAATCCTTTTTTACAGAGCAACGTGTTACCATGTTAGACTGACCAGCAAATAGTCCCGGTTTAAATCCTATTGAAAATTTGTGGTATGTACGTCGTTAAAAAAAATATTCTCCGTTAAACGTAATTCCAGTTTTACATAAATAATTTGAAATTGATGACTTTAAAACGATAGATTTTTACCTCATTTATTTATTGTTTCTAATAACTTATCCATGACGGATGGTACTGCAAAAGTCGTTTAGTTGTTTGTACGTAACTAAATATCAAAATGGTAGTTGTAAACTCGGTTTTTTTTAAATGAATTATAAGTTGTTGAACATATTCTGTACATTTTGTTGATTTATTTCCAAAAACAAAAGTTTTACGGCAACCTGCCTTGTTTAATGTGAAATACGTCGCAAGTGTTTCTAATTTTATGTCCACCACTATACCTAATAATATTCTGTGCCTATCCTTACTTAATATTATAAATGTGAAAGCATGGATGTTTGTAACGCTTTCACGCAAAAACTACTTGACGAAGTATCATGAAACTTTGTACACATATTTTAGGAGGTACTAGAAGTAACATAGGATACTTTTTATTAAAAAATATTTTTTTTTGTCAAGAATAAAAAATTGCAGCGGGCGAAGCCGCTGGTGGTTCGCTAGTATGAAATAAAATGTAGGTTAACTTGCCGGGTGTAATAATAAGTAAAACAAGTAAATTTTCATCTCAATCGTCCGTTATCAGCTAGATAGAGCACAGATAAAGCAGACACGCTGTACGAAAATAGGTATATGCACGTTGGAGTCGCGGCGAGATGCGGCCGCAGCTATCTAAGAGGCAGCAGCGCGAGTCGCGAGGTCGCCACACGCGGCGCACGCGGCGCGCTGACATCGGCGACGACGAATCCCTATTCACGTAGGTAGAGGTATACGAGTGCATATACTCGTACGAGTGTTTTTCGTAAGGCCTTTATTGGATAATACATTTTTGTACCTACTGTACGAGATGTCAGTTACCCACCTCTACTCGGTAGCGCAGTGATTTTAAATCTGCAATTATTAAATATCTATCTGCCCTCTTACCTTTCCCTCTTCTAAATTAGTGGACGCTAACTAGTCCACAGGAGTACTCAAACTGTATTTTTGGTCCCGATCTGGGTAAATCGCCTCTTTCAATTATTTGTCGATTTAATATTTTTTTTAGCAAGGGAAAATGACACACAATATTTCCTAGCCCGAAACTTATCTCTAAGATTGTTTTATGGTTACTAGACAACGATAAACTGACTTAACTATATGGATTTAGTGGTCCCTACCACCATCTTATCCATTAACCACCCGCCAAGCAACAGTGTTCGCATTGTTGTGTTCCGGTGTGGGGATAAGACAACCGGTGAAATTACTAGCATAGAGGCATTCCATCTTAGTCCTCAGGGTTGGCGACGCATTTGAGGTCTTAGGATTAGTCTTGAGAATTCAAATGTCTATGGGTCTCAGATTCCACTTACTATCAGGTGGCCTGAGTGCTCGTGTGCCTTCTCCTTAACATAAAAAAAAAAAAAAAAAAAAAAAATGGAGAACTATACACTTAAATACAAAGAAAACTTGGAACAATTATTCGTAGTCATCACGCAAATAACTGCCCTTACCGAAATATGAACCCGGGATCCATTTAGGCCAACGTGTCGTCAAAATAAAAGATGAGATGTTTTGTCCTAAAACGATGGGTACGAATCTGAGCGGCTCAGCCTGAATCATGCTCGCGAGCCTAATTGTTGCACTATCTAAACATGCGCGGGTGAGGTGGCGTGCTCGCATTTTTATCTTGGCGAAAAACTGTTCACTTTCACTAATCGCTTTGCTTTGATGAATATTTATTAAGTATTATTCTTATTATTATTACTCATAGAGTTCCGTACCCAAAACCAACCAACCAACAAATTAATATACGCTTAAGCGTCCGAATTTTTCACAAGGTGTCTATTTCAATTGTCGTTCTAACCACAAATACCTAATAAAAAATAATTCAATTCAAAATAAATGGCGTCGTGTGCGGGTCCCAAACGCACTTGGCCGTATTTAGGGTTTATTTAGGGGACTCTCAGTACTAGAAAGCTGTAATTTGGCATGAATATGCATATTAGTCACGCCAACATATGGTACGATAAATGTTTTTTTTTTATGGTACCTGCCCTACACGTAACGTGGGGATGTATATTTTTTCTCGTCTATTCTATAGTGTGGGTGGGGTGTCGTTGGATAGGTTTTTCAAAAACATTACGTGTTTGTACAAACAGTTTTTCGATGAAGTAAGTAATAATCCGTTTATGAAATATTATGCTTTAAAGCGCAAATTTTTGTTAGACTCAAGTGTCCACCCTTACAGCCAAAACTAGAAATAAGTAATAAAAAACCGAAAAACTCTTAAATGAAAGAGCATACTTATAACGTATTTTAAAGGAAAACTATCACGACTAAGTAGACATCTTTGGTACAGGCGATTAAAGTGTTTATACCTACTAAAATCATCTAAGACGGCACCAATTGACTTTAAATAGAAGATTAGTTATTACTTGTTGATTTTTTTGTTTGTAGTACTTAACGGCTTCGGAACCCTACACTGAGCAAGGTCCAACATGCTCTTGCCCGGTTTTTTAATTATTGTAACACAACTGAATTTTACTGACCCACAACAAGTATCTTATAAAGTTGATAAAGTTAATAGAGATAGTTTGATACTGTTGACCTTGTACAGTAGGTAATAGACGGCCTTTGCAAAAACAGGTACGAGTACCTACTACAGCCAGCATCGAGTATTTGTGGTCACGGCCAGACGCGGCCGCGATGCCGCAGATCTCGCTAATCATCTTTCCTGATCTTGCCTACCGGAAAAGACCTTACCTACTTACTTACCTATTTACTTACCTATACCTTTTCGTTGCTATTTAGCTGCCTAATTAGCTTTCGGTTAACCTAAACGATGAGTTTTAAGAGTAGATCAATAATTAAAATATCGAAAAAAATATTTTTTGTTGTATGGAAAATTCAACTCACCATACCTACTTTATAAAAATATCGGTATAATTTTCGAAAAAGAACCCTACGTAATTATTACACGAAATGAGAGCGACACTCATTACAAGAAGCCCTTAACATAACTTGCAATGAAGGTCAGTTTTAGTTAAATAAGATGTTTCTTTTATTACAAGGGAAGGCAATCATCCCGACGATTACAGCCGCATCACCTACAGAAAGCTGATGGATTTGGTATGCCAGTTCGCTAACGGCTTACGGGAGCAAGGCGTTGGTAAAGGAGATAGAGTCTCCATTTACATGCCAATGATCATGGAAACAGTCGTTTGCATGTTGGCGTGCTCGAGGATAGGTGCTATACATTCCGTAGTGGTAACTATCATATACCAATTTAGGTACTTCTTTATATTAGTCGGTATTTGATGTGTCTTTTTGATTTCTCCCTTTTTGTTCTCAGTTTGCAGGGTTTTCTTCGGATTCGCTTTCAGAGCGCATGGCTAGCTGCAAAGCGAAGGTGTTGGTGACGGCTAACGGCGCCTGGCGTGGGGAGAAGCTACTCGTGCTGAAGAATACGTGTGATGAAGCCATTGATAAGGCGAAGAGCAAGCATGGCCACACCGTGGGTACGTGCATAGTCGTCTCGCACCTTTCGAGGGTGACGGCTAGCGGGAAGCTACCTGAGGACATTGAATCATTGGTAATTCAAACTTTGGAATTGTATTGTTAAGAAAGATAGGTAGCGTTTTCAGTTTATTAATGAAATTAACGTGTATACGCGTACGTAGGTACGTAAATTTAAGTTGTGAGACGGCACTGGATACGATAGGTATATCTGTAGGTTGGTTGCTATATGATGCGGGTAAATGAAAATTGTTGCACAGTACAAATGGAACCAAGGCAGGGACGTCTGGTGGCACGAAGTGATGGAGGACCAGTCCACGATCTGCCCACCAGAGTGGATGGGCGCCGAGGAGCCGCTGTTCATGCTCTACACCAGGTCAGAATATCAGGAAGCACTATTTACGAATCGATTTCCATACGTCTAACATTAAGTTCCCAAACAATAATTTCAATTTTAAGTTTTAACCAGACCGCGTGTTATCGGAACCAAATCATATCGACGAGTATGATATTCCCCTGCCAAAGATTTACCTGCGTGTGAAATGCGCTATCAAATAAGTAGCGTATGAGAACTAGAGTATTAAATCAAATACGGATAGAACAAATAATTATTTAATCTCGTCACGTAACGTGCAGTGCAGCCATTTCTCCTATTGAACAAACGCCAAGGGCCGAAAGTACAATTTTTACCGGAATATAAAATTATAGACTCAGACAACAAATATCTTAACATAGAGAAGGTTGTGTAGCTGATAGGTAGTCGTGTTGTTTAGCGGGTCGACGGGCAAGCCGAAGGGTGTGCTGCACACAACGGCTGGGTTTCTGCTGTACGCCACGGCCACGTTCCGCTACGTGTTCGACTACCGGGAGCGCGACGTGTACTGGTGTACCGCCGACGTCGGCTGGATCACCGGGCACACCTACGTCGTGTACGCGCCGCTCGCCAACGCCGCTACCTCTGTCCTGGTAACTACTGCACTACTAACATAACGAGTAACCGTAACAATGCCTGCATTCAATTTAGTCAGGGCACACGGTTGCCTTGAAACATTACCGGATAAATTACCGGAACTACCAAGTTACTAGATTATACTCCTACATATAACAACAAATTATTTGTACGAGTATCGTTAGTATTATCGAAGTAAATAAATATACTCCACGACACGACTTGAAAAAATATTGTTATATGCTTAAATGTACGGTTCAACGTAATGGAGCGTAACCTTGACATAAGCTACCCAACGAAGTGTCTAGTGCGATGCATTTAGTGTTGGTACTGTCAGAACCAGTTGCCACCGCGACAGTTCTGTCATGGATTTCCCTTAGACCATCAAAGTAGGTACCATCAAGTTTTATTCAAACGGATTTACTCGTACTATACCTCATCCACGATAACGAGCTAATACTAGAAAACTCAGGTTGCACGTGATTGGTCAGCGATAAGGGCGATGCACGTGCAAAGGGTGGGTTTACATGACCAGTCTACTCTGTCTATTGTACCGTGTGGACGCCCCTAATTGCTCTCCTTTGTTTGTGTACCTATTGTTTTTCTGTTACTCGGCCCGTTTACTGGATTATCTTCTGCCTACATTGCGACTCGGCTTGTTTACTGGACTTCCCTGAAGCTTACTGTGTGACTCGGCTAGTGATTTGGACTATTTTGGACAGTTGTGAATTATAATGGCAACTTCACCAATCGCGGTTAAGAAGAGGCGGAGGCAGCCTTTTTTATCACACGAAAAAGTGATGATATGCAACTTATACGACACCTTTGTCAAAGAGGCTCCAAGTGCATCGCACAATGAAATTGCGAAAACTGTTGCGACTACGCTAGGTATCCATTGGGTATCAGTGTTAAAAATTGACAAAGAAAAAAGAACGACGAATGTCCTTAAATCTCCGAAAAAAGAGAGACAGCGAAATAATGTGCTGATCTCGTTGGACAGTTTTACTGAAAACGCTCTGAGAAGAAAAGTGCACGAGTTCTTTTTTCGGAATGAAATTCCGACATTGGACAACATTTTGGAAGTAGTCAACGGCGATACTACGTTACAAAATTATAAGCGGTCTACGCTTCATAAGTTATTAAGGCACATGGGCTTTACATTTGCGAAAAGAAGTCGCAACAGTGTCATGAATGACAGAGAAGACCTTAAAAATTGGAGGAGAAATTATTTAAAAGCTATAAAAGAAGCGAGAGCAGCGGAAAATAAAATTTACTATTTAGATGAAACTTGGATAAAACATGTTAACAGCACAACAGTCGAAACTAAACCACTGCTTTAAACGTTAAGAAAATAATGAATATAAATATAAAATATAATTAATGAAAATATTCCAAGCGTCGGCATGTAAGCCGAGCCGGACAGCGAGGTGCAATTGTTTACGCCCACTGCCCTTTTCTGTCCTTTTCATCTGCATACAAAATTGTGAAAGAGAGGCCGCTATATTAGCTCGTTATCGTGGATGAGGTATAGCTGTGTTATTTTATGAGAGTGTTTCAGTTCGAAGGCACGCCGTTCTACCCGGACAACGACCGCTACTGGGCGGTGGTGGAAAAGTACAAGGTCTCCCAGTTCTACACCGCGCCCACCGCTATCAGGACCCTCACCAAGTTCGGCGATGACTGCGTCAAAAGGTGAACACTTTGCTTACAATGACATGTTTCATCGCCATGATTAAAATGATTGTCATTTTTATCTCATATCCTTTTACTTTATATTCCGTGTTGTAACTCGTGACTCGTGACGTTATGACAATTTATTGTGACGTAATGGAAAAATTATCGTTGTTAATTTTTGTCCTTAACGATAGGTCCTTCTTTTTGATAACGCCCAACATCGAAATATAATTAATAACTGTAGACCCGTTGTCGAAGATGCAATTTGGTAGCTGGCATGGGCACTTATATTCATGATGTCGTTATCGATACCCTTAATTTTTACCATTTATACAATTAGTTTTAGGTAATTAATACATTTTTTTAAATAAAAAATTAACATTTTTTATTTTGTAGGCCATGATAATCAACATCATCAGAAGCAGAATCCGCATCCGAACTCGAATAAAAACAGTATGGTTGCTATTTGATGGTTGTTCTAAGTTACCATTTAACTCGTTTAATGTGTCGCGGCGCACGCCAGTGCACGAAATAAACAAAATAAACACGTTTATTTATTGTCAAACACAATCATTATGGTAATGAAAAAGGATCGCCATAGCTATGTACCTATATTTCATAATTATTTGGTAATTAATAGATGATGCTAAGATCCACCTACCAAATTGCACCTCCAACAAGGCTCCGAAAACCGGGTCTAATTTAATAAGTAAGTATGGAAGGGTAACCACAAACAAAAAGATTAACCATACAATTATGACTAATTTTCGTTACACAAAGGAAAAATATTTTGTTTCAATTAAACTTTGACATCAATTAGGTTCTTAATTATGTACAATATTTTTGCAATTCACCCATATTGCATAACATCATGACATTTTAGTATGGGATTATTTAAATTCCAATAACTTACTAGTGGGTCCGTTACTGCGTGGGTCCTGTACCAATTCACATGCAACACGGCTTTTTTGCAGCATTATTTAAATCCGGTATTCATTAAAATCGAATTTGTTTTGTTGGAATTATAAACAACTGTTTGGCACTACCTCGGAAAGTCGACTGATAGACGGTTCGACACTAGTCCCTAAGCTCCACCCCCGCCGGCACTAAAGGCGTGTTGCTTGATTAGTACATAAACTAACTTATAGTTAAAAATCAATACTCTCATTCTCTCAAGGAATCTCAAGGAAATTTGTCAAATTTTCGATTCTTTTATCGAGTTTTAACAAATATTTATTTGAGTTAACTACATTACTGGGGGGTTATTATGAGCTAGCTTCGCAGTTCATTTTACGGTGAGCGTAAGGGCAGAGCTTTGGCAGTTATATAGCTCTGTCCTTTTCTCTGACAGTAAACAGAACTGCATAGTTATGTCATAATAACCCCCCTGATCCAACAGGCTCTAAGTCAGTGACTTTCATACTTATTAATATTTCGATGGTTAATAATAACAAAGCGGTAATTACCGAAGGCTGCATGGACTAAATAATAAAAGCCGGAAATAAATAATAAAATCAAGTTATGTAAACTGTGGTGCTAGACAAGTTGCAATCGACAATCGTTAGCGATTATATTTCGATTGAAAAATATATGGAATTGACGTGTCACGTTACCATCTCGGTGGCTTACGTCAATTCCATACATTTATCAATCGAAACATAATCGCTAACGATTGTCGGATGCAACTTGTCTAGCACCACTGTTTCGTTATTAAATCCGCCTCTTAATGAGATAAATATGAATCGTCCAGATAGATACCGATTACCGCATTTATAATCTCTTCTGCCATCCAAAAGAAAAAGGAAGTATAAGATTATAAAGTCCATATGTGCCTTTTTGATTTGGCGGGCAGTATTATGTGGATGACTTATTGACAAAGGTCGCAAACTGATAAAGATTTACATCGTATACAAAGACCTATAAATAGCCCAACGGTCAGCATATCTTGTCTGTCCAATCAAATTTCGTTTGAAGGAAATGACGAGCGAATGCCGGTTTTTGATGATGATCGATTTCCCAGGCACTACCTGAAGAGTCTGCGGGTACTAGGCAGCGTTGGCGAGCCGATCAACCCTGAGGCGTGGCTGTGGTATTATAACCTGGTGGGCAGCGGGCGCTGCTCCGTGGTGGACACCTTTTGGCAGACGGAGACCGGCGGCCACGTGCTTACCAGCCTGCCCGGCGCCACGCCCATGAAACCCGGCGCCGCGGTAAGAGTGACCATGCAATATTATCACAACCAACACGGTTTTACAATCTATTACCCAAACTTATTCCCCGCCCAACCTATCTCTCTTACCTTTGGAATAAAAGTTATAGAGAGTGTCCGGGAGATAGTGGCCAACCTTACAAGGCTGGGTAGCTCAGCCCAAGAGTGTCCAAATTATGATAATCATGTTTAGTAAAAGTCGCACCGAAAACGAGATAAGTATCTCGACTTTACCCTGTATGTACCCTTATTTACTATTTCGATGCTATGACCGCAATTATAGAATTTTTCAGTTTCGTTCTCTGTGAAAGAAAGCTGATTAAATTTATTTGAAAGCCCTTATATCAAAATTAATAAATAATTAGTAGCATTTTAAATTTTTCAAGTCAAGTTTCAAGTTTAGTTTAAGTTTTTCTTTCGGCAAGTTTGACACCGCACGGCGCACGGTGTAAAAAAATATATGAAAACCTGTACTGATGTTTTCTTAAAAAAAGACCTGTTTGATGGAGATTCTAACTAAAAATATATAACAATCGAGTTTATTGATTACTAGCGACCCGCCCCGCTTCGCTCCGGATTAAAGTATTACACATATGGTTTATATGTGTAATACTTACTCTTCAATCTATTAAAAAAAAACCGCATCAAAATCCGTTGCGTAGTTTTAAAGATTTAAGCATACATAGGGATATAGGGACAGAAAAAGCGACTTTGTTTTATACTATGTAGTGATAACAGTGAAGTTGTCCAACAAAGACTGAATTCTATCAAACTATGGAATTTAAAAAAAATACTACTTTAGCTTCAGAATACAATCAAGTTAAATGGTATTAAATATTTTAAAAGACACTAGAATAAAAGGAAATAACTTGAATTTTCTTAAATCGCAAGTGTTCAAATGGCTTGCCGCCAGTCCTGTAATGCAGGCTCAGCAGCGTTTCATAAACGACCTCTTGAGTAGGTACAGACAATTATCGTCGCTCACCAATTTGTCGACTAGCTTTTGCGACGCGACTATGCAGCTCTTCCAAATTAATTTAATAATCTCATCAATTTTTAAAAAAGCAGCACTGCAGGTTTTCAAATATATTTTTTTACACAGCGCGATATCAAACATGCCGAAAGAAAAACTAAGATTGTTAAACTTTAAATTTGAGTTGGAAAATTCAAAAAAACTCCTAATTATTTACCGATTTCGTTAGAAGGGCTTTAAAGAAAATTTATTAAGCTTTAATTTACAGCAAACGAAACTGAAAAGTTCTAATAACTGCGGTCATGGCATCGCAAATAGTGAACCAAGGTACAGCATTTCCAAAATTGTCTACGGTTATGATCCGGTTTTCGGTGCGACTTTTGCAAAACATGATTTATTTATTTTTGGTCACTCTTGACATGATCTATTCAGCCCTGTTACGTTGGCCACTCCCGGACACCCTGGTCAATGTGGGTAAGACCGGTGTACTTTATTTTAAATTAAGTTTGCTCGGATCTAACGCAGCCAACAACAACAACCTAGATAAACCGTTATGACCGCATATGCGAGAAATGTTTGTAGTGTACGATGAATAAATAAATAGATAGATATGTAAAAACTTCACTCAATAGAAATGTTTCGGGTAAGACCGTCTAGTGGAGATTTGACACATAAATAGATGTAGAAACATTCATTGAAACAAGCTCGCTAATTTAATAGCTTAAGCCGATGAAATGCATACTTTGAAAGTTTTCAAATTTATCCTGTATATAAGACCGGCATATAACTAAGATAAGAAGTCGTAAACCTTTTTTTTATTTTAACCTCGTGAGACCTGGTATGCCATAGGAGGTACAAAATGTATTAAATTGAAACTATATTTCAACGGAAATAAAGTTCATTTTTCTGTTTCACAATTGATAATAGAAGATTCTACAACAACGGCATAAAACAAACCATTTTATCCAAGACTTATGGTTATATTTATGGTTATAATTAAGTCGCGGATAAAATGGGTTTTAAGACCGAGTTATGCACTCTGCTTTTCACTGCGATGACGAGGAAATAAAACAGTAATAATGTAAAAAACTTTTTCTTCGATTTATTCCACAATGTCTGTTCAATAAGTTCTTTTGCATTTTTAACCATTAGTGTGTTAGGTGTGAGAATTATTTCCTCTTCACTTCACAACATTTTAACAATATTCCGTAACACAACAACTTTGGCGAAGAAAACCACTAATTAATAGTCCAATACGAGACAACAACCTCCTCCCGCCACAGTTTTTTTTATTTTTTCTGAAGAAACTTGTAACTTGTGCCGAACGCAATACTGCCAGTTTTTCGAAGAAAACAACTAATTATTAGTCCAAAATGAGACGAAAACCTCTTTCCCGCCACTGTATTTCTTTTTTTTTTTTTTTTTTTTTGAATGAAACTTTAACTAAGGTCGAACGGAATACTGCCAAGTGATACGTTGATTTTGTTTGTTTTTTTTTAAATAATGCTTGTTTTTAATAGTTTAAAATTTCATTTCGTCTTCTTACTTACTCAAACTCGTACTTGCATATTTTTTTTGCTGTTGGTAAACTTACTGCCTCTAAGTATTAATGAATGAAAATTAAATTACCAAAAGCAAAAAACATATGCAGATACGAGTTTGAGTAAGTAAGACGACGATTTGTGTTAGAATGCAACATTGAAGACAAATAAATGAAAGTAGGTAATTGTATTCAAATAACAAGTTTATTTAATGCAGTCACCTCGTCTGTCTGGCTGTAGGGCTTAATTGTCTTAATCACTTGTCGTTGACAACACTTTATGCACTAGTGCATAAAATGCGAGTTTATGCAGCCTATACCCAGCATAAAGAAGGACTTTACGAGCATGAGAAGTAAAAAAGCATTTTAGCCTAAATTTCATTAAAAAGTTATTTAAAAGAAACGTCTTCAAACACTTAGGTACTAAACGGAGTTAGACGGGGACAGGCCTACCCATTGCAATTGCTTATTTGGAGCCTGCATCTAATGTTTCGTGGGCATAAAATGTCAAGTAAACAATAGTACCTAATATTACAACAAATATTTACAAAGTATTAGATGCAGACACCAACATTTTTTATTTAGTTCTATTTTATTCGACGGACTTCCCTCGAACATTCTAGAAGGTCTTTCCAACTTGAAACAGTTTCAAGGTTAGAAATTCAACTATTTATAACTACGAAATTAGAGCACTTTTGTTAAACTAGCGGCCTGCCAGCGGCTTCGCCCCACTGCAAATTTCTGACTTTCCCTTAAATTATTCGATTCTCGCCGTAAAAACAATCCTTGGACTTCAAAAAAAAATTAAAAAAAAGAATTGGTAAAATTGGTCCAGGCTTTGTTGAGTTATGCGCTTACCAACACATTTTGTGATTCATTTTTATATTATAGATAACGGTTATATGTGAGGCGGTTATCGAATTACGTACAAAGTTACTGTCTGATCCAAAACACCTTGATTTCTTACTTTATGATTCACTTACTTATTAATTTACCCTTCAAGTTTAAATCACGAAAAAACATTACGCATTAATTACCTGCTTCCAAAGTTTTTGTCGTAGCGACATCTATTATGAAGTGATCGAACTAGAACAAAATGCTGTTTTATCGAGCGAGCCGTCGGCGGTGTACCTCTTCAAAAACAGTTAGAAGTTATAGCGTGTAGACGGACTTGCCTTGTAGACAGTCTTACGAGGGCTGCTACTTATGTATCCGGAATCTGGGATTCCAACATTTATAAACGTTATATCTGACCTCCATGGTAAATTTTAAACTTTTTTTTAATACTGGACGCTATAATTTTTTTTCTTATGTACGCTAGTCTTTTGTTTTTGGCGGGATCAAAATGTCATCTCGCTGCAAGAATGGAACTCACTCGTGAAAATATTCGTGCTATGATTTATTATGATTTTCGGCGTGGTTTAACGCAACAACAGTGCATAGATCAATTAACTTCGACTTTTGGTGATGAAGCTCCATTGAAAAGCACTGTGTACCACTGGTTTAGTGAGTTCAATCGTGGACGTAGTATGCACACGGACGAAGTTAAGGAAGGTCGCCCGAAATCGGTCGTTGTACCACAAAATATTTAAGCTGTGCGAAAACTTATAATGCATGACCGTCATGTTACATATCGCGAGATAGAGGCGACTCTGAGCATATGTATGACGAGCATTAATAAGATCATGTAATAGATCATCATCATTTTAAAAAAAATTGTTCCCGTTGTTAAAAAAATATATCCGTGGTGACTCAAAAGCTGATTATAATAATTATCTACACAGGTGACGAATCCTGGATCTATGCGTATGATCCGGAAACTAAACAACAATCAACAGTGTGGGTGTTTCAAAATGAGCCGAACCCTACGAAAGTAACTCGTGCAAAAAGCACCTTGAAGCAAATGGTCGCCTGCTTTTTCGGTATTAATGGCCATGTGGCTACAGTGCCACTAGAGAATCGTAAAACGGTTAATTCGGAATGGTACACGACCATTTGTTTTCTGGATGTATTTGAAGAAATACGTAAAAACAACCAGCGACGCAGAATCGTTCTTCACCATGACAATGCCAGCTGTCATACATCACGCGAAACGACTCGATTTTTGGAAGGTCAAAATATAGAATTAACGGGTCATCCGCCGTACAGCCCTGATTTGGCACCCAATGATTTCTATTTATTCCCAAATATAAAGAATAAATTACGTGGTCAACGATTTTCGACCCGTGAAAATGCAGTCGACGCGTTCAAACAGCACGTTTTGGAGATACCTCAGTCAGAGTGGACAAAATGTTTTAAAAATTAGTTTCAACGTATGCAAAAGTGCATCGATCATAAGGGAGAATATTTTGAAAAACAATAAAACCATATTTAGTCATATACGTTTGTTATTTTTTTCTATTCCGGTTACATAAGTAGCAGCCCTCGTACGGACTGTCAAAGTACTCAAGAGTAAGAATAAGAACTATTTGGTGCACTGTCTTTTGGTACAAATCAATACTATAAAACAATTTGCACACACTGTGTATGTGCAAATTGTTTTATAGTATTGATTTGTACCAAACTCTAAATAACTTTAACAAAAACTTGAACAATATATGGCTTATTAGTCATTAACTTATTTTTTTAGGGTTTCCCGTTCTTTGGAGTGCAGCCAGCTCTACTGGATGAGAACGGCGTGGAGGTCGAAGGCCCCGGCGAGGGATACTTGGTGTTCTCGCGGCCCTGGCCCGGCATCATGCGTACGCTGTTCGAAGACCACGACCGATACGAACAGGTCTACTTCTCCAAGTTCCCGGGATACTACTGCACGGGAGACGGTAAGATTTTAGACACCCACTAAACGTTACGGAGTCAGCTCGTCATCGACACTTTTACAACCAACGTTGGTAGTACCGACCTTGATAAGAAGGGCACATATTCAATGATGTAATAACTGCCTCGCTTACATAATTTAAGTAGGGTTGTGTTCCGAGCAGTATATGTTTAGTGACGTTTTATCGATTCGATAATGGTCGTCGTCGTCGGTCAATTCCAGTATTGAATCAATGAAACGTTCGTATACATAATACCTCGTACATAAACATAAAGAATATTAATGAGCATGAAGCATTCGATTTCTTCAAAACGCACGTCATAAAGAGTAAATCTCATGTGAAACCCTCAATAACTTAACTTCCTTAAATCTTGAATCGGAACTTTAGGTTTCCTTTGACTACTTACTTGTGTTGTTTTTTATATCTCTATCAAACATCTAGTCAACTGAATGATGCATGAAATATAACAAATACGTTTTGTACTTATTTAAAATAATGCATGTTTTGTAACTCTGTAATACCGGGCTAAAGGACGGGTCGGTCGACTAAATGATGTACCTACAGCTAGTTACGTCACTTTACCAAGCAGGCTAAGCTGCATCAATTTCCCAACAAATAACACTTGCCTGACGTTCGTCGGCAGAAAATGGGCTTGGCTAGGTAGACAACTAGCCACTTACGGAGCCGTCGAATACGAAATGTTCACGGTTAATCTTTACAACAAGTTTCCAAGTGAATGAAAGCGCCAGAACTGAACTATACTCATGCATATTTAAGTGGGCGTATAGCTATTGACATAGTACTAAGTACTACGTTGATATTTCTAATGGTGATTGAAATATATTATGACAATGACACGAAAACCATTTTACATAATTACAGACCTAACCACGTGCTATTTTTTTTAACAGACTTTAAAAAAAGGAGGAGGTTCTCAATTCGTTGGATATTTTTTTTTATGTATGGTTCCCGATTACACAAAGACCGTTGGACCGATTTGATTTATTTTATTTTATTTGTTGGGTACTTTTTAGTTGGCCCCATTTCCAGCACGTCAAGATCTAATTATGGGATTAAAGAGATGGCTGTCGTTTTATTGGAAGCCCAGCCTTGTCTAATGTGGACTAATAAATTAAACAGCGACTACGTTTAACACTCTTATATTGAGATGAGAGAAAATAACACTTATATATTATACGAGTACATAAGAGAAAGCTTACAGCGCAGAGATTGGACTAGCCAAGATGGAGCCATGGAGCAGAAGAGAAAGTGAACGACAATCATAGATAGATAGATTTATTTTTAATAATACCAGAGATGTAAGCATGCCTAGTATCATAGATAAATTTCAACACTTCCCTTCATGCCAAACATGAGAAAATAGATCCACAATGTAGAGCAATATAATTAACAACAGGTTAATCCCCGACTCTACACTGAATCAACTTCAAAGTAAGTGATGAGATGACTCTATATCGCTCTTTGAATAAATACAAAACGGCCATTTTCCAAAATCATTTGCTCATGCATTGAAAACCCAATACAAACAGCTTATAATTTTTAATGCAACACATAGGTATATCGAATAAAACAAAATATTGTCAACTTTACACGTCAACCTAATATGTCATCAATAATATAATATGTAATGTTATGTGTGTAATATGTAATCATGACTACTTAAAGCTACAGTTAGTTGCAAAACTGAGCTAATATTAGCAGCTTAGTAGAATGTAAATAAGTTGATGAATGACGATAGTTAAAGGTATTTTTAAATGTTTAATACGACAAGTACTCCTTGAAATTTGTTACAAATACTCCTACCAAATGATTTAATTTTATCGTAAAAACTGTAGAATTTAACTTTTTTTATTTGTCTAATATTTTAATTCTCTCTGTGGAAAGCCAAAATAAGGACCCTGATAAAATTAAAGAAATTTAGCCGGAAATCGGACATACTTTTGGTGGCAGTTATTGGCAACATTAGTTCGGTGCACGGTTCACTTTTGCACCGAAACAAATTAGCCATACAAACTGGTTGTTAGTTCAGTATGGTAGGGGATTAAAATTCTGCAATAACTAGAAAACTACGTCCCTGATTCAAGCAGTTGATACCTCATTTTAAAAATAATGGAATTCTCTATTTTAAATAGTTTTCTTATTTGGGGTTGCCACAGAGAAAACTAAATTACTAGTATAAAACATAAATTGAATTTTTAGTTTTTGCTTCAAAATCTTTAAAAAAATATAAATTACAAATAAATTAAATATACAGCAGTTTTGTAGCTTACTTCAAGGATAACTATTCTGTACTAAGCATTTGAAAATAGCTTTGATTGTCATCGACTTATTAACATTCTACTAAGGGCTAGTATTGACTCAGTTTTGCAACTAACTGTATATGCACTGTATGATCGCCTGTCCACGATATCATTGGCCCAGTCGGCATCAGCGAAGACCGACATATCAAAACTACCAGGAGGGCTAGCACAAGTGGTCCGCGACTTGTTTGTCGGATCTCCCTTTCAATCTAGTATTTAACGGTAGAGACGCACTGAGCGAGAAGCGAGAAAATACAAATTGTGCAAGGCGTACAGATTTGACATAAACTAATCTGTGATTAATAACCACTTAAGTACCATGAAATCCTTTTAGCAGCCAGTCAATGATCTCGTGTAAACTAACTCAAATGTCTCTTGGTCATAGGTAATGTAAGGCCTAGAACAAACTGACAGATATATCAATCATCCAATGAGCTCTCTGTATCGATAAGCACTATTTGATAAATTTCCTTCACTAGAGCCTTTCTTTAACTTTCCATTTACAACCATTGGATTTGAAACACTTTTACAATTTTTCATACCAAAACGACTAAGTAATTTTCTAATGTAAGTAATCAGATTGGTCTAACGTTAAAATATCTCGACTTATATCTCTATGTACTCTCATACCAGGGTAATTCTTTAAAGTACCCAAACTTTTTCAACTAAACTCTGTCTTAAGCAAGTCAAAAAAAAAAACTTGCAGGTCACTTGTAAATACATAAAAGTTATCTACAAATAAAGCTATTATATTCAAAAGATTCCTATCAGTTATCTTTATGTAAACACATGGCTCACATTTGCTTTGACAATAGCCATTGTTAGTCAATACAACATGGACACCATTATTCCACAATCTGCTCGATTCGTATACATAATATTCATATATTCATTTATTCTTTGCTTTATGTGGTTCTTACAAGAGTTCTTATATTATAATTTTGGTCCCAACATAAACCCTGCAAGAGCACTGCAATTTCACAAAATTGTACATAATATTTTAAACTAAACAAGTATTTAAGAATTTTTTACACAAACAACAAACTTATAAAATAGATATAAAAAATAAAGAATAGTCGCGTTACATTATTTAAATAGTTATGTGTGTTGTAAAAACATTAATCAATAAGTTATCTATTTAGTTTTCTAATTAATGTATTATATTCTTTCCCGTTTTTAATATCTGCTGGCAGTTAGCGTACATTGTAAGTTTAGCCGGAGTTGCTAGCACCAGTTTGTTGTATATTTGTATTATCACGGCGTGCGGGGTCCCCTAGCTTACATTGTAAGTTTAGCCGGAGTTGCTGGCACCAGTTTGTTGTATGTTTGTATTGCCACGGCGTGCGGGGTGCCCTAGCGTACATTGCAAGTTTAACGGAGTTGCTGGCACCAGTTTGTTGTATATTTGTATTGTCACGGCGTGCGGGGTCCCCTAGCGTACATTGTAAGTTTAGCCGGAGTTGCTAGCACCAGTTTGTTTTTATTGCGTAGGTTTGGTGCTCCTTTGCAAAGATGTTTGGCTTTTGTAAACATATTTATTTGGATTTCTTATGACAAACTTATACAACTCTAAAACGTATATGGACGTTAGAGTCAAGATATTTAATTTGATAAAGTGTGATCTACAGGATTCGTCACTTCTAATATTACAGAGTACTCGTAAACACCTTATCTGCAGTAGAAATAGATCTTTTGTATTTGTACTATCTCCCCATAGTATGATTCCATAATTTAGCCACTATTGGGCAAATGCATGGGAGGCACATAAGACAGTCTGTAATAGTTATTTGTGCAACGAGAGAGCAAAGTTGTTTTTAGCTGCGAGTGTGGATTTTGAATCCCGAGCAAGCGAAATATTCTAGAATTGAATCACGAGCATAGCCAGGGATTCTAAGTTCCAAGAATTAAATGAATTTTCTATACAGTGTGTTACCGGCATGAGGGTTTTCCTTGATACTTATAGAGTAACAATGGGCAACTCCTTAATGTACCTACATGTTTATTTTAATTAAAACAAGATAAAACAGTACACGCTTGTTTTCTAACAAAAAATAAATTGCAAGCAATGTACACTGTGCGTTAAAGTTAATTAATAAAGTCACGTGACCAAACTAAGACTTGTTTATAAGTGACCATAGCAGCCCCATTTGACGTCTGAACTCGTTGCACGGCTTCTAATATGAATCGGGGATTGTGAGGATGTCGCCTGTTCGGCTATCTTTCACGATACAACCTCAACGCTTCTGCTGCGTTGCCGTGTGTTTCGCCGTACATACAACAAAATCATTTCGCACATTTCACGAGCGTCGTAGGCCATTAGTTAAACTCACTATTTATAAAACATTCAATTATTACGAGAGGAATGACTTTCGTTCAAGTTTGACAACCACAGATTAGAAGGGTATTTGTATTTGACAACGATTATTTTCTGTAATTTTAGTTTCTCAAATCTGACAAATTCAAAGAGTATTAATAACTCTCTATGTTCTGCCCCTGTACCAATGTATGCCTTGTACCAAGTAATAACGATATTGATTACGATACGTACACATAGCTCCAGTAGGTACGTTGATGACAGTTAAAATCTAAAAAGTTAAATTGCAGCGTTACGTTAGTTAACTTCGACTTAATTATACCTGCAAATAGTTACTTAAACAACATATTATCGTTAGTTAAAGCAGATGCCCTCATGCCAGTAACACACTGTATATAGCTACAGACATTAACATTTTGATCATGGTCGCATGACTATAATTTGAAATTTTACATCTCTAAATAGGACATTGGCGTAGAAAACATTATTCATTCACTTTATTTGTTGACAATGTTGACTATTGTCTGAAAAAAAATAAAAAATAAAAATAATAATAATAAATGATCTTAAATAAGAAAAACCACATGCACGGTATAGCTAAATTGTATTTTTGTTGCTTTTCAAAGTATTTTCCGTTCCATTGAATGCACTTTTTCATTCATGCAAACCAATCAATAAAACAGTCATTCCAGTCTGAAGTTGATGTCGACAAAATGGCTGATTTGTACGCTTCCACAGCTGCTTAGGGGTCTTCACACCGTTGACCGCGTAATACATCTTTCATATCTTTCATTCTAGAAAATGTAAAAAAATCGTTTGGGTTCAGGTCAGAACTTTACGGAGGATGATTCAGCTAAACGTTTTCCTGCTTCAAAAAATCACTTGTCTTCCGAGCCGTATGGGAGCGCGCATTATCGTGATGTAAGATGATGCGACTGTTAACGACGCGTCAACTTTAAACCAATATAATTTTTGTTTTAAAAAAAATCTAATTGTTTGAATGTCATAAAGATTCTAAGAGGCAAGTATTCAAATTCTAAAAAAGGTTTATTGTTACTCAATCCGAAATAGATGAATTATCGAGAACATGGAATTGCATTTGTAGTGGTTGTACCGTTTGCAACAAAAGGAGAATAATTTTCTCTTAATTTTATAAAATTACATACCCTTAAGAAATGGAATAAGCAGTGTCCTCTGTTTTTTTGGTATTAGTCGCCGTCTCTGGGAATGTGGGCGTGTACTTTTTAGTAAAAAAAAGAGGAATTTTAGCAAATTCTGTTCTATAACAACATTTTTAATTATTTCCCAGCAATCTGTTTCGCAGTCATCCACTACTTACTACAGCAAAAAAAAATATCTTCTACTTATCAAAAAATATTGATAAATCTACTCTATGAAAAAGAAAACCTTCGAGTAAAGGCCATTTTAACTACGTATTTATTTGCTTAAACTACTGGTTTAAATATAATATGTGGATCATTTATTATTAATAACAATCTCCAAAAATGAAGAAAATAACACTCATATCTTCTATTAAAAATAAAATTGACAGATCTTTACACTGAATAATAAAGTCTTCCAGCAGTGACAATCTAATCAACTACCTACTAACTTACCGGCTCTTTCAAGGCACGTTGGCCGGCTCTTTCATAACTTATTCTCAAAATTAATATAATCTTTAAAACATCAAGGATCTCAAAATTTTTGCGGCTTAGTAAACACGTAGTTGCAAAGCCAAATACATGTCCAAACCCATCTCACAATCCTTGAGTTTATATTAATGTTTACTTAATAAATGGAGCAAAACACTTACATTTTGGTGCCTAAAACTTTACTGTATCCACCGGCGTCCGTTGGTTTCGGCGAACTGTGAAATCTTTGTGGGTGACGTAGAATTAAAATAAATATTTGTACAGAGTTCGTTCATAAAATACCGAAATAATGTAAATGCCTCTTTCAAAACCTGGCTTCTTCATACCTACTACCTACTTCTCCCCTACAAAGCGGCATGCTTACATCACAAAACGCAGTTTTTTTCATAACAACTAGAAATAAAAATCACGTCCAGTGGTATTTCAGTAGCGTGATTTGCGATAATGCAATGCGCAACTCTGCATGTTTCCATGGAAATCCCTTTTTTCATCTAAAACACAATACGACCTTACATTGGGGCGTGCCAAAATGGACTGAACGCATTGTTACCTATAGGTAACAAGTTTACGCTTTTGTTTATTATGTCCTGTCTATTATAGATGAATTAACGAGAACATGGAATTGCATTTGTAGTGGTTGTACCGTTTGCAACAAAAGGAGAATAATTTTCTCTTAATTTAATAAAATTACATACCCTTAAGAAAGGAATAAGTAGTAGTCCTCTGTTTTTTGGTTTTAGTCGCTATCATGTTCTTCATCTAAGCTGTCACAAGTATTGATAATAAGATTGTTTAAAAAAAAAACCATTTCCCCTTCCTGACATCGATATTTATTTTCTTCACTTTCGACATGGCGACAAATATTTTCCCAGTCCTCAGCAGTAATAGTATTCATTCGTTCAGTTGCTAAACTCATAATGCCTTGCATTTTTAAAGAAACGTTTCTTTTCGCTACATATCCTTTTACCATGGACCAAATATTTTCGATCAGATTGAATGTCGGGTGATACGGTGGCAATCGCAATTTTCGGTTGTCCTCGGTCTTTTTCCATTTAAATCCTAATTTTTGTATTTGTTTTCGTAAGGTGGAAATGCCAAATTTGTAATCTATATCGGATTTTAACTCAGAGTGGAGTGCCTTTAAGGTTGGAAATTGCTTGTGGGACAGATGAAAATTATATATAGTTCTCCGGATGACTTCCTGATCAAAATCTTCTACTGCTGATGACGGACAAGTACGTAACTTTTTATTTCTCGGGGAGGTGAAAATCTTTGTTGATGCGAATTTCTCACTATTGCTCTCAGACACACTGTTATAAACAGTAGAGAGACAAACACCTGTAGCTTTTTCAACTAACTGGGCAGCCGTGTAAGGGGAATTTAATTTTTTCTTCAGTTCAAGTTCAAAATATTTATAACAGTTAAAAATAATGTGCTTATTTTGACTCTCAATCGGACCAAAATTACTCAAAGACATATTTTTTTAAAAATATGTAACTTACACTTAGTCGTACGGGCTGACACAAATTTATTCCGATAATTATGAGAATACAATAAAATCAGACGTAAAAATATATGCACAACGTAAATAATATTCACAATTTGACACTGACATTATTTTGGTATTTACTTCTTCAATATATAACAAACCTCTTTTTATGCTGATAGTACGAGAAAATAGAAAATTCAAATATTGAATAACATACAATACTACTTCATATGCAATTCCATGCTCTCGTTAATTTATCTACACTATAAGTAGGTGTATTTTATCGTTTGTATACGCTCTTACGCGAGTTTATCCTGTTTTACCCGAACCCAAAAGACTTCAAGCTCTGTTTGAAGATCGTCGGTCTATTTATGTATATTCATCGATGCTAAGATGTAAGTTAAACAAAAATCAGGAATGTACTTTGTCAGCCGCCAAACGTTTTTTAGGGTTTCGTAAGACTCCGCTGCCCGTCCGTCTGTCAGCCCGTTTGTCACCAGGTTATGTCTCATGAACCGTCATAAATATATAATTATGTATTAACTTTCAAAATAAATAAATACATTCAAATGGGGCTCCCATCCAACAAACGTGATTTTTTTGCCGCTTTTTGCTCACACCGTGGTTATATAGATAATGGTAAGGAACCTTTCGTGCGCGAGTCCGACTCGAACTTGGCCGGTATTTTTATGCACCAAGCTACTATTTTCGCTGCTTTGTTTTTCTACATGGTTTTGCCACTCTACTACCAATTCTTAAATGCCTTAAAGATAGAGGATTAAAGCTTGAAAGAAAATCAAAACTGTAATTTAGATTATTGAGACAATATAAATGCGGCCCAATAACAGTTGTAGTGTATTGTTCCCGAGGGTAGAAAGTACGCGATTTACGGACGAGTCATATAAAGGGGCGAAACGTAGTTCTTCCCTCTCGTGTTCATAAATTGCACTTTCTGGCGAGGCAGATAATATATTTTTTTATTTCAAATGTGATAAAAGTGATGTTTTCTGACCTAAAACCTAAACCTGTCCAAAAATGTTCATATTTTTTAAGTCGGTTAACAGTTTGAACAATTAACGCACTCGCTGGTCTAAATATCTCGGGTGCAATTGACGACTTTCATTACACACGCTATTTACCTATTATAATCAATGTCATCTATCATACAGTCTGGTGAAAGGAATAAGGCTCTATTAAAATACGAACGGTGGTGTGTTGTCAGGCGCACGACGCGACGAGGACGGGTTCCTGTGGGTGACGGGGCGCGTGGACGACATGCTGAACGTGTCTGGGCACCTCATGTCCACGGCCGAGGTGGAGGGCGTGCTGATGGAGGAGCCGCGCGTCTCGGAGGCCGCCGTGGTCTCCAAGGCGCACCCTATCAAGGGCGAGTCACTCTACTGCTTCGTGATCCTCGTAGACGGCGCGTCCTTCGACGCAGATTTGCTGGACGCGCTCAAGAAGCTGGTGCGTGCGCGCATTGGCGCTTTCGCTGTACCCGACGTCGTTCAGCAGGCGCCCGGGCTGCCCAAGACGCGCTCCGGCAAGATCATGCGCCGCATCCTGCGCAAGGTGGCGCTCGGCGACGAGGACGTCGGTGACACCTCCACGCTCGCCGACCCCGCCGTCGTCGACCAACTCTTCCGGAACAGGCCTTAAACCTTCCCCGCGGACGGCTCTTCACTTCACAAATAATGTGAAGATAATGTACTGTATAGCTTTGCCAGCGTGTCGCAACGCTGCTGTCCGTCCGCTTCCATCCTTGTTTACCTGAGACAGGGTCGGATTAGTAGGCACGATTCAGTGCAGATCGTCATTCAAACAAATCTATTTGAGCAGACAATTTCTAGGCATTCGTATCTAGACTTAATTCATAGTAGAAAGAGTGGAAAGTACGTTATCTTCATACAAACCGCGCGCGGCTTGTATGTACATATGCGTCGCCGCACTCACACTCAAACAAAATCTCGACCCGTTTCTCAGTAGGTACGCCAGTCGGGGCTAACACCGCACCGGCTTTTCGGCACCGCTAAATGAATGAACTTCAAAAACTGACTAGTATACCAAGCAATTAATTTAAACACTCTCACACGACTACCTAATCCGACGAAGCGCCCACACCGTCCTGCCGGTTTATTTTATCCCTTTTTTATAAATAATACTGTTCTGAATCTATCTTCACGTGTGGTTGCCGGGTTAGAATAGTGCCATTCCATATCTTTCCGTGGATGTTGTAAGAGGCGACTAATGGAATACAGGCTTACTGTTAGGCGATGGGCTTGCAATCTGTCACTAACACGCTGGTTAACATCTTAGCCTGATTGTGCAAATGTTGTTACAGAATTATGAACAAGTTTAGAGTTATTTCTGTAGCTCAGCCTATCCCACTCTGGGAATGAAGGCGTGATGTTATTATGTATGTATGTACTGCTCTGAATCGTGACTACATTTCTGTATTTGGTAAGAAAAGCATTGTTGAACTTTATTGAATCACTGAATTAGTTATACACAGATGTGTTATCTTTGTTAATTGGTTGACAGTACTATCAGTAAACTTCAGTAGGTAGTCGTGCTCTTCACCGCCCCGCGCCGCCAGTCTGCTGGCCCCGCAACCAGGGTCGGATTTAGGGGAGGGCAACCGGGGCTACAGCCCCGGAGCCTCCACAAAAAAGGAGCCCTCACATTAGAGATTTCGAAAAAAAAAACAAATTATGAGTGGTTAAACACTAGTAAACGACTTTTCCTTTGGTTGAGATTGAGCTTTCTCTCCTGAGCATTGAAAGTGATTTACTTCGGAAACTGGATTTCAGTGAAATCTCCAACGCTTTTTCGGCGAAAAAATCTCGGAAGGTTCCGTTCGTTAAAGCTAAAATTTAATTTTAGATAATTTTTGTTTCCGATTATATTTAAATGTTGTTTAATACTCAAAAGAATCTAAAGTTGGTTTCACACTAAATTATTTATTGGAAAACTGGACCGAAAAAAAATACCGTTTTGTTTGGAAAATAATTTGGAGACAAGTGGGCCTCCACTGTTTTGTTGCCCCGAGGCCTCCAGACCTCTAAATCCGGCACTGGCCGCAAACATATAGGTATCGCCTGTCGGTCTTTTTTTATCATCGTTTAGGTAAAACCGACCTCACTAATCCTGAACCCAGACAACAAAAGTAAAAAATACAACTTCCCGGCCCTTGCCAATTTCTAGGCACTGAATTGTTTACTTAATAATAGCATAAGTTTTATCTTTGTTCTTAGAAAATACGACCATGTTTCTTCTTTCCGACGTCAGCTTAACTGGCTTCCCATACGCCACCGCAGATCTCTTAGAATTCTCTGTACTCTACTCCAGGGTATCTCAAATGTAAATTGAATTTTTATACCCCGCGTCCAGGCTGTGAACTGCGTTCCTCCCGTTCTCTGAAACTTTGTATTCCTCCCCACCATACTGGTTTTATGTCAAACTCGTTCGCCCTTAAGGCCATAAGTCTCTGGAATGAGATCCCACTTAGTCATAGTCATATATATTTATTGCGTTATGTTGTACATAAGGTGTTAGAAATACATTAGGTAGTTTCAACATAAACCCTGCAAGGGCACTGCAACAGGACACTTAATGCCTATTTAGAGACACATTCTCATGAGACAAACCCCAAGCAAGTTAGCTTCCAAGCGGATGCTTCACAAGCACCAGCTGGAACAAGCGCAGTCGTAACCTTGTTTAAACTCGCATCACCTTATCTGTTTATTTATATGTATTATTATATTTATATAAGTAAGGTGTATTGGGGTAATTACGATAGAAATTTTGACGAGTTGAGTAAACGACAGCATTTCAGTTAAAAAACCTTTTTGTTTTTAATTTGTACAGCCTATATTTTCGTATCTATTGAAAATTGATGTATAGACTTATAATTAGTGGACATTACATTAAAAAATACGCTGTTATTACTTTTTTATGCATATTTATTGTCATGTCTCACTTTTTTGAACATTTGGGGGAAATATG
Source organism: Acleris holmiana (assembly GCA_949316455.1). Taxonomy (NCBI): domain Eukaryota; kingdom Metazoa; phylum Arthropoda; class Insecta; order Lepidoptera; family Tortricidae; genus Acleris; species Acleris holmiana. Next base: position 66,411,777 of record OX438762.1, on the reverse strand, counting down.
CCCGGATAATTCCGAAATAGTTTTAAAGTAGATCTTACTACTCATAGACTGATGGTTTATATTTATTTTTCATTTGTAAATGCCCCTTACTTGTAATATTGTAAACTTTGTTAATAGTTTCGCTTTTACGGTCATTTCGGATTGATTAGGTACTATTTATTACCTGGGTTCCGAGAAAAAAGTGTTGGGGTTATTGCAAATCACTCAAAAAGGCGCGAAAATTACTCGACTGTCGAGACGGCACGTAGCTCACACACGCTAGCAGCGACGAACGGCGGCTGGAGCGTCAAAGCCGATAACAATGGCGTCTAAAGTAATGTTGCCAGTAAGAAAATATCGAGGCGTTTGGTAGTTTTTATAAACTTTCGGAATATACCCAATTTCGCAACTACCAATGCACTATATTAATATTATTAGATGTCTGTATGTACGTACGTATATTTATAGTTTATGTACCACGTATCTTATATATCTATATTGTATTGTAACTGTTTTAAACACTATTTTTCTTAGCACCGACCTTGGCTTTTTTTTTCTGTTTCGCCTACTGGTTGACTGGTAGAGAATGCCATTGGGCATTAAGTCTGCCATTTGTACTTTGTTTTGTGCAAATAAGTTGAAATAAAAAAATAATAATTTGTAATTTAGCCAAAAAGTCCAACCCTGAGAAAGGCAAGTACGGTAGGCAGTTATATCGCGGATTAGGCCGGAGATAACCTACTGCCCACTCTATCTACTATGCTTAATTTTCTAATTGTACAACATGACTACATGTGGAGGAGAAAATTAACTTTTGTACCTACTTATATAAGTACCAAAAAAATATATATTTAGGTACCTACTACTAAAAAAACTGATTTTTTTAAATTACTTATGCTTACGAATATTTATTATTTAAATTATAAGCATTCCTAATAGTAAGACATTCTTCTGACATTGTTATATTTTTAGAAATTATTTTTGCTACTTATATAATATTATTTTATTTCACTCTCAGATCATACAAACACGGAAGATATGTCATGAAGGCAAATTCGATCTTGACCCCGTGTCGCCACTTTTAAAAATGTGTGCGGTTTACACTTACGCTCCATGCACTACTACAAAAACAACTTTATCATAAATGGTTACAGTTTACGAAATAAAAACGTCATTCAGTAGTTCAGCTACTCAACGTAAGGCAGCGCTTACTGGTTTACTTAGCTGCCATCTAGCGACGAGTATAATCTTGACTATTCAGCACTAGATGGCGTCGAGACGGAAGTCCTTAAGTCTAACAAGTTAAGAACTACGATTACAGCGACGTCAATTGAACGTTTTTTCAAGCTGCGTGCGTCATTTGTCTGCTACTCAAGTAGGAATGTCACCATGCCTGTTTAAAAATATATCGATAACTATGCAACATTTTGGTCGATACATTAATAATATTCGATTCTCAGACAAAATTATAATGTTTATTTCACTATTAGGTGATATGATTACATTATTTAAACTTTTACATTAATTAGTATACCTAGGGCTGTCATTTTTCTTCCTTATTTTTTCTTTTTTGTTGGCCAGATACATATTCCCTTATTTTGATGATGGTGCCCTTGCCGTTGATGTGCACGGTGGAGGGCAAGCTAGGCATACAACCTTCACCGAGGCGGTCTTGCAATCTTCTTTTGAAAATGTTGTCTATGGACTATTTGTTATGTTCGAATCTCAAGAACAACCTGTTGTAGCTATTATCTATTTTTATTTTATTTTCGATTTAGTAGTAAATCTACAATAATTACTCCATAATTATTATAGTGGTTGGTGAAATTATTAACACCTTCAATAATACTCCTATCTACATTGGTAACAAACACAATGAAGAACGTTATTAAAAACAAAAAATGTGTAAGTACAAATAGTTTTGATGCATTAAGTTTTCGTGACATTTAATTTTAAACTTCATAAGAGGCGTGAGACCCCTGGCGACCAGCGCTCACGCATTGTGACGTCATTTACTAGCAGCAGCAGTGCGCGTTCTTAAACGATTCATTAAGTTACATCATGGCAGTATATTTTTAATCGTTATAGGTAGCTGAGGTTTTCTAAGAAATTCAGAATACGTCTTACTATAAACTCTATCGTTCAAAGTAATAAATTAAATCCCCGTACAAGAGAATGAATAAAACATTCATAGACTAATTTTACAATGGTTTAAAATCTAAGACGGCTTCTTAACTGTATGTCAAATTAACCTTTTATAATACTTAATCTTACAACCCAAAAAAGAAAAAAACCTGCTCTATTTATTTTACCTATTTAAGTAGGTACTTCAATAAGTACTTACTAAAATCGGAATACGGTTCAAGTGTATTACTTACCTACGCCATTCAGAATATTACTTACTTACAGTGTAAAATGTTTATGTATACTCGCTCGTTAAAACGGAAATCTAATTTCTAGTAGCGTAAAAAATTGGCAACGTTATTTCCTTGTATTTATGCGTTTTATTCTATTGATCGCTGTAGAACGAACAAGACATTTATCGAAAGTCGATAAAAATCACATTCGCATCCTTATGCTCGGAAATCCAAACAAACATTAACATTCATTTTAAAATAGAAATAACGCTTAAAATTTAACTCACCGGTGGGATGTTATGCCGCTTGATTTTAAATTAACAGTCATTTTAACATTTAAATGGGAGTTCATGTATTGACAACGGTCGGTCGGCGACTGTGACAGCGTTTGACGTGTCTTGAGGCGATATGTCCATTTTGACCATATCGAGGCGTCACGAACCACGCCCCCATAACATATCTCCCTTGTTTCTATGATCTGAGATTTCATTTATTTATTAACGTGCAAATCTGACGAGTTTATTCCTGCCGTTATTTCAATGCAGACACATAAAAACGCGAACAAACATTTTAAATTTATAATAAACGACTAATATTAATAATCAAGGATTGTAATATATAGGTGACACATAAGACGTAATACAAAACAAACATATCCGACTCAGTTGTTAAAAAATAATATAATGCAATTAGTGAATTGTTAACATTCGCATAGTTTAACTTTTACTAAATTTCTAACAAAAAATAAATTGAATTTGAAAATTGTGTCATATTAACTTGGAAATCATCTTATCTCTGTAATCAACCGCAGGTTAATAATAATTCCGATATTAATACTTTCAGCAACTTCTAACACATTCAATCGAATAATAAGCCAAGTTGAATTATTTGTTAATTTATTGTGTAACACATTATTGTGTAAAGTCCCTAAAAGTATTTTAACAAATGTTCAAATTGGCTACCTTCTTGGCAACACAACTCAGCACGTCGTCTAAGATTCGCCCTCAATCTACCGTGTACAAACTCCTTCGGCGTTTAGCAGACGCCAAATAAAAAATCGTGATGCTGCTTCTCTAGTACTGGCTTCTGGGTGACGTTGAAAATACCTGAGTACTCGTGTTCTCAATGCGTCTGAGTATCGTATTCTAAACTGACCAAAACCCCTCAAATTTTGAACGGTACTCGTAGTGTTTATTAACTGCCGTGTCGGGGTCGGAGACTCGGATATCTTTGGTGAAACAGGGTTTGTGTTTGCACCGTGCTTGATGACGTAAAATAAAACGCTACCATGTCCGACAGCTGAATATGGGTATCTATACGGATAGGCAGGAGGCATCGTAACATTAGTAAATAAGATAAACTTATTCAAATCAGAAAATTAATTGAAAAGTGTTTGTTATGACAAGAAACGTCACCGTGTCAGAACGTGTTTTATTCATAAGTAACCGGCCAAGATAAAGGAGTATTTACTATGAACCTGATTTCAATCATTTTACTCTTTACAACTTGTGTTAGGGTAACCATGAGAAGCTGAAAATAACAGGACTTAATAAAAAAGAAAAAAACGATACTTTTAATTAGTTTAACAACACAGGACCTAGCAGGATATTTAAGTATTAGGAAAACGTCTACAAATTAGTGGTTTTGTATTACGTCTTATGTCACCCTGCATAAATATAACGACACATTATTCACCTCATTTTGGTGCAAAATTACTTATTCCTTGGCCAATCCCGTACCATATACGACTAGAGTATTATTTATGATATTTGTCGCATACCTACCTAGTCGGGCAAGTTTAACTTAGCGACCACCTGGTCGCTAAGTTAAACTTGCCCGACTGTGATGAAGCAGGAGGGTGTTTCTTGTGGATGTCGTGAGACTCGTTCGCGCGTCATGGAAGACCTCGCGTCGTCACTGAAGCGGTTGGATTGCAGGTGTGGGATAGCTCCAGAGTTTAGAGAAACCATAGTGCGTACTTAGTACTAATTACGAATAATTGATGAGGGGTATGATTGTAAGGCGTATGCCTGCTAAAATAATAAGTTTCTAGCTTACTGCGTAACCCGCGGAGTCTACGTAGCTCGACACGTCAATATGGCATTGTCGTCGTTTTTCCAAATTTCTGCTCATTCCAATATTAGAACACGTGTTTATGTTTTCGAGCAGGGTTTTAATTTACGAGTTTGAATTATATATTCAGTTAAGGGCAGCTTGGAGCGCGATAATACCTAAAACATGTAGCCGCGTGCATCAATCGATAAAGAAACAAATAGTTATAAGTAGATAAAGGTTCACAGATTATTGAGATACAAGTTACTAATAGAACCCTGAGAGGTTAAGCCAGCCAAAGCAATTGTATTTGACCTACCTACTTCGAATCCATTTAATGTAAAATTTTGGCCGGATGCGCGAAGGTTATTTATAAACTGTATAAAATAAAAGTCATTCCATGTAGGACTTTATTATTGTTGGACCATTATGAATGGTCATATTTAAATGCTGTTTAACAAACAAGAATTGTTAACTATTAGTAATATGTTTAGCCGCGTAAATGCGATGCGATATTACGAATATGAATGTTTCGGGCGCCGCAGACAGACGACCCGATCGCCTGCAGTCCCAGTCTGCCATCCGCCTGACACTCCCCAATTAATTGAACGCAGATATTACAAGATGAATGCCGGCCGGCAATATCCGTGCGCCCGGCTTTAAAGCAAGCCTAGCGACGAGAGGCGTTGCACTCGGTCCTCCTGGCGGAGATCGCCGCGCGCCCCCCTCTTGCACGCGCCTCCTCCTCGAAACTGACTGGGCTGACTTTACTAATTTCACTGGGACTTGTAGAAAATTGCACTGAGTAAACTAATATTAGTCTGGTGGGTTTTAACGACGGCGAGGGGACTGTTGGTGTATGTTCTAATACGAAGAACTGACAGGCCCTTTGGTATTTTACGGTGGACGGTTGGTCAGTATTGCGCTTTAGTTGGAACTCCACATTTCACTAATGTTTACAAACACTACTACTTGAACGAAAATATGGTGGGAACATCCTCTAAGAGAAACTTCCAAACGTCCAGTTTAATAATAATAAAGCATTAATAAACAATAACATAACGGTTCCGGCTTCATGGCTGGAGCATGAAAGCCAAGCAGAATATCTCCTATATGATAGCCTTACGTTGTTACATAATATGAGTAAGTACTGTATTAAAAATAATTAATATTTCTGGGAAACAGTGGCATGAAGCATGCTAATAAAATAATAAATTATTATTTATTCGCTTATCCGAATGAAACAGAAAATTAACTTTATCGCTTCGAAAATACACTTGTTCTTTCTTGACCGGCATTACATCTATAGCTTGGTGCGGCTAAGTGGTACAATAAAATTAAAATTAAAAATTTAAGGTTAGCTGCCCTAGTACACGTAACGTGGGGATGTATTTTTTTTCTCGTCTACCCTATACGAGGGCCGTTCTGAAAGTTTCTAGCTGTCCCGAACCTATCTAAATTTCTATTTAAAGTTATTTGGTGCCGTCTTAGATGATTTTATTCGTTCCGTCCACTTGGATCCATTGCATGGCTCCATTGATGGATCCTAGTACACTTTTTCCCCCGTTTTCTCGTGGTCCCACTGATTTGTCCCATCAATGGGACCACGAGGAAGACTTATTTCTCGTAGTCCCATTAATAAAATTTCACTTCCTGTATAATATCATCATGTACGCATTAGAACCTCTTCGTATTAACAAACTATCTAATGCTGAGTGAATTGTGGAAGATGATAAATAATAAAATATATGACAAATAAGTACTAAAAATGACAAGCAGTTTCTCAGTATTAATAAGAAGTACCTAGCCGGTAACCTTCGGGGAGGGAAGATGGCCGATTGAAAAATGCCCGGCTTTTACTTTTGATTTATTCTGTTTACTGATTTACTCTATTTACTTGACATTGGCGAAATCACTGTGTGGACCGCCATTAATTTAAAAAAGAAGAAGAAGAAGAAGTACCTACGTATGAAATTTTGTAATTTGCTAATTTAAACTGAAATAAAATTCATTCATGGCTGACGGTAGCGACGAAATTGTTTTCGTTAAACGAAAACCTGGAAAAGTCATGTTATTAGAAGGTCGGCAATATTATCGGCATAGGGGATATAAAAATGGAAATGTAATTTGGAAATGAACTCAGGCCAAAAAGTGAAATGTCGTGGATCTGTGACTCTCAAGGTAAAATAATTATATAAGTATACCTATAATATATAATTGGTTTCTTAAATGAAATTTTGTTCGTAGAACTAGTACGAGTTTTCATAGTTCCTAAAACAGTCTTTATTGAGTTTTAGTGCTGCTGCTGTGTGTCTGTGTTTGTGTGCATGTATCATTGTATGCGTGCGTAGAAAAGTGAGCGGTTGTGATTATTATAAACTGAATGTATGTACCTATATTGAAGTAGAATATTGCTGCATTTCAGGGTAAACAAATTATACAACAAAAAAAACATTCATGTGAAATACGACATGCCAAGAACAAAATTGACGAGAAGCTTTACAAAATGAAGGAAGAAGCCCGTACAACCGACATACCAATCCCGCAAATATACAAAAAGGGCATGACTGATTTGAAAAACGACGTTATTCATTTCGTTACTAAATTGCCTGATCTTAAAAGTATCCAAACTGCCATGTACACTAGACGTCTTCGTACAAATTTTAAAAATGTTGAACAAGTGACTATACCACCCCAGTTCTCAGATTTTGTGCTTGCTGACTACTACTATAACAATAATCGGATGGTCGTGTTCTGTTCCACTGAGAACCGTAAAATAATGAAAGACATTGATGAGTTTTTCATTGATGGCACATTTCAGAGCTGCCCGGATCCCTTTACGCAACTAGTATCCATTCACGGTGATATTTCGAAGTCAGCATCGGAAACGCACGTCATTCCACTTGTTTACGCGTTAATGACAAATAAAAGTCAGGAATCTTCTACGGCTTTATTTTAAATGATTAAATCCGAAATAAGAAACTGGTCGCCAATTAAATTTCACTTAGACTTCGAGATAGCTACCGCCAATGCGTTGCTGGCTATATTTCCAGAAATGAAATTAAAAAAAAGTTATTACCATTGAAACTGACTGGTACGATGGATTCAGGTGGAGGAAAAAGTGTACTAGGATCCATCAATGGAGCCATGCAATGGATCCAAGTGGACGGAGGGATTTTATTAGGTATAAGTAAACACTTCAATCGCCTGTATCTCAAGAATCAACTATTTCTATTTAGTCGTGATAGTTTTCTTTTTAAATTCGTTATATGCGCTTTCATTCAAGTGTTTTTTGCAGATTTTTAGTATTTTTAGTTTTGGCTGTAGGGGAAAGGTGCGGGGGACACTTGAATCTAAAAAAAATTGGAGCTTTTAAGCTTTATATTTCCTAAACGAATTCTGTAATCAAAAAATTGTTCTAACCTACCCGTAATATTTTTGAAAGATTTAACGATATTCCACACTACGGCGTAGACGAGAAAAAAAATACATCCCCAAGTTAAGTACGTGTAGAGTAGGAACATTAACAACATTTTTTTTTCAAAAATTTATCCTCCCACTTTGTTGGCGTGACTAATATGTGTATATTTATAGTAAATTACAGCTTTCTACTACTAAGACTCTCTGAGCTAGGCTGCGGACGGACGGACGGACATGGCATTATAATGGTTCCTAGTTTGACTAAAGAATGGAAGGTTTGAAAAACCATCCATGATGTAAAATCAGGAATATTGTGTGCGAAATTTGGTTTCAAGTAGCTTTATTCATCAGAAAAAAGCCGTTTAAGCCAAAAAGTCAGTTGGTGTGGACTTTAGGTACATACGCAAATCATGCGCTAACTTAATCTACAACATAACATTAAGTACCAATTTCACTATAAGATGTTAAATTTAATCAATATTAATCGACTAAATCTTGCTACCCTATCTTATTTGTCTTTAAACCGTTGGTGAAACTGGAAGAATATCGTAATTGCAAGTAGTTTGAACTACAGTGCCAATTCTAAATAGATAGGTAACTTTGCATATATTTTTAATAATGTATGGGTTGTGATATTATTATTATTTTTAAAGCTAAACCTTATGTGGTTCCTAAATTGTGCACAAAACATTGCCCGACGTACCTCAATCATAAATGTGCTACAGATGTGTAGTTTTGTAAATAGCGGACAAATGAAAGCGTTTCCTTACTGTGTTCAATCTGAATCCGAGATGTTAAGTAACAATACGAGTAGTAGGTATACTATGTAATAGGGACCTACACCAGGGCCTCTATTCTACTGCGTTATAATGATATCGCGTTTGACGTGTTTTAAAATCGTTTATGACTCGGTAGCCATTATTGTAAATGACATTTAAAGAATTATCAAAACGTTGACGATACGGAAACACGATAAGAAAGACGATATCGTTATTACCGTGTAGAATCCCAGCCAAGCAATTATGTGGGTATTATCCAACTTTAAGCTTCAAATATCTGATACGTCCCTATTACCAGAGACATAACATGTGTCAGTTATTTATTCATTAACCGCAATGTTGGATAAAATATTATTACTTGTGACGGTACTTCCTTGTTACGTGTCATATCATATTCCATTATACTTATTACTTCGGGTTCGGGCGCTCTCGATCCCCGGCGCCGACGCGGGACCTCGTGTCGGTTACCTACAGTTACCAAGACTTGATTTATTTTCACTCGGCGCAGGTCTATAATTCGTTATGGACTAGTAAAATTCGCGAGTTGCATTAACTCCCCAGAAGAAACAGTTCTACGAGTATATTAATTATTCAGTAGGTATAACAGCTTTGTTTGCAAACTTTGTATGCATTATAAAAGTTGTTCAAAGGGAGTTCTGTTCTTACATAAATGTTTTTTAGGAATAGTTCACAAATTTATAACTAAAAATAATGGTGTGGTCTAAAGTGTCATTCTATGGAACTTGCTAACTATGTAAACAAGCCGCCATACTAAAATTGACATTAGATGTCAATTTCAATATATTGTTTGTTTACATAGTTAGCAAGTTCCATAAGAATTACAGTATACAAATGCTACCTAAATAAACTACTCAAGGTAGTCTTAGGGACAGTGTGATTGCTTCTAAGCAAACAACATTTTAATATATATTATGTATAATATGTAGGGTTTGTTATGTATTTACGAGTTACGATATTGTAATTATTATCTAGGTAATATAAAAAAACAAGAAGAAAACGCGTAATCAGCAATACATAAACTAAGTACTGGGTACCTATTCGTATTACTAAATATAAGTTTCTTTATTACCTACTTACTGCGTATGATTGGAATTAGGTTTACGAGGGCTGGTACTTATGTAACCGAAATAGAAAAAAAACAAACGTATTTATATCGGATTAAATTCGTATTTTATTACAATAACCATAATAAGTGCGTGCGGGTCAGGGAATGCAAATAACCGGTTAATAACCGAATTTTGTATGCAAAAGACGGTTAATAACCGGTTTTAACCGGTTATTTGCATTCCCTAGTGCGGGTGCAGCGAGACTATCTAAGCGAATGGACTATAACACTTTTCAAAAAACGTGCTGTTTGAACGCGTCGACGGCATCTTCACGGGTTGAAAATCGTTGATATCGTAATTTCCGTGGCTGGCGTGAATACCTAAGTTGAAAACTTATTGAAAAAGAATGAAATAATTATAACTATACGCAATTTGTTCTAAATACAAATTAAATTAACTTTAGATCTCGACTTATCAACTTATTCAAGCCATGCACGGATTTATTATTTACATTTGGAAATGAATTAAAATCATTGGGCGCCAAATCAGGGCTGTACGGTAGATGACCTTAATAGGCTAAGTAAAGTTTTTGGAAGAGATTTAAATTTTTTTTTTTTCGATATTCTTCATCCTAAAGATCAAGGAACTGCGGCTCTTTTATTTTTATTTCCTCTAATATTTTAGAAATATTTTTTTTTGTTACAGAGTTGGCATTTGTACATTTTAATGGTCGACAAATTTGTTGCCTTTGTACTTAATAAAAAAGAACTCTATGTGGGAAAAATGAAAAAAAAGAACAAAACAAAGTAAACAAACGATTCAATTCAACGGCTCTTTTCTGTTTGCTAGCGTTTCATGTGATCAGTGTTTCTAGAAATATTTTTAACGACCTCAGAACTAACTCCGGACTTTAAATTTTGCCGCTTTACTCTACGACCTTTGCACGATATGTGGACTACGATTTATTTTCGACCCCTTTGGCACTGCTTCTTGGACACCTATTTCTTCATTTCACGACGACTTTAGCCTTTAGACCTTTAGGTACTCTATTCACTTGACATTGGCGAAATCACTGTGTGGACCGCCATTTAATATAAAAGAAGAAAAAGAATGATTCCGCGTCGCTGGTGGTTAATACGTATTTATTCAAATACTTCCTGCAAGGGAATAAGGGCTTGTAGTACTGTTAGGCGATGGGCTTGCAACCTGTCACTAATACACTGGTAAACATCTTAGCCTACTTGTGCAAAATGTGGTTTCAGAATTATCAACAAGTCTTTTTAAAATTGTTGGTACTTCTGTAGCTCTGCCTACCCCACTGGGAATGAAGGCGTGATGCTATGTATGTATGTATGTACTTCCTGCAAACCAATGCTCATGTACAGCGTCAATATTTTGTGGTACAACGACGGATTTCGGGCGACCATCCTCCCTCAACTTTGTCCGTGAGCATACTACGTTAGGCGCGCGGGCTTGAGCGCCTCAATATAGGCGTTGAGCGCCTATTTCGAGGCAGTTGTCCGGCCGCCAGCGATCAGTCAAAGTTTACGCGAGTAACACGATTGCATATATGCGTGCCATCTTACACATCGTTATTGCGAGATAGATTGCCGTCCCGCTTACACAACGATGTTAGCCATTAATTTAATTCTATTGCTTCTTAGTGCATGTAGGTATAGATAAGCCATACTTTTACAGCTGTGTGGTGTTTCCGAATGTAGGTGTCGCGTTACGCATTTTTTTTTGTTTTGTACGGCGACAACATGCCTTTCCCTTTTGCTTTACCAAAAGTCGAAGTTAATTAATATACTTATTTACGATTGATATAGTTGCGTTAAACCACGCTGAAAATCGTAATAAACCATATCACGAACATTTTCACGAGGGAATTCCATTCTTGCAACGAGATGACATTTTAAACGCGCAAAAAAAGATTAGCGTACATAGGTAGGCCAGTATTAAAGAAAAGTTAAACCCTATTCCAGGCCGCATCCATCTAGATGGTTTAACCCCTCGTCTGTCCGAGGTGAATCAAATACCAAGTTCTAGTCTCTTCTTTTATGATTATGGTAAAATCCAAAAAAATAAGTAAGTAACCAAAAATAACAAAAAGATATCCAAATTTTGGGCACAAATCCGTGACAAGACAAACGAGGGGTTAACATTAACATGGAATGTCATACCTACATACCCAAGTTATTAAAGTACATGTTGGGTTATTAGTTTCAGAGGAAGTAACTTTTCGCGTATATTCAATCAGATTTGAACTCTAAACTAAGGCACTAAGGATGAAATTGTAACTTAACCTATGTGGTCAATACAGAGCCTCTGACTGGTAATAATGGGTTAAATATTACCATGGTCTTGGTCAGATTAGGAGTTTAAAAATGTTGGAATCCCGGATTCCGGAGACATCAGTAGCAGCCCTCGTAGTTATTATGCTTGGGGTTTGGTTCTATTTAGTTGAAAAACGTAATGTAAGGTGTTTTTCGCTTGCTTTACGGATTGTTAAAGAGCTTTCATTTAATGTAATAGTGTGACTATTATATTTCGGTCGATGTCATAAATATATTACAACTAAAAGACGTCTAAAATATCTACACTCTTTTATGCTACTGGTAATAAGATCGGTGTATTAAACGCGATGGCAGTGTACATATTAGTGACTTCGACTCTACCTACCTACCTACCTACTTATAGTTCAATAGGTTATGTAGCTAATGATATAAGTATGCGTATGTTCTTTATGCGTACTAATGGAAGGATCTAGTAACTAAGAAAGCAAATTATTGGATGTAAGTCAATTTATAAATAAGTACTTCGTTGTTGGTGTACGTCATATTGCAGAGCACCAGGCACATTACAATATGTAATTTGAATGAAGCGTGGGAGAGACCACGAAAAAAACGGCCATGATTTTCAGTTAATTAAGGACAGAATTAAAAAATAACATTTAATATTGTTTTTTATGTTACTACTTTCGCAGCTTTTTTACCTTAGTATTTTTTTTTTACTCGTCACGGCCGAATCAGTCGCGGAGGTGTATAGATGCCTAACCTATAGTGTTTGTTTACAATCTGCACTGGCGCCCCGCCGCCGCCATTACATTTATAGTTTACGTACCCCCGCGCAACGTCAACTTACCTAATCAAACACGGGGACCGCTGTTCCAATCTCCATACAATTTTTCTCAATGACTATACATTAACGACGTATGGTCAGGTTAATTGGAACAGGGGGGTTATCATGAGCTAGCTTTGCAGTTCATTTTACGGTCAGCGTAAAGGACAGAGCTATGGCGGTTATATAGCTCTGTCCTTTTGTCTGAGCGTAAACAGAACTGCAAAGCTAGCTCATGATAACCCCCCAGGTCCCTTAAAGGGATAAGTTCGCCATTGTACATGTTAATCTTAAGTTCGTGTACGTATTTTTTGTAATTGGTTTTATATGTAATTAAGAGTTAACATACATACATACATACATACATACATACATATATACATACATACATACATAGACGAACGCACAGAACTATATCGAAGGAAAGAGTTTATGTACCTAGCGTGCCGAAGCGACGATTAAAAAATCGTCGTTGCTCGCCGCGATGCTCAGTCCGCTCTCGACCGCATTCCGAGTGTGACGTTCAAGTGTAAAAACAAATTCAATTCAAACCAAAATCTGTATTTGCATAAACATTTCGTGGTTGGTCCCATCGGAAAAGTTGTTCAGTATGACGATCTTATTCACCTCTGGCCATTCCTGATCATGGCTCCAAAATCACCCAGTACAATACCGAAAAGACCGAGTCGATGTAACGTGAGCATGGTACGTGGCGAGTACTGCTGGTTGATTGACTACTTTATTTAACTTGTGTAAGGCATATGAAAATTTATTAAGGGCCGTGTTCACCAACAATTAATCGGACGGTTAAATCTTAATCAGCTGTTAATCAATACATCTGACACCCGTTAAACTGCTAATCGTCCGTTTAATTGTTGGTGAACACGGCACTAAGTTTTGTGCATACACATTCAATTTGATTTTTCTATGTCACTTTATTGTCTAATATTAGTCCTAAGAATTTGGTTGTATCCGTGTCATTGATTTTTTGTTCGTCGTATTCTGCTGTCAAATTAGGAACTCTATTAGCTATTTGTTTAAATTTCATTAATTTGTTTTATCCTAAATTGATATTTAAAATATTATAGGTAAGCCATGCAATTATTATCTCAAGTGACTTGTTTATATCGGCTTGGTATGTTTGTAAATTTTCTCCTGTAAATATTGCTGCACTGTCATCCGCAAATAAAACCATCGGTTGGTTTATGACTTGTGGCAGGTCATTTATGTATATGAGAAAGAGTAATGGACCCAGGACGCTACCTACAGGCACACCGATTTTAATCCAGCAAGATCCGAAGAATATGTCATTTCTTTATTTGATTTTAAGCATATTTCTTTAATTTGTGACATTTGTGTTCGACCATTTAAGTATGATTTTATTAAATCGTTAATAAAATCAAATATTGCCATATTAATCGATTTGCTTTTGCGAAACCCTTTCTGTTCTGGAGCAAATAGGTTATTTACTTCAAAGTAGGTATTCATTTAACCGGTTGTATCTTTCAATGATTTTAGAAAAAAATGGAATGAGTGCTATCGGCCGGTAGTAATTTAAGTTTAAATTATCTCCCTTTTTTAATAGTGGACGCAAGATTGATATTTTTAATTTATCTGGATAAATCTTATTTCTATGCACAAATTGATAATAACGTATGCGGAGTAAAATTTGGACAAAGTTAAATATTGTTTTAAATAAAAAAAACACCTTTTTTAAAAAATGATTGTGTTTATAGGTAATAATGTATAATGTATCAATGCTCAATGTAGAAAATAGTTTACTCCTATTATGCGAGATGCTTTACGGCAGTTCTGTGGTACTTTGTCCATCGCTGTCGAAAACACAGATGTCGGCATTTTATTCAACTCCAATTTTATTTTTCGAATCAAACTCTGTACATATATTATTGCCATATACTCGCCTCTTTAGATTTGCACAAAAATCTTCAATAGGGCGAAGTTGCGAAACATTAGGTGGATTTGATGTCTTCGGTACGTATGGGATATTTAACTCCGCCATTTTGCTAAGGGTTTTTTTGGAATAATGGCTCAGTCTGGCCAAAACACTAAATTTCTCCTCTATGACTCGTATTTATGAAATCCCGCGCTAATGGCAAACAACGCTCTATGTATCGATCCGCATTCACCGCTAAACCTGACTCAAAGAATACAGGCTTAGATATTCCGCGTCAACTGATGGCAATCCATAGCAAAACTTTTTTAGGAAATTTTGTATGCTCAGCATATTTCACGTTCTCATAGGTTTGACCATTGGTGTTCTCAAAATAGTTGTTGCCTTGCCACTCGTTTCCATCTAACGTGAAATATGACTCGTCATCAATAACGCAAGTGACATTGCTTTTAGCGTAAAATATTTCTTTGACCAATTTACGCAGCCGTATTTTCTGAGTGATTTCTTGGTTTTCAGAGACGGTGGACTTAACTTTTCTACACCGCTTATCGATGCCCATGTCTTTAAGATATTTTTTAACAGTTTTGCCGTCACACTTAAATTTTCTTCCGAGCTCTCTATAAGATTTTGCGACACGGCCGGCCTTAATTTTCTTTAATCGAACTCTCTCAGAAAACTCGCTCAAGCTGGAATAGTTTCCAGAACCAGGCTTTCTAGTAGTGGTTTTCTTCAAGGCAAAGGATGCCAAAATATTGTAAATGGTGCTCCGACTCTCACCGATTTGCACAAAATGTTCCACCACCTTTGATTTCGGCCATAGGGGATGTGTATTGTAGAAATTACATACTGTTTGACGACGGCGTTCTTGTTGATTTACCATAATTACAAAATCTTCTTCTTCTTCTTTTTTATTAATGGCGGTCCACCGCGATGTACGCAGTGATTTCGCCAATGTCAAGTGAGTAGAGTAAAACAGTAAACAGAATAAATCAAAATCAAAAGCCGGACATTTTTCAATCGGCCATCTTCCCTCCCCGAAGGTTACCGAAACAATTACAAAATCAAACACCCAATCTTTATGAAACTTATCAAACTGATATATTGACAGATATATTGACTTTACATTGACAGAAACATATTTTTAATTTAGATTTTAGATTGTTATATTTATTTTACAGAGCTATCAACAGGTTTGAAGTTGATGGTATTTCCGTAGCTCTGCCTACCCCACTCTGGGAATGAAGGCGTGACGTTATGTATGTATGTATGTATATATACTAACTTTGTTAAACTTTCACTCCGCATACGTTATAGCTAATAGGTTGTGATATAATATAAAAAAAATTGGACCCTTCCTCGATAATAAACTGTTCAAACACCACCAAAAAACTCGGAGCTGTAAATCAAGATATTTCCTTTCATCGGTAAGTACTCTTTACCCTAAAATATCTGTTATTATTTATAAAATAATTTATTTCGTTGCTCAGTATAAATTTCATATAAACAGTCGCATTATACACAGAGTCGGGCGACTCTGTGTATAATGCTACTTTTCCACTGCGGCTTTAATTTGACGCGCCTGACTTGGCATGCATTTAAAACCAGCAACGAAAATAAAACAATCCAGACTGTCGAGCACTTGTCGAGACGCGTTCAAGGTTGATTTCTCATTTTCTGACAAAAGTAAGCCAATAGTGTTGTACCCTGCGATTTTCAGTGCCGATTTCTTAGTCGATTAAAATCGATTTTGAAAACAGAATAGTGATAATTATTTTTTAAACTTTCTATTGTGTAGCCGTGCCATTTGATGATATAGTCGTAAAAAAATCGATACATTTTCACTAAGATACCTTTACTGGCCCATCAAAAAACTGTCGAATAATCAGTAAAGCTGTGTGTATGTGTGTGTATGTGTGCGCGTGTGTGTGTGTGTGCTCGTGTTATGTCGCCTGCTACTGTTTAAATATGAAATTAATACCGAGCATCAAAATCAATTGTTTTATAAATAATAACAGATGTCCATCGTGGAGAGCAATGACGTTTTCTAATCGCCGTTTCGGCACGCGAGGTACATACACTCTTTCCTTCTATCTGGATATAGATCTGTGTGTTGGCTCACTGATGCTATTCCGTTGCGATCGATGACACGACTGGAAACGATTGTTTATGTTATGCACATCACTAAAACACTCGCATGACGTCAAAGTACCTACGCAAAATGTTACACGCTCGATTCTCATATAAACCGACGAACTACATACATACATACATAACATCACGCCTTCATTCCCAGAGTGGGGTAGGCAGAGCTACAGAAATACCAACAACTCCAAAAAGACATGTTAATAATTCTGTAACCACATTTTGCACAAGTAGGCTGAGATGTTTACTAGTGTATTAGTGACAGGTTGCAAGCCCATCGCCTAACAATACTAGAAGCCTTTATTTCCTTAGTCGCCTCTTACGACATCCACGGGAAGACATGGAGTGGCACTATTCTAACCCGGAAACCACCGACGAACTGTTTCCTTCTATCTCGATAATATAGTTCTGTGGATGAACGTTCCCTTACTCGATAAGAGAGAAAAGTTCGTGCTGTGTATTGCTCCTACTAGCCCAAACGGACAGCGACCGTTTAACTATAGTTCGCACCTTCGGTAGAACAAGGGCATAATGTACAATGTGACTAAAAGGGAAACTGTGCTCTTGTCTTGTCCGGTAGAACAAAGGCACAATTTACAATGTTACTAAAGGGGAAATTGTGCCCTTGTCCTGCCGAAGGTGCGAGTTGATGAAATAATAAACTCAAAACGTAGCTATTTATTTTTATTTAATGAACACGGTATGTTTTTATGCTTATAACATGTGTTAATCACAAAATAAATTAAAATTTAGTACGAAATGAATATTAATGTTGTTTGTATGTACTTAGACGTTAAATGTACTTTATAAATACTAGCACTACTAGCAGACCAAATCGCTGGTATTAGTAAAATTAAGTATACTTACTTCAAACCTTTAATTTGCAAATTTTCTAAGAATTATCATGTCATGAAAGACTTTACGTAGGTACTAGCTTAAGAATAAATACTATTAGAAGGGCATCTTTGGCGTCGTTGTATGGATTTGACAGCAAAGCCGTCCAATAATTACCTACAGCGCCCCACGCCCCGCCTTACCTCTCTCTCGCCTGACGCAAAATTAGGGTTGTCACTTGTAATTTTTTTTTACACAAGCGGAGTGGGATAAAAAGTAACCTAAATATTTTACGTGTAGATGGTGTCCTTGAGCAATCTCTTTTCAGTGAAAAGGTGCAGTTTTAAATAAAACGATTATCCGGTACTAGTATCAGTGACGTATTAATACTAATAATATATACCAAGACCAAGATCCTGAAGGCGAATCGCATTTTTTTACTGTAGTGTTTTAAAACAAGTATTGTTTAATCTAAACAAAAAGTGCACAGGTAAATAATGTATTTATACAAACAAACAAACATAACATCACGCCTTCATTCCCAGAGTGGGGTAAGTAGGCAGAGCTACAGAAATACCAACAACTCTAAAGACATGTTAATAATTCTGTAACCACATTTTGCACAAGTAGGCTGAGATGTTTACTAAGTAGTGTATTTGTGACAGGTTGCAAGCTCATCGCCTAAAATACTACAAGTCTTTATTCCCTTAGTCGCCTCTTACGACAAAATGTATTTATTTATTTAATTCGTTAACTCTTACGCTCTTTACTTAACGTCCTACAATTATCGTAAAGCACGAGGTCAAACACGGAACTAACAATTTCATTCAATTTTCGTTTGCGTAGACAGTGGCGCCTTTGAGAGCTTCATTTAAAATATTGTTGCACGTTTACTTCAAGCGCCGATTCTGGGTGGCATGGCAACCCGCTAGTGTTTGCTGCGATAAGTAGTCTTGGATTGTTGACAGGCCACGCGGGAGCGCGCGTGGTGGGGATGAAATTATCCGCTAATAGTATTTATTCTTATAATATTACCAAGGGCGTATTTTTAAATTTGGCGCCCCGGGCCCATAAGTTTCACCGCCCTAAAAGTGAAGGAAAAAAAAATCTTTAAATAATATAAAAAATCGGCCTAGCCGCCCCGGGCGGGTTGGCGCCGCGGGCCATAGCCCGGATGGCTCAAGGGTAAATACGCCCTGGGGTACCTACGTATCTTTTATTCACTTGAGGAACTGCTACAGCCACTTCAACCTTATTACTGTTCTTGTGTAGAATAATGCAAATTGGGGAATGTAATAAAATTGAGATGTTAGTAAAAGTCCGTAATTTTTAAATAATCTGAGGTACTTATTCACTGAAATTATTGGTAATATCAGTGCAGGGGGCCTAACATGGTCGTGTTTAACGATGTAGATAACACATCTGACACTTTCTGGTCAGTACGATAGTGAAAGAAGCGTTATCCACGTTTATCCACATCGATGTACACGACTATGTTAGGCCCCCTGGAATATTATAATCATTTATTTGTTTAATATAATAGCAATAGATCCGCTAGTGGCGACTGCGAGCACGGTGCGCGGGGCCGTATAGGTAGGTTTCATGTATTTCATGTGTTACCGCCTGTAGTCCGGCTGTTCGTCGTACGATCCCTGAGCACATCGGGCGGGCGTGCGGGTCAATGCGATGAGCATGCGAGTACCTACCAGTTACTAATAATATAGCCCTCCGCTGGCTCAGCGCATTGCCTAGCGTGCAGGAATCATGACGTTCGAGCGGAAATCTTCTTTGTAATTAGTAAATTTAAGAGTTGATTGGCACTAAAATGTATCTACTTACTTTCTTATTAAAATATATAACAAATGTTATTGTGATTGTATGTCAAAACAAACATATCATTAAATTGATTAAATAGTGATACGCTATTGAAATTGTCTAGTCATTGAACCCTGAATCTTAAGAGTACTGTTTTTAATAAATTAGAGTATTTATTTCGATTTCAATTTCTTGGGGGACTGAGTTGGCGCGGTCTTGAAGTAGAGGCAGTAGAAGACGCTGGCAGCCACCAGCACGATCGTGGACAGCACGGCAACGTACTCTGCGCGGTTCCTGCAACCAAAGTTGCGGTCACTTTTAGGGCTAAAGTAGAAAGCTGTTCTCATAGTTCAGAATGTATTAATGTTAAGTTTACTATTGTGATTTATTTTATAAAGAATGAGTTGTGGTTGATTTGAACCAGCTAGAACTACCTACTGTGGTTTAGGAGTTACCACTGAACGTCTGCACACACCGGTAATTACCTATATTAACTTAAGATAACCTCATGGAGACTGCCTCTTAGCAAACTTTCCTGGAATACGTACCATCCACGCAGTTTAGAAGGGATCTGTTTCCCATCGACTTAAAAATGAAGTTCCGAATTCGCTTGTATGTTTTTTTTTATGTTCGTTACCTCAGAACTCCGACGTTTATAAACCGATTCAATGTTTTTTTCATTCGAGTGCTTATACTTTCACATTAGTCCCATTCTTGTCAAAATGAAGTTCTGATGATGGAGTCCATGATGAATCGACGGAACTCCGGAACTCGGAACCAAGTATCGTTTGGTGACGTAAAACTGATGATGAAGACCACAGATAGGCAACGAAACTCCTCAATGGTAATTATTTCAAAGTGGTGATAAAATATCTCGATTAAAATAGATAAGTGACTACGACGAAGCACATTTAAATGGTGTAAATACATAGATACACTATGATTTTTCCGTGTCTTACTTGCTTTGTTGTTAAACTTTAAACATCTCATCTATACTTTCTTATTAATCGAGAAGTGGTACTACATAACTTATGATCAAATACACAATTCAAAGACGCACAAAATGATTAATTTTCAATTCCTACGATACGGAGTCCTACAATATTTTAACCTTTTCAACGCCACGGTCGCCTGCAACGCATGAATATTTGTGCCCCCGACGCCAACGACGTCATATGCCGCAACCGCATCGAATGAAAATATGGCGCGTACTGACCGCTCGGTGTCCCTGGCACAACAATCCCATGATGTGATTTGCCGGCTTTGGCGGTTAGATGGTTTACCTACGATATATCGTAGCCGCGTCGCGTTTGCTTTTGGTATATATGCTAAAAGCAGACTCCAGTTTCACTGACCATTCCATTTAAAATTAAATTCTCTTTTGTGTTTTTGAATGCTGCTTTTACTCAGGCTACTTATGCCAATGTCATACATTCCTTTTTCCACCTCTGACAATTCCAAAAACACATTACAATTACATACAAGCTTTTGAACGGTACGGAGCGTAGATTCACTTACCTAGTGACAATTTGGCGGCCGCGGCAGGACAATTCGCTGTCGTTTATTGTCGACTTTGGCGTCAACGGATAAGCTAAACGTTCCTACTTTTAAGCAGCTCTTTAACTATAGCGACATGAACAAACGACCGAAATAAGGAAGCCCTTGCAAGTTGTACATTCTAGTTTCGCTGTAATGTAAACATTACGACGACCGGCAGTGAGCCAGTAACAGAGAGGAGGCACTCACACGAAGGGCGTCCCGCAGATGACGTACCACCACGAGCCGGGCTGCGGCTTCTGCCCGCCCACGCAGCTGAAGTCGAAGTAACCCTCGTCGTAGTTCTCCACGCAAAGGTATTTACGCTTCTGCAGGCTCTGGATACAAACAACATTATGATGATCGAGTATGAAATAGTATATTTTAAATAATATAAATCGTCGTCTTACTTACTCAAACTCGTATCTGCATATTATTTTTGCTGTTGGTAAACTTATTGTTTCTAAGTATTACTGAACGAAAATAAAATTACCAACAGCAAAAAAAATATGCAGATACGAGTTCAAGTAAGTATTACGACGAAATGTGTAGGTAAGTACCTAGTGTACCCGCCGTCCATTGCGTCCAGTCAACAACTTTTATTTTAAGCGTTTATTGGTTTTGACGTACCTTCCTAAGTAATTTCTTTCTAGTAGGTACAGTTGTACAGAAAACTAAAGAGTTTAAGAATAAAAATCGACAATTAATAAAGAATGGTAATATTTAGTGATATCACTTTAATATGTATTAAAGGTTATTAGTAAATTTATCAGGGTTCATTCTGTCCCTACACACTTTTCATGTACCGTGTACGGTTTTCGTAAAAACTGGAAAAGCCGTGTTATGACATACATGAAACTTTCGGGACTTTGGAACCTATTTGTAAACGAAAGTTATTATAATATCTGCCATAAACCACCAAGTTCCATCTCTGGGTACATTTTTAGAGCTTTGTTTTTTAGTTATATGGCGAAAGAGGCCGTAGGTATACGAAATTTTGCCGGATTTGCTTCTCTTCGTGATTTTACGATTAAAATACTGCTTTTCTATAAGTTTTAATGCATATCATGAAATATTATTTCAGTTATGATCGAATAAATGAGTTACGAGTGAATGAGCTATTTTTATTTTCTTTAATATTTAAATTCGGAATTTAGGTTGTTTTAAAACATCACGTATTGTTTTTTTTTCATATTTTTGGATTTTATTTAAAGTAAAGGATGATTTTGAATTGAAGTTTATACTGTTGTTTTAATTTTATGGACGAGAGTTTTAAGTAAGTACTTAGCCGAATAAGTCACTATTTTTTGGGCATTTTCTATAAAAAAATACAAGTTAATTATTTTTTTGCACAAAGCAAATATATAAAGGTAAACAGTTACTCATATCATACCTTTCATCTCCTGTCCAGCGTTTTTTGACAAACTTCACTCGCTTCCTGCTACAATGTCAAAACTGTATTTATAGTTTTACAAGCTGTTTTACATACATTAGAATATTGTCTTGCCAGAAAAATACTTAGTGAAAGTCATTTCTATTTATTACTATAAATAGAAATGACTACTGTCAGGAAGACTTTTTACTCCAAGCACAGAAAGTTGTTTTTGTATGGGAGGCATTTATTTGTCAAAAAGTTAAATTCGCCATAGTTAAAAACTCACAGAACTATCTCAATCTGAATACAATTAGTAAAGTTTTAATTATTGTTAAAAGATAATGTAATACTTGGCTTGTATAATTAAAAATAGTAAAATGTTTTTAGCAGAAGAATTTGGTAAAGACTGTCAGATCAGAAGACCGTGTACAAATAAATATTGGTACTGTGCATTATATAATAGTCTAACTCACAGATGCTCTAACATTTAATTATGTTTGTATTTTTATTATGTAGTTTCATAACCACTGACTATTACCAAAAAGTGCTGCTTGAAAATTAGCATTCATAAATAAATACACCAGAGCATGCATGGCCGAATTTTATCGAGTACAGTCTTTATGTGTAAATAGGTAGGTATTCTTAAAGACGATTTAATTATCTACAACATCTTTTCTAAAAAAAAAATCTTAGTTAATAAAATGTTATCAAGGAAAGTTTGGTGAAAAACGACCTGTTTAAAAAAAACGCACTTTTCCGGGGCGTGTAGCTCCAAAACGATTATGAATTTGAAAGAAGTTGAGAAGTTGTAGAAAACTTTATACTTAATACTTCATCTGTTTTTTTTCTACAACGCACCGTTCTCGAGGTATTAGTAAAAAACCTAAAAATAGCACCTGTTTTGCTCCCCCCCTCCCTGGCTCACCTAGAAGTGGGGACTTATAGTATGTTCACTCCCTCCCTAAGCATACTGAACAAATTGCCTATTTAATTGCTTAGGTTCTTGCTCACGCTCTCTACACTTCCTTTATTGACTGGACTAATAAAACAACTATATCTTGGGAATGGCAGGTTTCTATGGTGTTTCAACATTTAAAGTTATTGACCGTACCTAGTCTTGAACACATAATTACAAATAGCGTTAGGGAGTTTTTAGAAATATTGGTGATAATTTGCAACATTTCAAGATAGGTAGTACTTGTATTAGGTTTTTAGTGGCATATGGTAGTGAATCAGATTTAAAATTAAAATTGCCACCATACCTATTGTTTTAGGTTTGGTCTCGCGGCCTCGCTTTTTATTTAAATTAGCGTATAAAACTCTTTGGAGGATCCAATTGTACCCTAAAGTGTCTTAGAATCCATTATTTGGAACTGACTGGTACGATAGATTCAGGTGAAGGAAAAAGTGTACTAGGATCCATCAATGGAGCCATGCAGTGGATGCAAGTGGACGGAGGGAATAAAACGTAGCTTTTTGCATCTGTCTGACAGTATTCATAAATGGGATTATACTTAATGGTCTTTTACAGTATAGGTGTAATTTTAATTAATGCTTTAGAAGATACCAATGGATAAAGCAACTAAAACAGCCCAAAAGTCACCTCTATAGTTTCTAAATAACACCTGTGCGAAAATGTGACGGCGCGCTAGTTTTCAAATTAAAACATGGAACATAACTACCTCGCCACGCTGTTAGTCGGAGTCATCGCAGCTGACCGAATCCACTTAAGCTTGCCGTAAAACAAAGCCGATGTTTGCATGAATGAGCATTTCTCTTTTTTTGCCACATTGAGTGACATCGCCAGATTTCAACAAAAAATTGCAGGTAGATAGAGCACATCAAACTATGCAAATAAAAAAAAATATAATTCTATTATGTCCCAAAAAAATGTATGGAAAGTTCCTTTTGTGTTATACTACCCGTAAAACTATCTGGCCGGTAGGGCAACAAACGTCGGCTACCGCTAGTCGTTTTACTCATTATATTTTGAAATGTTATTGATATTGTTTTTAAAGTTATGCTAAATGTTTAAGATAATTACATGGTTAAGATATTTCTTAAATAATTAGCTAAATACGTGATTACGTAAGTAGATAATGAGAAATGCATTAGCTCAAAAGAGGTAAAAATAACCTCATGAACAACTTATTTGTCTATGACAATAGATTTTTTTTTAAGACTACTGAAAATGATTCTCATTTTTTTTTTATCATCCGTTAGTAATATTAGTACTAGTATTTTCCTTGTTTAGTTATACCTCCTTATTATTCTATTGTAATACTTTATGTCAATAGTTCAATATACCTATTTATATTTCGATAGTAACTATATAATACTGTTATATAAAACACCACGTAATTCATATTCTTTGTTTCATTACTTTATCGACATTCCTTTTTATGCGTAACGCTACCTGTCCTATTGCTGCTCGGCCCGCTCCATAAGCCATGCAGGTGTGAAAGAGATAGTATAATTCCAATGATTTATGACCTGACCGGCCAGATAGTTTTGCGGATAGTATAGTAAGGTCCGACCGAGACTGCTTTTTAATCTCGGCCGAGACCGAGACCGAGACCGAGAATAAAATAAATTCTCGGCCGAGACCGAGACCGAGACCGAGAAACGGAAAAATGGTTATTTTTTCTATAATTGCGATTTTTTTTACAAAAAAAAACCTCGTTTATAATGAAAAAAATAAGGTTTTATTGTAGTTTTAACAAACTAAATACTCAAAATTGAAAAGAGCAATATTGTACGACAAAAAAAGCAATTTTTCAGCATTGTACCCTGTCAAATTATGCCGTCTTTCGTCGTACAACTGTCCAGAGGCCCTAGCCAAGATGCGTTCGCTAACTAGCGATTCGATTCGTTTTGTTTTTAAACCAATCGCGTCCCTGGTAGATCACGTCATTCGAAAAGTCACGTGATCTACCAGTGATGCGATTGGTTTAAAACCAAACGAATCGAATCGCTAGTTAGCGAATGCATCTTGGCTAGGGGCTCAGCTCGACTGAACAGCTGTTCAGATTTTTCGATTGCCGCGGAGTCTCGGCTGCGGCCGAGAATCTCGGCCGTTTTGGGCCGAGACCGAGACCGAGATCTCGGCACGACTTTTGGCCGAGATTTGCCGAGACCGAGACCGAGACCGAGATCTCGGTCGGACCTTATAGTATAGTACTACACTAATAGCTTAAAAGAGAAGAAATTCGGCGATACGGCAGATTTGGCGTAACGTAAGTTTACCTTACTTGAATGTCATTAGCATTACTATTATTTAAATATTAAACTATGGTACCAACCTAGTCAGACTATAATAATTTATTTATTTATTTCAAATACAACTTAGGTGGTAGGGTATAGAAAAAATTTCGCCAAACTGGGGTCAGTTTGTGGGCGAATAGTGCGCTCATGAATTAAACTATTTTAATGTTATACCTACCTATACAAACTAATTAAGTTGAGCTACTATTATGTAGTGGGTTCTGAAATTTCTTAATTACTAACGGGTGATAACAAAAAAAATAGAATTATTTGCAAAACTGTAAAAAAATACTTATGTAACATTTTATCAAACTTTTTTATAGTAAGGTTATATAATACACATTTAACTGTTTACAAAATAATCAATGAACGTTACAATAAGGCCCGTGATCAGCTGTTCGACGCAGTTTTGATATAATGCCCGAACAAGACCGTTGGACGGCATTTTTGTCCATTTTTCGCACACAAGTTTTGATCCTTTTAATTAGTTCGGCACAATTTTCTGCTCTCCAATTATTTTTGTAAACCAGACTGTTCAAATCACCAAAAAAATCTTCGATAGGCCGACATTGTGGAAGGTTTGTGGGATTCCGGATTTTCGGTACAAATGGCACATTATGGGATTCCAGGAATTGCAATGTTTTTTTGGCGTAATGCGACGATGCCTTATCTGGCCAAAATACATATTCTCCATCAGGGTGATGTTGGCAAATAAACGGTATAAGTATTTTTTTCAAGCATTCACTCTCATATACTTTTTGATTGACCGCTAAACCACTAGGTTTGAACCACAGTTTTGACACACCTTAATCGGAAATAGCCACATAAAGCATAACTTTCTGCTCAAACTTGTGCTTATACTTGTGTTTTATATTGTCTGGTGTTGTTGAAATATTGCTGGTATAGTACCGATCATTTCCAGGTATATGGGTTTTGCTCAAAGGGAAATAACTTTCATCATCCAAAATAAACGATTTTCCTCTGTAATTTCTAACCATCCAGCGGCATTGTGACATAATGTTAGATTTTTGCTGATCGATGTATTCCGGTGCCCGTACCTTCTTGCGGCACTCCAAACCCACCTTTTTAAAAGACCGGCAAATGTACGGTTGAGAACATTTAAATACTTTCGCGGCATCTCGTTGGCTCATGGAATCACTATCATTGAAAGTGGTATGGAGTTTCTTCAGTCTTCCCTTGGTCATTATTTTAGCTGGTCGGCCGCTACCACGTTTTAAAGCTGTCGTCAAGGATGCAAGAATTCTATATAAAGTAGAAGCTGATACATTTTCTTTGGTAAAATGATCTACTGTGTACTTTTTCCCCATGTTTATATTTTTATTATAAAAATGTACAACGCGTTTTCGCAGAGCTTCTTGTTTCGACGTCATTTTGACAAATAACCTCCTGCCGCCCATGGCAAAAATGTTGTTAATCGAAATCAGTACATAGGTACTTACTAATTAATGTTTAAAATTAGATTATCAAAAGGCCTTTTAAAAGGCCTCTGGGCGCTAGGAGGTTAAAAATGACCTCGTGAACAACTTTTGTCTATGGCAATAGATATTTTTTTAAGACTACTGAAAATTATTCTCGTTTTTTTGTTACCACCCGTTATGTGTTCGGAATCAATGTGATGCACGTCCACGAGTTTTTAGTTTTTCGAACAACAATTCAGTCTCCGTGTATATTAGTAACCCGCCACTTCTTTTTTCCTTTCGCGTTCGCGTGTATATATTATATCCTTCCAAAATATACAAAAAAGTTCTTCCTTCTTAATGTTAATCTCGCTTAATATTATGATATCTATTAAATTATTACAGGTCTTGATCATGCATTGAAGTTCGTTTAAATTTTTCCTCTTTGTTGTAATATTAAGTGTATTCTTCTTAGTTCATTCTTCGTATTAGTTATATATGTACTCCAGCTGCGTATGTCTTCAAATTTTCTATATAGAGTTGTACTCTCATTTATGTTTTTAATATATCGTTGAATGTAAGGCTTTAGGGAAATGATGTAGTGTGTAAGCACCCGCTAACGTGCGGCTTTCTTATCTTCTATCATTAATATTTCGTGCGGATAATAGTTTCCCTATATCCGCATCCGATTTAATGTTAATTATCTTCGCCTGTTCATCTTTCTTGACTAACACTCTATGATTTTGCACCCAATTTTAATTTATATATGTTTTATAAGGAAGTTTTAGTATTCCAAAATAGAATACGCATTTGTCTCGTCATGTTTTCGTTTATGTAAACGATTTACTTGTCCTCAACTGCCAGTAGATCTTTGTTGGTGTACCTTTTCTTCCGCTGCATGAGCCATTCATTTTTAGCATGCACGGATGCGAGCGTTACCACGACGGGGCGCGGGCGCGCGCGCGGCTGTCCGCCGACATCGTCCGCTTTTTCTCGCCCTACTCTCTTTGCGTTTTCTATTTCGTTTCTATTCATCTTCTCAGCGATTTTAATGACTTTTTTTTCGTATCTTCTTTAACTTACCCAATTTAAGTAATGTAAAACACTAGCGCATCCACACGTCCACACGCAGAGCCCAATCGCACGGAATACTTGTGTCTGTGCTTTTAAATAAAAAGTCAATAAACCAATAATTAATATTGCCTGCGTTTTAATTTGAACCTAATTATTTCAACAAAAAAAACATTATTAGAGTAAAATATCGTTTGTATTTAGCCACTATCAATTCAAAGCACCTGTGGTACGTGGACAAACAATTAACACAATGGCTTTGTTTAACTGATAGGTCTACAAGATAAGTTTCGGTCAACTACGATAATTGCAAATATACCTACATGTTCATTGGGTAGGCTAGGGTTGTAGAAGAAAACTCCTAGCACAGCCGGGTTCAATGTGATGCGGTAGTTTTACCTGTCCGAAGGGCGTGGTAAGCGTGGCGAGCTCATTGCAGGGCCCCACGGGCTCGTGAAGCCCCAGCGACCACTCGCGCTCGGGGTGGCCGAACGCCGCGAAGGCCCAGTACGTCAGGTAGTGTAGCGCCAGCTGCGCCACCAGCACGTAGTCGATGCTGGTCAGCCTGCCCACACACACACTTGTCAGCTGTTGTGTACACATAAGTAGTACATAATCTTCTCTAAACATTTACATATTGCGCCTATTTGCCTAGAGAGGCTAAGGCTGCGTTACCACCAGAGCTGCGCGAGTAGGGCATGCAATATCGCAAGATTTTCAATCCCGGTATTGAGTTTCGATATTGAAATCCCAATACCGGAATACCGGTATTAATTCCGGGATTGGATTTTTTATTATTTCAGGTTATAAAATGCCCCACGCATACCGATTTTGAATAGGTAGGTAAATAAAAAAAAACAACATTTGCCATTCGTGTTTTTAATTACAAATAAAAAATTGACTTTTAATCAGTTTCAATCACTCCTCGTTTTCGTTTAAGACCAAATTGAACAAAATGTGCGAACTGCTTATCGTTTTTTTCATCCTTTAATAAATATTTATCGAACGACGATATCGTAAGGTCAAATTAAGATTTTTAACTAAAAGTTATAATAAGAGGTATAATCATTAAGAGCTTTCACGTTCTTGTTGATAGTGACTTCTGAAAAATATTAATGCATCTAGCATTTTATCGGAAAGCGAGCTTCGAATTCGGTTACAGAAATAACCAGCGCTCGATAATACCCTCTCACTCTCAACACTTGTAGGAAGAAGGCACGAAATTTACTTATAAGCTAGACGATGACGAAGAAGAATGGTCGACTTCCGCATCTAATGAACATTGTGTGTGCTTTGTCCGTAAATGGGTATATAAACCAGGGCCTCTATTCAACTGCGTTATAACGATATCGTTTTTGACCTGTTTCCGTATTGTCAACGTTTTCATAACTCCTATGTCATTTACAATAATGGCGATAGTGACATAAACGATTCTTAAACGTGTCAAACACGATATCGTTTTAACGCACCTGAATAGAGGCCCAGTAGTGTTACCACATTTACATTTTGCGGAAGAACCATCGACGGCACGAAGAAAGTGGTTCCATATTTTTGTAGCTGTTCTTTTGTTAGCGAACTCTGTGTATTGCATCTCTTCTTTCTTTTTTGAAGTAGACCTAAAAAAATATTTTATAAATATCATTTCGTTCAAAAAAACATTTTACTTGTGAAATATTATGGTGGAATATAAAATATATCTTTGCTCCTATCCTATCCTAAGATGCTACTTGTATGGTTTAGAAAAGTTTTATTGGTAAAGTGTAACAGATTTGATTGATACCACCAATTTAGCGCAGCGGTCTTTATTTAATTAGTTTTATTTTTATTTTAGCCTAAAATTATAATCGTCAAACTCAATTTTGACAGGTCTACTCGTAAAACGTATGTGATTATCCGGGAATTCCTTCGGAAACATATTGTTACGAAATTTATGAATTACCGAATAGGTACTACATAACTTTTAGATCTGTTAAAATTGTGTTTGACGATTATTATTTTAGGTTAAAATACTTAAAATTAAAGAAATCTGCGCCGAATTGGCCCCACTTTTAGGCCAATATATGGAAAAATTAGGAAAAATGCGAGCGTTCCTAATAATCTGCCACCACTGTACATCTAAATATGATGCAAAATTAGTAATAAATAATAATAGTACTTACATTGTTCCCGCGTCGCTTGCGTCTACACTACACACTACACGTGCGTCGTGCACTAACACTCCCGATAACGATATTTGAGCGACTGCGCAGGGTAGCAGGGTGAACCTGTGAGTTTGCATACCTTATCCGAACGACAAAGACAGGCAGAGCCGGACAATACAGAGAGAAAGAGAGAGGTAAATACAGGAAGGTTCTCGGGTACAACACATTCCTTTGTCTAACAACTAATTTACTACCTGCTCAAGGTCTCAAATGGCAAGTATGGCAACGCAAAAGCTTATTTTAAATAAAACAAAGGTACATTTTTGTCTTCAATCAATACCGGAATTACGATATTGAAACGCTCAATCCCGGAATTGAAATATCGGAAAAAATCGTCCGAGATCCCGGAATTACGAGATTCCGGAATACCGGGATGCATGCCCTATGCGCGAGGTAGCGGAGCGGTGTGCGAGGAAAAAATCCACCAACTGGAGAGCTGCGCTGATTGGTGCTGAACGACACCGCTCCGCTGCCTCGCACAGCTCTAAACGGCTAGCACATGAACGCGCGCGATATAGACTACCCGTCATTTTTAAATTAGTACGGTCAGAAAAAGACATTAGTCTATGTCGCGGGCGACACAACTCGCGCGCCTTTATGTGCTAGCCGTGCTGGTGGAAACGCAGCGTTATAGGCCCGTTTAGTCAATGTTTGATAAAGTGCGTAATTTTGCGACTGTCATTTTGCACACGCATTCATTTCAACCAATATCAACATATGTTCCAACATATGTTCTGGTAGTAAAACTAATAGAAGATATTAGAAATTATGTAAAAATATCTTGAATAGTATTATTCTGTTTTGTCAAAGGACTTTATTAAGCTAAATACCTTGTCATTGAAAATGTGTGAATTTGACCGTTGTTTTTCGGTCATTCTCCAGACTGTCATTTTTGTATGTACTCGCACTTAAAAAACATACAATTATTGGCAAATTCTATATTTTGTAGTCGTAGAAGGTTTTGTATTGGGGTGTATATGATTTTACAAGTACATATTCAATATAAGGGTATTGTTGTGGTTGTGAGAAGAAAAAAACAATACCTACCCTCGCGAGGGAGTGACGTTATGTTGTCGTGCTGGTCGCAGACTACGAATGTTATGTAATTAATATCATTTGAAGAGGATTTTGGTACTTAAAAGCTTTATATTTCTAACGAGCTGTTTCCCTAACTAGTCGTTTATCGCTATCGTTCCCCAGAAAACTCTAAAGTCAGAAACTCAGAAAATTTTAAAGGATAAACAGTACACGTTGTCTCAAACTATCTGTATGCCAAATTTCATCTAAATCAGTTCAGTAGATCCAGAGATTACCCACTACAACCTTACAAACTCACAAATTTTACCCCTTTATAATATTAGTATAGATTTCTTGCTTGAGTTAAATTCAAAACCAGTTTAATTGAATGAACTTTTTACTATAATAATCTAATACACGCGTTGCTTTTCTAATTAACGTGTCACACAAATATAAAACACCTTTTAGTTCATTAACCGCTAATAATAGTTTAGTGCCCAATAATTTTTATGCAATATATTTGGTTATTCAGTGATGGCACCAGTGTTGGACACAGCCAACGGGCAACAGTAATAATAGCTTTAAAGTCAGAACGCGAGCTCGATTGCCAGGATAATCTGAACCACCGACAGGGCGAAAGGGACACATCTCGGAACAAGAACGATTCAGCGGATCCTGCGCAGACAATTAATAACCAAAACAGAGATGGTTACGAAGATTTGAAGGACTTCACAGAGGTAAAAAAAGAGGAGCTCCAGACCGTCGCTGAACCGTGTGACGCGTGGAACCGCAGATCCTAGCTCTACTCAACTCGAAGCTTCTGATTGGCTAAGGCATATTCATTTATTGTACGTCAAACTGGGCACAACGTACGACGTTGTAAAATCTCATCTGAAACTGTTCACTTGACAAACTGTCAAAAACGAATGACTTAAAAACTGTTTATTAACGCGTTCCATTTTTCTTAATTCTGACTCAAAACTCGTTTTCAAAAATAACGTCGAATCCCATAGGGTTTGCAATATTCGTCCAATTTTAGTATTCGAATAATACATATACACAGATTTCCAATATTATTCGAATATTCGAATATTTCGAATAATTCGAATATTTTTGATATTAAAACAAAATAATGATTCTAAAATGTGTAATTACAATTTAATGACCTTACAATTTGAAAAAATACATTAAGCTGATAATAATAATAGGGAACAGTTTTTTCTTACGCTTTCCGCAAAAGAAAGAGAAAGAAACTCGCTAACTCGCTATCCCTTTTACCAATTACGTTACGGTACCTATGTAGTTCGTTATAGAAAGATTGATAAGGACAAGGATAAAGAAAATTAAGTAAAATGAGTACATTAGAGTATACATAAATTAACGAGAGCATGGAGTTGCTTATGTAGTAGTATTGTATGTTTACAGGCATTGTATATTTGAATTTTCTATTTTCTCGTACGATCAGCATAAAAAGAGGTTTGTTATATATTGAAGAAGTAAATACCAAAATAATGTCAGTATCAAATTGTGAATATTATTTACGTTGTGCATATATTTTTATGTCTGATTTTATTGTATTCTCACAATTATCAGAATAATTTTGTGTCAGCCCGTACGACTAAGTGTGAGTTACATAATTTTCAAAAAATATGGCAGTGACTAATTTTGGTCCGATTGAGAGTCAAAGTAAGAAAATTATTTTTATAAATATTTGGTCCTGGCCCACCGTTCCGGATGCATTCGGCAGACGTATCCAGCCCAGACCCACCTAAGCCTAGCGGTCTTGTTACCCACATCAGCAATGCCAGTTTTGGACCGCAGTTCGGTGTTTTTGATCTTGTCAGTTCTACGAACCCCGAGTATGCTGCGCTCCATGGTAAAATGATATGTTGCGAAAAGAAACGTTTCTTTAAATATGCAAGTCATTATGAGTTTAGCAACTGAACGATTGAATACTATTACGGCTGAGGACTGGGAAAATATTTGCCGCCATGTCGAAAGTGAAGAAAATAAATATCGATGTCAGGAAGGGAAAATGGATCGAATTTCAAACAATATTATTATCAATGCTTGTTACAGCTCAGATGAAGAACATGATAGCGACTAAAAGCAAAAAGCAGAGGACTACTACTTGGGTATGTAATTTTATTAAATTAAGAGAAAAAAATTCTCCTTTTGGTACAACCACTACAAATGCAATTCCATGTTCTCGATAATTCATCTATACGAGAGCATATTGATTGTCGCAGATTTAAAGCATTTTAAATATTTAAATCTATTTCCACGGTGTTGCTAATGTGGAGGATAATTAATCCTGGCATTTTGTTATAGTGTTTCGCTTATAATTACAGACATACTCGTATTTCTGCACTATTCGATATATTCGTTTTATTCGAATAATTAATTTTGTCGAATTCGAATAATATTTATGGCGAATAATTCGAATATTCGAATAGTCGAATTGCAAACCCTTGATATCGATTTTAAACGCAATCCTTTCATGAACTACGAAGTTCAAAATGGCGACCATTTTATTTAATTCTGACTACAGATTCGTATTTAGAAGTCATGTGGAATCCCAGACATCGATTTTAAACACAATCCGTTTAAGACCAACAAAGTTCAAAATGGCGACCATTTTTCTTAATTTTTACTACAGAGTCCTAATTCAAAAATCATGAGGAATCCCAGATATTGATTTTAAACGCATTTCGTTCATGAAATACAGTTAAAAATGGCGGCCATTTTTCTTAATTATGAGTACAGATTCGCATTCAGAAATCATGTGGAATCCCAGACAAGTATAGATTTTAAACAAAATCTGTTCAAGAAGTATGAAGTTCAAAACGGCGGCCATTTTTCTTAATTCTGACCACAGATTCATATTAAAAAACCATGTGGAATGCCAGATACCTATCGATTTTGAAGGCAATCCGTTCAAGAACTACGTATACAAAATGGCGGCCATATTTCTTAATTCTGACTACAGATTAATTTTCAAAAATCATGAGAAATCCTGGATATCGATTTTGAACGCAATCAGTTCAAGAACTAAGAAGTTGAAAATGGTGAGCATTTTTCTTAATTCTGACTACAGATCCATTTTCAGAAATCATGAGAAATCCTGGATATCGATTTGGAACGCAATCAGTTAAAAATGGGTGCCATTTTGGTTTCTTAATTCTGACTACAGACTCGTAGGTATTCAGAAATGATGAGGAAACCCAGAAATCGATTTTGAAAGCAATAAAAGGCATAATTTCCATAGAAAAGCGATAGTTATCCAATTTTTATTTACAAAAACCAAAAAATCCATATTGTTTTGCTGAATTTGAGTTAACTTCTTTTTCTTGATTCGTTATGTATGACCTCACGAATGCGTGTTTAAAATCTTTCGGGTTCCTCGGGCCTACAGTGTATAGAAGTAATCTGGTGGTAATCAAGTAATTAATCGATATTGGTTCCCAATTACTAGTGTTGCGTATGCAACATTTTTGTTGTATACATTTTAATTTATTTCATTTTATTAGTTTCTCCTGAGGCGGAAAATTCAAACTCTCACCCACTACTGTCTGTTTCTACGACACAAAGCCGACAATCCTTCTGTCCTGGAAAAATCTGACTTAGTTCGTGCGGGACCACTATAGGTACAAGTGCAATGGGCCGCAGTAGGCGACGCGTGCGGAACCTTTTCGTCATCCCACAGAGCGCGCACCCTGCAAGGAAACAACGCTCCTACCACCAGATCTGCGGCTTTAAATACGAGTTCCTCTCACAATACCAGGAGACCGATGTTTTTGCCGACAGCTGGTCGGGTAAGGTTGTATTTTCATATTGGATTTTACTTAATTCATATTAGTATTGGTTTTTTATAGTACATTTTCTGTTTATTGTTTTCACACCTTGTTGTTGGGCACCTTACCTATACCTTTATAAATAATTATTTAATGGACACTTAACTCTTAATTCAAAGAACGTACCTACGGCTTTTTTTCAAAATTAAGAAAGAAAAATATTTAAGAAACAAGTATACATAATTGGTCCTTTTTCGTTACTGGTTCCATCCCCTAAACAATTTATCAAAAAGCAAGTGAAAAAAAGGGTTAACTAGACAGAACAAAAAATCTACAGAGTGACCGTTTTCTAGTGTGGCAAAAAACGAAGTAGGTTTATTTTACTTTGTCCCACATTGAACAGTTACTTGGGTAGTTTGGTGCGACGAGGCTCGCGACGCTCAAAAACCTCAGGCATGTATAGCTTACTCTCGTAAGAGCCGAGTTAGCGTAAAGAACAAACATAAATTTAATTTAATGGTGAGCCCTAGTCTCACTTCGATAGCTTAATAGGTGAAAAACTTAAGGAAAGGACCAGGGCTGGAATTCTACAAGGTAATAAAATAACGATATCGTTTTTGACCTGTTTCCGTATCGTAAACGTTGACACGTTTCGATAACTCTTATGTCATTTACAATAATGGCGACTGTGACATAAACGATTCTTAAACGTGTCAAACACGATATCGTTTTAACGCACCTGAATAGAGCCCTGTTGTATGTGGTTGTGTACAAAATTAATATGGAACTTATGTCAACTTTCAAATATAGAATGTCAAACGGTCTATACAGAAGTGTTACAACTACATACTACAGGTCCTTTACTCAAGTTTTTCACCTATATTGTTTTTAAGAGACGTTTATTAGTATCTACTCGTATTTGGCACAGTATGTATACCTGCCCTAAAAATTAGGGAAACCAAAGTGCACAATCAGGGTTAGGCAGAATACATGCTTTGCATTGATTGATAACAAATTAAAAAAACAAATGAAAGCTTAGTATTTCCTAAACGGATCCCTTATTCGAAAAATTGATTTCACTTTCCCACCAATATTTTTGAAAGACCTATCCAATGACACCCCACACTATGGGGTACACGAGAAAAAAAAGTACATCCCCATGTTACGTGTAGGGGAGGTAACCAATATTATTTTTTTACATTTTATTGTACTACTTCGTTGACGTGACTATTATGTATATGCCTTTTATGTGACTATTATGTATTTGGCCTGAATATAAATTCAGGCCAAATTACAGCTTTCTAGTACTAAGAGTCTCTGCGCTAGGCTGCGGACGGACGGACGGACATGGCGAAAACATACGGGTTCCTAGTTTGAATACAAAATGATACTCGTATCTCGCAACATACAAAAAACAGTATTTTAGCTACTGTTATTTGAAATACGAAATACAAATTACAAATTACGTTCGTACCAATAAACTTTTTTAATGAATACAATACACAGAGTCTTTATTTAGTCCCTGAAAAGAAACCCGTTAAAGAATGGAAACAACAATTGACATTGACAGTTTGACGTACATTAACAGGTGCATTGTTGCCAACTGTAAAGATCGACATATTTAGCGGTCGCTATTTTTCTTACGAAAGCTATCGAGCGCTATTTTCTTCAGAACGCACCCATTAATAAGATCGCTAAATGAAGGTTTAAATGTATTATGTTCAAATGTATTTTGAAGCCATAAGTATTTGGAATACTAACCACAAAATACCTCGGCGTCAGGTATTTGAAATACGAAATACAAATTACATTTTATACCAGTAATTAAAATAGAAATACCAAATACGTGTTTGTATTTCAATTAGGTATATTAATACTGCCCAACTCTGTTTACAATTCATACCAAACAATTTTCTTAGCGACCAGGCGACTCTTAACTGTGGTCTAAATTGTATTTAAATGGTTTTAAGACCAAGCAATCCTTCAAATGGTCGTCATACCTCTCCTTAGCCTTGTCGCGGTCGCTTAGCAGCCCGTGTAGGACCACGGCGGCGAATGCGGCGAAGAGCAGGAAGAAGGTGACCTCGGAGTGGATGTGCAGCTGGTCGTGCAGCGGGTGGTACAACGGCACGAACAACAGCACGCCACCCGGCATGCCTAGCAGCACCGCTAGCATTAGCGTCTTCCACTCGGTCTTCTTCCTGCCAAATTACACAACTTGTAAACGTAAACGTAAGGGTGCATGAAGGAACAAAGAGCGGGGGTTTATGGGTGAATCTTCGAGGTCCCGATTTTTGTCTTATTCCACTGTCAATTTTTTTGCTTATTTGACCAAGCAGTATGTATACTTCTATGAAAGTAAGTTTATTAAGAAACATAAATATGGTTGAGGTTTATGAACTCGTTCAGAAAATAATAGACTGTTTAATTTTTGTAGCCAAGTGGAACTAGAAATTGACGACGAAGTAGTAAGAATAGGTTAAAAATATTATAATAAAAATGTGATATTCTCGGTAATAGTTAAATTAATAATGTATTGTACTTTTGAACACTTAAATAAATCACCACATTTTATAGTCAGCCTTATTTGTTTTAAAAAATGTACATAAAATAATTGAAACTATGCAAGTACCTACGCATAATCTGAGTTTATGTGAAAGTATTAAAACTTGAAAATAAATAACAACTTCGAAAGTGAAATAAACTATGGAAACTGACTATTTTCGTATTCAACTTCCATAAATTCATAGGAATAAGGAACAGAGGAGTAATAAAATATTGAAAACATGCTGATGGTTCTTAATACGAACATACTGGAAGGCTACCCTTAATAGTACGTAAAGCAGTTATTCAAGCACAACATGATTTTTTAAAAGATTATACTAATGCTATAAAAACACCAAAAAGGAGAAATGACATATTTGCCATCTCAACTGTGGAGTGACAGTCATCATCCGACGACAGGTGCACCACGTGACAGCCGGCCCGCGTGGAGTTGTCGCTAGTTTCTTAAATGTCTTTATGATACAGCTGAGCCAGATCCAGAGAAATAAGAATTCTACGGCGGACAAAACTTATTTCCTCAGTTAGAAGAATATTATTGCAGGTAAGAACTACTTGATGAAATTTGTTAATGTAACAACTAAATTTCATTGGTATTTTTTTTTGGTCAATCAAAATACTGATCAAGTTGTCTAGGTAAATGGAATGTATTACCATATGTTTTAAAGAGAATGGAGAATAGACACGACATAGTAGTAAGAATAATGGTTTTTTTTTTCGAGTAAATGTTTAGAATTAGTTAAACAAAAATCGATCGATATCCCAGTTAAATATGAATATAGGCCACGTCTGAAAAAAAACCAAGCCTCAAAACTAAATAATTCATTGATCTAAGCCCCCGGACGTCGAAAATCAGGGCCCCAAAGAATCACCCTTTTATATTATTATACACCGTAGGCCTGAGGTACCCGACAGTTTTTAACAGCGTATTCCTGGCGATATTACGAGTATGAGTAAATAATGTTATAAACATAGGTCCAATTATTTCATATTAGGGCTTTTCTTAGAAAGTTTGTACATTAATGTACTACTTTCAACGCCAATTAGCAGTATCTCAAATTCAATAAATTAAGCAGATTAAATACTCACCCGCTAGTAATATGCTTGCATTCGCTACAAGAGTTTTGTCTGAGATACAACCATTTGTCTTATAACAGTATAACTAATTTCGTAACTCAGCGGAAAAGTTAACGTTTCTTAATTTTAGTCCAGTTTTATGTCACGGGCGCGATATTGAATCCTGAACGTAACGAAGGACTCCAGATTTAACTCCCGAGCGCAGCGGGGTGTTACGAGTTAATTCCCGAGCGAAGCGAGGGAATTAAGAAGAGTCCTGAGCGCAGTGAGGGGTTCAAGCGCGCCCAAGACGAAAACAGCTTTATCCCCACAGAACTATATCGAGACAGAAGGAAAGAGTTCGTCGTTTTATATGAGAACCGAGCGTGTAACATTTTGCGTAGGCACTTTGACGTCACGCGAGTCTTTTAGTGATGTGTACAACATACACAAAATCGTTTCTAATCTGTGGTGTCATCGATCGCAAGTCGCAACGGAAGAGCGTCAGCAATGCCACTAGGGAAAGTATTTTATTTACTTTTCGACGGTTTTTTTCCTTCAAGCGTTAAATTTGTTTGTCTTTTTCTTTTATAATTTGCCTTGCGTTATTCAATTGGTTCATAATTTTTTTTCTTCTTTGGTGTATGAATTAAAGTTTCGTCTGATGTGGATGGTTCATTAATATTCTGTAAGTGTAACATATGTTGAAATATAATAATGCAAAACTACTAATTACACAAATTTTAAAACAAATTAGTATGTCATCATTTTATAGTAAAATCACTTTTTCCAGCTTTCTTTTCCTTGGCGTGGTCTTGATAGAGTCCTTCTCTAAAGAAGGTGATCCTTTTATCTGTAGCATAAAAAATACTATGTCTGTAGCATAAAGCGCGCGTGAGCGCACGCACACACACACACACGCACACGCACACGCACACACACACACACACACACACACACACACACACACACACACACACACCACACTCACACACTCACACACACGCACGCACGCACGCACGCACGCACGCACGCACGCACGCACACACACACACACACTCATTGTGACGTATAAATGTAGGTACTGTAATGAAAGAAGGATGTGGCAGTACATACTCCTTTCATTGTTTCCTTTTTTCTATTTTGTTATGTCGAAATGTCTCGAAATCTTTTGAATAAAAAAGATTTCGAAATATGGAATGCCCGCCGGTGGTTTTCAGGGGGACGCTCGAGAGTCTCCAACGGACCGCGTTGGCATTCACATGTGAACTAATGTATATTTAAACGTTAAAATAAATGAAAGAATATATTAACACTGCAAGACGTATACTTTTATTCTACGTAGCTTAGTTGAAAGTGCGTAAAGTATTACGCTTAGGAATAGGCGCCTCCCAGGCTTACATGTTGGAGCCGTACGGGGTATCGAGAATAAGAGAACCGAAGAATCTTCTCGCAAGCAAGAAGTGGAGTGCTCCTGACCTGAACCTGAGTGATATCTTTATTAACCTATTCTCGCTTTAAACTGTTCCCATATTGGTATTTTATTTTTTGGTGCGTGTCCTTCCCATATAGCATAGCAAAATGGCGACTGGAAAATATAATGGGCTATCTGATACGGAGGATTTTTTAATGCAGTACCAGAGGTTAGATCAGTGCTGGGTTTGTACTCTTATTACAGAAAATTTATCGATAATTTTGCAGAGATCGCATTACCGATAACGAGCCTTACAAAGAAAAATAAAAGGTTTGTTTGGGCAGAAGAAGAACAGAGAGCGTTTGACAAATTGAAGGAGAAAATGT
The DNA here is from genome assembly GCA_949316455.1 of Acleris holmiana. Lineage (NCBI taxonomy): Eukaryota > Metazoa > Arthropoda > Insecta > Lepidoptera > Tortricidae > Acleris > Acleris holmiana. The sequence goes on along the minus strand of OX438762.1, from coordinate 66,371,206 downwards.
GTTCCGCACCGGTATTGGCATATTTCTCTAATGATAAGGATGCGATAACGAGAGTGTTTGTCGATAGTTCCGAGAAGGCGTTGGGAAGTTGCCTTTGTCAGGGCAAGGAAGGTGAAATGAAGCCAGTTGCATACGCCTCAAGAAAATTAAGTGCCGCTGAACAAAGATATTCAGTGACAGAGAAAGAATGCCTAGGATTAATATGGGCGATAAATTATTTTAAGCACTATTTGTGGGGAATGAAATTTCAGGTTGTCACTGACCATAGAGCGTTAATATGGTTAAAAAGCAAGCGTGACATGAACGGCAGACTCGCCAGATGGGCTTTATCAATACAGTCCTGGGACTTCGATATTGTATACTGCTGTGGCAAGGATAATGTCGTAGCCGACTTCTTGAGCAGAAATCCGTTGATCGAGAACCCGAGTGCAGAGTGTATGGAGAGAATTCCCGAACAAGAAGACGGATTCGTCTTATATGCGCTGAATAGCGATAGTATGAGGACAGCACAACGAACTGATTCATTTTGCCGCCATATTTTGGATCAAATGCGACAGAGCAATACGAATGTTTATCAAAATTATTTTTTGCAGGATAATTTATTGTATAGGAAAAGGGATGTTGGACAAGAAACGAGAAAGCTCTTAGTATTGCCGCAGGAGAAGTTTGCAGAATGTATGCTAGAATTGCATGATGAGCCAGTGTCTGGAGGACATTTTGGTTTGTTTAAGACATATGAAAAGTTTAATGAAAGATATTACATGTCCAAGGCAGAGAAAAAAGTAAACGAATATGTCAAGTCGTGTCAACAGTGTCAACTGAGGAATGTCAACAAAGTGATCGCACCATTAATACCGATAAATGTTGCAGATTTATTCGACAAGTTTTGCGTCGATGTGGTAGGGCCGTTACAGATTTCGAATAAACAGAATAGGTATATTTTAGTCGCAGTGGAATACCTCTCGAAGTATGCAGTGTGCAAAGCCGTGCCCAGAGCCACCGCGGAAACCATCAATGAATTTTTGGTTACCGAAATATTGTGCCGATTTGGAGGAGTTCGACAGCTGATAACCGACAAAGGCTCAGTATTTACTTCTAATACCATTAGAGAGACCGCAAGTCTTTTTAATGTGACGCTCACACATGCGACAACATATCATCCGCAAACAGTTGGTTTAGTGGAACGATTTAACAGGACATTATTGGGCATGATCTCAAAGTATGTCTCGGAGGAGCAACGAGACTGGTGTACGTATTTGCCTATGGTATGTTATGCCTACAATAGCGCGAAACAGGCTAGCACAGGTGTGGAGCCGCATTTGATTGTGTATGGTAAGGAACCATTATATAAATCTGATATCGAGTTGCGCATCAATAATCTCCGGGTTTCAGATACGCTAGCGGATAAAATAACAAGATTGTCGATATTAAGAAGAAAAGTTGCCCGGAATATACAGCGCGCCCAACTGAAGCAGAAGTTTTACTACGATATCAAGGCCAAAGATATCTCTTATGATAGTGGGGACTTCGTAATGCTATACTGTCCGAAGCGCAAGTCTGGATTAAGCAATAAACTTGCTAGGAGATACAAGGGACCATTCGAAATTGTTACAAGGCTTTGTAATAATAATTATAAGATCAGGAAAGTCGGTACGGTAACAAAATGTATTATTGTTCATAGGAATAGGTTAAAGAAATTTCACGCTAGAGCTTAGTTATAAGGGTGTATATAATTGTGTATAGTCATGTATAATATTAACTTTTTTTTTGTCTTTGCAGTTCGCTAACACATGAGCAAGCGTGAATAGCAATGAAAAGGGAGAGGAAAGTGAGATGCAGTCTTGTCTCCATGGGAACATTACGTCTGGTCTTATGATGAGAATTCCACTTTGCCTGTAAGGTGTGGAAGAAACTCTGTATGGGTTTCACCTCACATAACGCCTGACAGATGTTTTATATGGTGCTCAAGTCATGGATTTCATATCGTTTGTTATGTGATGGCGATATGGTTGGATGCTTATTCATGCTCTCATGATGTTATTATGGGCAGCTGTACTTTATTTGATTTAATGTGTATAATTATGTTTTTATTTCATGCGCATTTGCTGAGTTGAAAGAAATCTGATGTAAGAAGTCTGACGGCTGCTGTTAGCAGAAGGAACACTGGCATGCAATCCTGCCTTTGATGTGGAAGGCACAGGAAGTCCGATGTCTGGACTGCACCATGCCCGTCCCTTCTGTAGAGCCGTATCGTTGAAATTTTGTTTTAAACTATTATGTCTTGTCTTTTTATAGGCGCCAGCTCTTCGATAGCTTGGATGCTTGGCCCCATATAATTGTTTGTTTTCAGATGTCTTTAATGGTGTTTATTAATTTCATGTACTGATGCTGAGTTAAGCTGCCATCTGGCGACGCTTACGTTCGCAAACTGTACTACTGATATATGGTTTTTTTAATATAATGACATGTAATTAAATATCTTAGCATAGCTGTAGTTAGTAATAAAATTTTAGCATTATGTTAGTAGGTCAATACCTACAAACAAAGAAATCAATATAGGAGATAACGATTGATGTTCTTTCAGAGCATGAATTCTTATCACGGCTTAAATAGGTAGGTAAAACTAATATTCCTTCAGAATATTAGTTTAGTTGTCATGCCAAAGTGACATGACATATCTGATGTCATCTCACTTAGAAATAGTGCCTGTGGCACCACAGACGGTAACTCTCTGTCTGATGAGAGGAGATGTCTATGGTTCCGCAAGTAAAAGCGACTGTGTGCGCCAAACCCTAAGGCGTTAAATCATAGACACGGGTCTATTTGTTTTTTAATGTCGATACCAACCTCCTTGGTACGATGTTTAATGCTTTTGTAATTTTATGCTGGCAACGTATAAAGGGAATTGATTCTTTCTTGTTGACCAGGCACCTTCACTCCTTCAGTGTTTGGGCTGTCAAGCATGTTTGACAGTAGATATGTATGGTTAACCATGGATCGCGTCTTTTATTTTTGGCAGGGTTTTTGAAGAGTCGAAGTTTGCTATGGCAAGTAACGCAGACTATGCCGATGACGCATGGTACGTCACTAACACAAGTTTTGGCATCAGATGCGGTATTGTCACAGGAAATTATCCTGTAGAGCAGGACGATCCCCCTTAATGTATTGTTCCCTCCTTAGGTAGTCATTAGGGTTTCTCATAGGATAGCATAGGTAGGGACCTTGCTTCCAGAGGGGCGAGGGATGTAATGAAAGAAGGATGTGGCAGTACATACTCCTTTCATTGTTTTCTTTTTTCTATTTTGTTATGTCGAAATGTCTCGAAATCTTTTGAATAAAAAAGATTTCGAAATATGGAATGCCCGCCGGTGGTTTTCAGGGGGACGCTCCAGAGTCTCCAACGGACCGCGTTGGCATTCACATGTGAACTAATGTATATTTAAACGTTAAAATAAATGAAAGAATATATTAACACTGCAAGACGTATACTTTTATTCTACGTAGCTTAGTTGAAAGTGCGTAAAGTATTACGCTTAGGAATAGGCGCCTCCCAGGCTTACAGTACCTTTTCATTATTTGACATTATCACTACATCTACATATAGTCGGATAAGCTGTACTGATTATTCGCCGGTACTTTGATTGGCCAGTAGGTAAAGGTATCTTTGTGAAAATGTACAGAACAAATCCGGCTGTGTTTTATAGGAAACCAGTTTTATCGACCCGTTGCTTCTATCCATCTATTTTTTATAATAGGATCTTTTGGAAAACTGGAACAAAATTGCAAAATATACTTAATTTTTATCCTTTTGGCAAAAATATTTCATTTTGACTACTACTTCATCTCACGGCTACATAATAGTAAAAAAAACATTTTTGGGACAAGTTTTTGCTGCCGACTGTACTTTTTTTGCAAAATCTTTATCTGCTTATTGAGACAAAACTATTGAGTCCTAACACGGTGGGTTTACGTTAAGAATAGCGGAGATCCTGTCGCCACCTTCCATCATCAGATCATCTCTTAGATACCATAATATTGCATTGTCATTGAGTTTACATATATGGTCCAAATTTCAGCCCATTCCGTTAACGGGAAGTGGGTAAAATTTAATTTGCAAGATTTGACCCATACATACATACATACTTACATACGCATATACATACATTGCAAGTGAAATAAACGCTTGTAAAAATAATTATAATTTTTTCTGTTTTCGAAATTTATTTTAATCGACTAAGAAATCGGCATTGAAAATCGCCGGGTACAACACTATATCTCTTACTTTTGACAGAAAAATGAGAAATCAACCTTGAACGCGTCTCGACAAGTGCTCGACAGTTTGGATTGGTTTATTTTCTTTGCTGGTTTTCAATGCATGCCAAGTCTGGCGCGTCAAATTAAAGCCGCAATGGAAAAGTAGCAGTAGACACGGACTCGCCCGTTACTGTTTATATGAAATTAATACTATGCAACAAAATAAATTGTTTTATAAATAATAACGGATATTTTAGGGAAAAGAGTACTTACCTATGAAAAGAAATATCTTGATTCACAGCTCCTACTTTTTTGGTGGTGTTTAAACAGTTTATTATCGAGCAACAGGGCATTTTGTTTTTATATTCGAACGTCACACACGGAAAGCGGTCGAGAGCGGACTGAGCATCGCGGCGAGCAATGCAGTCCTAAGAACCTCTTTTCGGCACGCGAGGTACATACACTCTTTCCTTCTCGATATAGTTCTGTGTTTATCCCCGAGGAGTGTACTCTACTTTTCTCACCTTTTGCGAGACAGTAAAAAAGCGAGTCTACTAAAAACAGCGTTTTATTATAGTAAATTAAAATTAAAAGTGAAAATTGATATGTGAGACATTAGTCCAGTTGTGGAAAGACAATATTTATTTAAAACTTTGCAGTTATCACCAATGTATTTTATTGCAGCGTCTTACAATACTCGCGGCTTTTGTTTAATTTCAAATGTGTTCCATTCAGCTTGCCGTGGCCAGCTCGATTTTAGAAAAAGTTCGATTTTCAAATTAGGTTCGACGCGGCGGTGGCGGCGGCGCCGCGCCCGGCCTTCGAGTATTAGTTGATCTTTTATTACGAAATTAGACTTTAAGGCCATTGTAATAAGAACTATGAAAAGTGAAAATATTACAACCCAGCGAGTTATAATGAGATTCAGTACAACATTACACCCCGGCTAAAGCCAAGGGCTTTAATGAGTTGGTTTGCGTAAGGTTTGCATGATATGTAATTTGGCATTGTCGAGAAGGTGGTGTGAAAAATTAATTACAGTAATTCCTTGTGACCAATTCCTTAGCCGAGAGAGTGAATAAGGAGACGACACTTCACGAGCCTCCCGATACGATACGACACTTGCTCACTTATATACTGGTTCAACGAAGACAGCAAATGTCAAATATACGACTGATAATAGTTGGATTACAATATTGAGATTGCATATTTTAATTTTACGTATTCAAATTAATATTTCAAACTAAAACCATTAATTTGATTAACTTCAAAAATGGAAAATGGCATATTACCTGTTGGCTAACTTAAGGGCCAGGTCAACCAACCTGACAACAGAGTGACTTCACCCAAAGTCAACCAATTTTGTTCAATGTTACATGTGCAAAATTTTCTCTTGCCCTTTCTTATTGTAATTTCAATTGATTCTCTAAGAATTAGTGTAATTATTGTAGATTTTAATTTGTATATAGTTTGTTTGTGTTGTAGTGTGTAGTTTCGTGCGCGAGTATTTAGTTTAGTTTTCACGTTGGCGTCAGACGGGAAGCCCCCTGATGGGGGAGGTGGGACTTCTGTCCCTCCCGCATCAACTGATGCGGGAGAAGTCAGTTCTCGCAAACGTGGTCCTGAGGACTCTGGAGAATTGAATAGTAGTAATAAAAGGGATGCTAGGATACCGGCGTCGGCCTCAATTCAACACACCTATACTGTTCCCGAATTCGCTCCCGGATCAAAATTAAAATATAGTTCGACTGATTCTGGCCCTTTCATTGTACATGTTACAAAGTCAGCGGAGGATTCCTGCACTGGTTCTTCGTTTCGTACACTTAAATTCGCTCAGCTGGTCCATAAATACAATGTAAAGGGTATCACCAAGGGTGGAATCAAATCTGGCGGTCGCAGTCGAATTGTGGTTGAGTTTAATAGTGCTGATTCAGCTAATGATTTCCTAGAAAGTACTCTGTGTAGAGACAACTCCCAGTTGCTCCTAATATCCCTATGTTTAGCGTCACTCGGATGGGTCTTGTCCATGGGATCCCTGTCGACTGGACTCTGGAGGAGCTGGTCAATGCCATTGATTGCAGTAGTAAGGTAATTAAAGCTCGTAGGCTTAACCTTAAATGTTCCCTAGATGGGAAAGTATCTTGGTCCCTACCTCAGATCATAGAAACAAGGTAGATATGTTATGGGGGCGTGGTTCGTAACGCCTCGATATGGTCAAAATGGACATATCGGTTCAAGACACGTCAAACGCTGTCGCAGTCGCCGACCGATCGCTGTCAATACATGAACTCCCATTTAAATGTTAATGACTGTTATTAGCGTAAAAGAAAGCAAATTTAGAAGTACAAACGTTAATTTAAAATCAAGCGGCATAACATACCACCGGTAAATTATTTTTTTAAGCGTTATACATTTTAAAATGTTTGTATCTATTTTAAAATGAATGTTAATGTTTGTTTGGATTTCCGAGCGTAAGGATGCGAATGTGATTTTTATCGACTATCGATAAATGTCTCCTTCGTTCTACAGCGATCAATAGAATAAAACGCATAAAACACAAGGAAATAACTTTGTCAATTGTTTACGCTACAATAAATTAGATTTCCTTTTTAACGAGCGAGTACACGTATACATTTTACACTGTAAGTAATATTCTGAATGGCATACGTAAATAGGTACTTACTAAAATCGGAATACGGTTCAAGTGTATTGCAGATATAATTCATTCATAAGATTTAATTTGTCTATCTATCCGTCTGTAAGGCACAGTTATAACATCGAAGTCATTTTAAAAATAAATAGAGCAGGTATATTTTATTTGTTTTAGTTGTGTAGCATTAAATATTATAAAAAGTTAATTTAACATTTAACATACAGTTAAGAAGCCTTCTTAGATTTTAAACCATTGTAAAATTTGTCCATGAATGTTTTTTTTAAGTTTCCCGGGGATGGGGATTCATTTATTATTTTGAACGATAGAGTTTATAGTATAACACGTATTCTGAATTTCTTAGAAAACCTCAGCTGACTTCTAATAGGAAGGTTAAAAAGATACCGCTATGACGTGAGCTAATGAATCGTTTAGGAACGCACACTGCTGCTGCTAGTAAATGACGTCATAATCCGTGAGCGCTGGTCGCCCGGGGTCTCAAGCCCCTTATGAAGTTTAAAATTAAATATTTCGAAAACTTAACGTATCAAAACTTAACGTACTTACACATTTTTTGTTTTTAATAGGTACCTAAATAATACATAATCCGAATTCATTAAATTATTCACATTCCTCATTGTGTTTTTTACCAATGTAGATAGGAGTATTATTGTAGGTGTTAGTAATTTCACCAACCACTACAATAATTATGGAGTACTTTTACGAAAAACATTATTATAGATTTCCTACCAAATCGGAAATAAAACAAAAATGGATAATAGCTACGGGTCTCAACCTGTCACTGTATGACATAAAGGGACAACAACAGGTTGTTCTTGGGATTCGAATATAACAAATAGTCCAAAGACAACATTTTCGAAACGAAGATTGCAAGACCGCCTCGGTGGAGGTTCTGTGCCTAGCTTGCCCTCCACCGTGCACTCCAACGGCATGGGCACCATCATCAAAATATGGGAATATGTATCTGGCTGTTAAAAAGGAAAAATAAGGAAGAAAAGTGTCACTTTAGCCCTAGGTATAGTAATTAATGTAAAAGTTTAAATAATGTAATCATATCACCTAATAGAAAATAAAAAAGATAATTTTGCCTGCAAATCAATTATTATTAATAACTAGCGACCCGCCAGCGGCTTCCCCCGCTGCAATTTTTTTTTTACATCACTTAGGGGTATGAAAAATAGATGTTGGTCGATTCTCAAACCTACCCGATATACGCACAAAATTTAATTAAAATCGGTCCAGCCGTTTCGGAGGAGTTCAATAACGTACACCGTGACACGAGAATTTTATATATTAGAGGTATCAACCAAAATATTACATGCTTATCGATATATTTTTAAACAGGCATGGTGACATTCTTACTTGAGTAGCAGACAAATGACGCACGCAGCTTGAAAAAACGTTCAATTGACGTTGCTGTAATCGTAGTTCTTACGTTGTTAGACTTAAGGACTTCCGTCTCGACGCCATCTATTCCGTCTAGCGCTGAATAGTCAAGATTATACTCGTCGCTAGATGGCAGCAAAGTAAACCAGTAGGCGCTACCTTCCGTTGAGTAGCTGAACTACGATGGAAAAAAACGACCTTTCAGCATTTCTCGACCTTGCCAAATAAACATAAAGCTGAATTTTGTGCTAGTACTATCGAAATGATATTATGACTTTTATATTTCGTAAACTGTAACCATTTATGATAAAGTTGTTTTTGTAGTAGTGCATAGAGCGTAAGTGTAAACCGCACACATTTTTAAAAGTAGCGACACGGGGTTTCGTTCAGTTTTGCGCTATGACATATCTCCCTTGTTTCTATGATCTGGGGTCCCTACCCAAACTGTCTCATTAACTTTCTTGGGGCAGTCTTTACCTGAAAAAGTTTTCTGTTTTACTCCTTCTCTTCCTGTCGATTTATATCAGCTGCCATCTATACAATGTAATAAATGCTGCAGGTTTGGCCATATTAAAGCGAACTGTCGCTCGAAACCCCGTTGTTTCAAATGCGCTCAAGGTGAAAGTGGGGAATGCGGTGTCAATACAGAACTGGTTTCTTGCCTATTTTGCTCTGGCATGCACTTTCCTACAAACTCTTCTTGCCCTGAACACTAGGCAGAAGAGTATTAAGTTGGTGATGTCGGAGGAGAATATCCCTTATTCTGATGCTGCTCGTCGCTTTCGACCTGTCCGGCGCTCGTTCGCTGATTCAGCTCGTTCTTTGGTCTCTACTTCCTTGTTTCCTCTGACTTAAGATTTATGGCTACTACTACTTGACACCTCCTTCTCCTGCCTCCTCTGTACGTTCTGTTTCTCACAAGAAGACTGTCTTTGTTCCTCGGCGTCCCGCCCCAGTGTTGGCCAAGGGCTATGACAAAGCTGCTCATCACATGATCACTCATTCTCCAAAATCCTCTCAATTAAATGGCTGTGCTCTCAATGACATTGAACCTGAATTTACTCCGAATGATAACCTAATAAAGTTTAAAGATATTTATTCTCAAGAAAATTGCTATCCTCCATCTTCTTCTCCTTTTTCTTCTGACAGTATGGATGATCCTTTTTCTTTTCGGGAACTTTCTTCTGTGTTGGATCATCATCACGATTCTTGTCCGGGAATAGACGAAATTCCTTATTCTTTCATCAGACGGTGTTCTGACTCTTCTAAACTTTTCCTCCTTTCCCTGTTAAATCATATTTATAATTCTGGTTGTCTCCCTGATTCTTGGAAGACACAAATAATTGTTCCAATTGTTAAACCTGGAAAAGATCTTAGTGACCCCTCAAGTTACAGACCAATAGCTCTTTCATTTGTTCTCTCAAAGATCCTAGAACATTTAAATAAGAATAGGCTCGAATGGATTTTAGAAAGTCGAGGAATCCTTTCCAAATCATATTGGTTTTCGTAGAGGCATGGGTACTATGGATAGTTTAGGTATTCTTACGTCTGATATTCGGTTGGCTTTCTCCAAAGGTCATCACCTTGTTGGTGTCTTTTTAGATATAACTTCTGCATACGACAATGTGCAGCTTCCGCTTCTCAGGAAAAAAATGCTTCAATTGAGTTTGCCGGCGAAGATGGTTAATGTCATATGCAATCTTTTCATGGCTCGTTCTATCTCTCTTTGTTTCCAGGGTTCTTTGTTGCCTCCTAGAACCATTTGGAAGGGTCTTCCTCGGGGTTCTGTTTTAAGTTCAATTTTATACAGTCTTTATACCGCTGACCTTAGTACATCAGTTGACTGTTTTTGTAATATTTGACAATATGCAAATGATATGGGAATATGTATACATATACATACATACATAACATCACGCCTTCATTCCCAGAGTGGGGTAGGCAGAGCTACAGAAATACCAACAACTCTAAAGACTTACTGATATTTCTGTAACCACATTTTGCACTAACAGGCTAAGAGGTTTACTAGTGTATTAGTGACAGGTTGCAAGCCCATCGCCTAACAGACATCCACGGGAAGACATGGAGTGACACTATTCTAACCCGGCAACCACACGGGGGAATATGTATCTGGCTGTTAAAAAGAAAAAATAAGGAAGAACAGTGTCATTTTAGCCCTAAAATTTGAGTATTTAATGTAAAAGTTTAAATAATGTAATCATATCACCTAATAGTGAAATAAAAATTATAATTTTGTCTGAGAATCGAATATTATTAATGTATCGACCAAAATGTTACATAGTTATCGATATATTTTTAAGCAGGCATGGTGACATTCCTACTTCAGTAGCAGACAAATGACGCACGCAGCTTGAAAAAACGTTCAATTGACGTCGCTGTAATCGTAGTTCTTAAGTTGTTAGACTTAAGGACTTCCGTCTCGACGCCATGTAGTGCAGAATAGTCATGATTATACTCGTCGCTAGATGGCAGCTAAGTAAACCAGTAAGCGCTACCTTACGTTGAGTAGCTGAACTACGATGGAAAAAAAACGACCTTTCAGCATTTCTCGACCTTCCCAAATCAACATAAAGCTGAATTTTGTGCTACTATCAAAATGATATTATGACGTTTTTATTTCGTAAACTGTAACAAATTATGATAAAGTTGTTTTTGTAGTATGCATAGAGCGTAAGTGTAAGCCGCACACATTTTTAAAAGTGGCGACACGGGGTCACGATCAAATTTGCGCTCATGACATATCTCCCTTGTTTCTATGATCTGAGGTAGCTGACAAATGACACACGCAGCTTGTAAAACGTTTTATTAACGTCGCTGAAATGGTAGGTCTTAAGTTGTTAGACTTATGGACTTCCGTCTCGACGCCATCTAGCGCTGAATAGTCAAGATTATACTCGTCGCTAGATGGCAGCTAAGTAAACCAGTAAGCGCTACCTTACCTTGAGTAGCTGAACTACGATGGAAAAAAAAACGATCTTTCAGCATTTCTCGACCTTGCCATATAAACATAAAACTGAATTTTGTGCTACAATCAAAATTCTATTATGACGTTTTTATTTCGTAAACTGTAACCAATTATAAGAAAGTTGTTTTTGTAGTAGTGCATAGAGCGTAAGCGTAAACCGCACACATACATGAGTGGCGACACGGGGTCACGATCGAATATGCGCTCATGACATATCTCCCTTGTTTCTATGATCTTAGGGTTTGCAGTACTGTTAGGCGACGCGCTTGTAACCTGTCACTAATACACTGGTAAACATGGTTGTGCAAAATGTGGTTACAGAATTGCCAAGAAATCTTTTTTTAGAGTTCATGGTATTTCTATCGCTTTGCTTACCCCACTTTGGGAAAGAAGGCGTTCACTCGATTTGATAATAATGTACACAGATAGACTTACCCGGCAGAATCCCATTGAGCAACTTTAGGCGCGGACCACTTTCTGATTGCGTGGAAAAAGAACACCAAACTGGCAGCAAAAGTGGCGTGGAAGTAATAGGAGTTCCAAGGGACCCAGTAGTGGCGGTCGAAGATGTTGGGGTCAGTGTCGTGCCACGTCCAGTGCACGAACTTGACGGCCACGATGTCGTAGGGAATGTCGATGAGAACGGTCACCAAGCCCACGGCGAACGGCTCGGCGTACCGAGGAAGGTTCAGTTTCGACACAGCGTACGCAGCTTGGTAGATGAATGCGGGATCTACAAAATACATTCAATTATATTCAAATAAACTAGTGTTAGTTTGCGTAAATATGTATATCTCGTAATAATAAGTGGAGGAGAACGAACAACGATGTTCATCGGTTAATTTCACCGCCGTAATAATATATCTATTACATGCTATCGAAACAACTTTTGACATTTACCAAAATAAACGATTTTACTCGAAGCAGCACAACTTTCACCCCCTAGGAACACACATGAGGCCACTTAAATTTTGCGTGATTAATTCTACAATGAAAAATTCTACAATGAAAAGAAAATTAAATTGTATTATAAAAAATAAACATTGAAATAAAATACATACCAAAACCCCAGCTTTTTTGGGGTTTTTTAGCTATTAACCAGTTTTAATTTAATTACATTAATAAATGTAAGGAAACGGTATTATTTTATTACCTCAGCTAATGACTCTGTTAATGACATATTCAATAAAAACACTGCATGTCAATCAATACCTTTAATATTTACAGAGATATTTGCGATTATATGCGGCGCGGTGATGAGGTCATTGACCTCGAATACGCGCACCACGCCAATTTTGGTCAAAAAGTTATGATCCCTTTCACAAAATTAAAAGCATGAAAGTTGACGTCCCGGTTACTTCTAATCATGTTGCAAGCTAGTTACTGATCAGATTTATTGACCAAATCAGTAAATTTGTTGTTATTTTTGTCTAAAGATTCCGTCAAAGAATGTGAAACACAGAAAACTATCAAAAAACCTCATTTTAATTTACTCTAATGTATTGTTTAATCCAATAATGAAAACCGCATTGAAATCAGTTAAGTAGTTTTATAAATATTTGTCTCTGTAGAAGTTTGCAAATCTCCTCTAATATGCTGTTTCTGGTAAGAAGTCTGAAAATGACTACTTACATATTTTAAACTAGCTTCTGCCCTCAAATTCGTCTGCATAGATTTCTATTATCGTTATTCCCCCGGGAATTTTATATTTTCTGGGATGGAGATAGAAGTAGCTTGCGTTAATCTAGGGTATGAGCTATCTTCAGCAAAATTCAAATAGCACCACTATTTGAATTTTGCTGATATTCGTTTTGGCGGCAGTTCCCCTTACTTCAATTAAGTAATTAATATGTGGTTTGACCAACGAGTTGTATTTTTTTTTTACCGTACTTGGGAAAGATGCTATTTTTGCAGAGAATATGACAAAGTTAGTTTTAGAAATGTTTATAGTAAGGAGATTAGACTGTAACCACCGCTTAAGGAGTTCTAAATCATCAATGGAATTAGCATGGTAAAATAGACTTGTATCGTTAGCATATAAAGTCAAGTCCCCCCTTAAACCTACGTCTTGGATATTGTTAACGTAAACAAGAAACAAGAGCGGACCTAAAATTGAACCCTGTGGTACTCCACAAGTGACAGATAGGGGTCTGCTTTGATACTGGCCAATTTCGACAACTTGTTGACGATTTGTGAGATAGTTTTTAAAGATTTCGTATGCTTTGTCTGTCAAACCTGGAACCCTTATAGTTTCGCCATATCCGTCCATCCGTCCGTCCGCAGCCTAGCGCAGAGACTCTTTGTACTAGAAAGCTGTAATTTGGTATGAATATGCATATAAGTCACGTCAACAAAGTGGTACAATAAAACGTAAAAAGATTTTTTTTTGGGTACCTCTCCTACTAGTAACGTGGGGATGTATTTTTTTTGCTCATCTACCCTATAGTGTCGGGTGTTGTTAGATAGGTCTTTCAAAAATATTATGGGTTTGTGCAAACAGTTTTTTGATTAAGTAACCCGTTTATAAAATATAAAGCGCTAATTTTTCTTAGACTCAAGTGTGTGTGTCCCCCACAGCCAAACCCACAAATAAAAAAATCAGAAAAATGTCTTAAATTAAAGAGCATATAACGAATTTTAAAGGAAAACTATGTTGACTTAGAAGACATCATTGTTTTTCAGATACAGGCGATTTTTGTGTTTATACCTACTAAAATCATCTAAGACTGCACCAATTCACTTTAAATAGAAAAATAGTTATTACTTAAACTATAAATACTCCGAAGACAATTTGCTTTTTATCAATATTGACTTTTATTTGTGTGACGAGGTCTATACCTAGTTGCTGAAAGGGATTTTGGCCGAAAGCCATATTGTTTCAGCGATAAGAAATTTTTAGCTGGTAAAAATTTGTCGAGATGCGTATATTGATATAACTTTTTCGTAAATTTTTGATATCAGTGGAAGAACGGAAATAGGCCGATAATTTCCCGGCTCAGCTTTGTTTCCTGACTTATGGATTGGAGTTACTTTTGCCAATTTCAAACTGTCGGAGAAAGTGCCGTCTTGTAAACATTTGTTTAATGTATTAAAACTCTAGTTAGTGACGAACTTACAAACTACATAAATGTAGTTTGTAAGTTCGTCACTAACTAGAGTTTTAATACATTTAATTGACTTGGCTGTAATTCCGTCTAATGCACTGCTAGTTATTGGTTTTTAAATCATTAATTATTTTTAATATTTCATTTACGGTAACTGGTTCTAAATGTGTAAGTTTGATATCGTCATTTAATTTATAATGGTGGTATGCTTATTACTGGGATCTTATTTGCTAGATTTGATCTAATTGTAGTAAAGTATATATTATTATTTTTACAGATTTCAGTAACGTCCGTTACAGTTCTTGAGTCTATTTGGAGTTTAGTTGGAGGAACAGCACTGTGGTTCTTGTTGGTAGAGAGACTACTGATTAGATTCCACATTTTTATGGGCTTGTTTGTGCACGCTTTGAAGCCTTGTAGTAATGAGTATTTTTCGTAGTTTGGATATTTTCTGCTACTAGTCAAAACTTTTCAATTAAGCCGTCAACGTTAAATATTCCCATGTTTACCTTGAAATGACGGGAAACCGTGCAAAATGCGGAGATGAGGTTATTGCCTGAAAAATCCTGTTTAAGATACAATAAATTATAAGTTGAACCCGGATTCTTGTCGCAATGATGTCACAATAGGGCAGTTTGGGGACCAAATGGAACGGTGTTAATTAATACGAAAACCTGCCGGATTTAACCGAATAAATTTTAATAACTAGGCATTGACGACAAAAATTACCTAGTAAATTGATCATTACTATCTTTTTGTATATTACTTCAAACCATACATTTGTACGTTAAACTGGCTTTTGACGAACAATAAGTGAGCGCCCGAAAAACCAAAGCTAGTTTAATGTGCAAATGTATGGTTTGCAGTAATATACCGAAACCTACCATTGATCGGCCCCGTGTGGTTGCCGGGTTAGAATAGTGCCACTTCATGTCTTCTCGTGGATGTCGTAAGAGGCGACTAAGGGAATAAGGGCTTGTAGTACTGTTAGGCGATGGGCTTGCAACCTGTCACTAATACACTAGTAAACCTCTTAGCCTGTTAGTGCAATATGTGGTCACAGAAATATCAGTAAGTCTTTAGAGTTGTTGGTATTTCTGAAGCTCTGCCTACCCCACTCTGGGAATGAAGGCGTGATGTTATGTATGTATGTATGTACCATTGATCAATGGATTGAATGCCTAGTAATAAAATTTATTCGGTTAAATCCGGTAGTTTTACGTATTAACTAACTTGGTTCCATTCAGCAAATGGAATAGTGGATCATAATTAAATTAATATTACATTTAATACACATAATATTAGAATCATCTTTATAAATTTATCAGCTTACACAACCTAATTCAGGTTTGACCTGAGATATAAAATATCGTGAAAGTCTGATTATGATTTGTTATAACCGTATAACCCCAATAGATAGGTTACCGTATCAATTAACACCGTTCCATTTACTCCCCAAACTACCCTATTGTGACGTCATTGCGACAAGAATCCGGGGGCTAATTATAAGATACATTTCCTCGCTGTAGTGAGGTGAAAAGTTTTGAGTTATACACGGGTGAAAAGTTTTTTTACGTCTCGTGTAGGTATTGAAACACGCGCTACGCTCAGGATTCTATTTTAGAATCCTTTCGCTAGCTCGTGTTTCAAATGAACACAAAATACAACTTTACCCCCTTGTATAACAAATAACTATTTTAAAATACACTTATCCATTTCCTTTTGATTTACACCCTAACAATTAATATCGGGTCAGCCGATAGGTTGTAAAAATTTTCGAAACATGTACCTAAAGTTGAAGTGTGTTCCTAAGTGGTGGAATATGTGCTGCTGCAGGTAAAATCGTTTTCATATCATACATGCTTAGAAAGGGTTATAACACGCAGGCGTATAGGGCAGTTATGGCCTATTTACCTCCCTAGGGACTTATGGGTTTAGTTTTAAAATATAGAAACCACTAGTATATCATTTCAGACTAAAGAAGTGTAAAATCAGCCAAGGTTTATTTCCTATATTCAAAACTTGGCTACAAATCAATTTTACTGTATATAACTCATATCGTACATTTAACTGCACTATATTGATATTTTAGTATTATTTCAGAGACATTTGCAAATATTGTTAATACATTTTAGATTGAAAATTGGTACAATCTGGCAGTAAGGGCGGTTATGGTTGAAAACTAATGGCAGTTTTCAGCATTATCCGTGGAACACTATTGAAAAAAGTTGAGTTGACATATTGTCAATCTCTCGAGTGCCATTAATTTTTTGACTGTGGTTTTATTTAGTCTATTTTTTTTGTTTCCTTGCAAATGTGATGAAAAATATTGTGTGTATCACGCAGTAAGGGGATAACAAACTCCAGTCATAGTTCTATTACTCTCGTTAGTTATCCCCATCTTACTTCCCTTGATGCACAATGTACTATTATTTTGGTCCCCACTGTGTATGTAAAAAACGGCTTGCTTCCATCAAAAAATGCAGCTTTATTCCATCACAATTATGACTAAGACTCAGATATTCGAATGTTCAACTTTAAAAACACATCTTAGATAAATTATTTAGTTAAAAATACCCTTTCAAA
Source organism: Acleris holmiana (assembly GCA_949316455.1). NCBI lineage: Eukaryota > Metazoa > Arthropoda > Insecta > Lepidoptera > Tortricidae > Acleris > Acleris holmiana. The sequence continues at coordinate 66,354,219 of OX438762.1, read as the reverse complement.
TTATGCGCTGGTAAGTGGAATAACAATACCTAAACCAGGGTGTCCCCCTCAGGGTGCTTACCTTACACATTGACTAAATATCGACCGTGTCAAGCAAAAAATGCACAAGTGTTAACACTATTTGTGTGCGTTGCCTCTTCCCCCGCCTTCCGCCACGCAGAAAGGTACAGACATTTTTTCATAGAAATTAATGTGCGTGGCGTCTCCGGTTGGTTTAATGCACTAAGGAAATAGCCACATAAAGCATAACTTTCTGCTCAAATTTGTGCTTATACCTTCTTGTGTTTCATATTGTCCGGAGTTGCAGAACTTGCTAGTGTAGTATCGGTCGTTTCCAGGTACTTATACCTATGGGTTTTGCTTAGAGAAAAATAACTTCATCATCCAAAATTCACGTTTATCTTTTGTAATTTCGAACCATCCAGTGACACTGTGACATAGTAGTGGATTTTTGATGATCGGTGTATTCCGGTGCTCTTACCTTCTTGCGACATTCAAAATCTATCTTTTTTAATGATTGACAAATGCACAGTTGGTCTTTTCTTAGACATTATTTTCGCTGGCCGGCCGCTACCACTTTTGCGATATATTTTCAAGGATGCAAGAGTTCTGTAAATAGTAGAAACTGGTGCATTTCCTTTACTGTAAGTATTCACTGTGAACTTATTCCCCGCGTTTAAATTTGAATTACAAAACTGTACAATGCGTTTTCGCAAACCTTCTTGTTTCGACACTATTTTGACAAATATCAGAGCATGAAAAAATAAAACAACAACTTTATGTGCTCGCACAATCTTTTTTGTCTATGAACATACTTAGTTTATTTGTTAAGTCTCCATAAAATAATTATTTTTTTTGTTATCCTTCTTTGGAAGCTCTGTTCCTCCAATCTCCAGAAATGATAAAATTGTGCATCTTTTGTTGGATGCGGAAATTATAAGCATCGTACGAATAATGCTTTCGAGGGCTGGCATAGGAAATTGAATGCACGTAAGCCTCACAAACCTACCCTGGTGAGTTTTTTTTCGTTTTTGCTGTTATTTATGCACTTACTCACCGAAATTTTAGCCATTATTGTCAACTTTCGGCATGAGTCAAAACTGCCATTAAAATCCTGCTGATTGTGTATCTAGTGAAAATATATAAATTATATTATATTTAATATCTAAATGAAACGGTAAATAAGTCCATGTCTGACTGTACTTAAATTAAAAGTGACGCTATACGTAGTTATTATCTCGAAGCATCGTACGTATTTCGTACATACCTACTTATAGTTTCGCAATTCTTGGTTTCTAAATTGAAATGTTTTAAGAATATGTAGGTAATTTATTGTTACTTCATTTTTATTAACAATTACGATGTTTACCTTTAAGTGGGCGTTACACTACTTTGTAGGTATGTACTTGTAAGTATCGCTATCTAAGGCCCGTATTCTAAACGTTTCAAGATACGTCAAAAATAACAGTGAGATGGGCATTTAAACCGAGACGAATTTAATATTACGGCCATAAGTATTGGTGTAAGCATTCGTTGATAAACTGTAAAATAAATGAAAAAAAAACGCTAAGCGATGCAGACGGAACCTGCACAAGTTCCTTCTACTACTAAATCAGTGCCGATTGTTTTTAGGGTTCCGTTCTGTACCCAAAGGGTGCTGAAAGGAATCCTATTAGGCTATACTACCAATGCTCCGCTCGTCTGTCTGTCAGCGGGTTGTATCTCGTTATCCGTAGGTACCTAATAGTTACCAAATAGCTTTTTTTACAGAACTTGTATTTCTATTGGCGCAATAACAACAAATAAATGAAAGGGGTCCATACACGAATGGTACGGAACCCTAAGTGTGCGATTCTGATTCGCACTTTGCAGGTTTTTTTACTTACAGACAAAGATAATGTGCAGTGGCATCCTTGCGCCGAGGAAGATGACGGGCGTCTGCGAGTGCCAGAAATTGTCGTACTCTGGGAGGACGAAGTGCCAGAAGTTGTCAGCGTACAGCCCGTGCAGCACAGTCACCAACCAGAAGTAGGGCCATCGCCCGCCCTTACGGAAAGCTACGCATGTAACAGAATAGTTTATACTTAATTGACATAAGTGCTGTCATAAAAGGTATCTAACGTTAGTCGGAATAAAGTGAATGAAGTATAAATGTGTTTAGTAATCGACAGAACGAAGTCGAAAGTAAGCTGGATTGGTTTGAGGGTTACGGAACAACATCTGCAACATGGTTAAACATTTGAATGATATTTTTAACCGACTTCTAAAAATAAGGTTCTCATTTCAAATATTTTTTGTTTGTTTGTTAGTTACACGATTACTTCGTTAATTGTGGATCTATTTTGAAAAGGTTTTTTTTTGGTAAATGGGGTACTTACTACTCTCGAGGTGGTTTGTTATCATTGTCACCTCGTCGATATCTGATAAGGTGATCCGTCAGGAAATGAGGGAACTCTTCCAATACTATAAGCATACCGATTTTGGTATTCTCAGTACCAAGTCCAGCATTTACATTCAGAAAGTATAATTTGGTGAAGTGGAACTAATGATAAAGACCTCAATAGTACCTATTTCAATGGTGGCGATAAGATATTTCGATGAAGGTGGTTGAGCGACTATGATGAAGCACATTTCAATGGTTTAAGTAAATGCACTATGACTTTTCCCCGGCGTTGCTTGCACCGAGCGTGACATTATCATATGGTTCTTATTTATTGAGAAGTGGGACTACATAACAGCATATTATAATTACCAGAGGGCGGAATTTCTCATGGCAAAAATCGATATGTCATAGAGATAGAACGAAGTATTTTATCGACTATCGACGAGTAGTTCTGGTTCACGTAGCACAAGATCTTTTACCAAATATAATTATACCTCCTAACGATAAATTACACTTAGCAATATAATTTTCCATATATAGTTCTATGTCTTAGATTTAGCTTTATTTTCATTTGTTATTTACCGTTATTAAAGACATGTGTTTTAGACAATAACAACATAATATTTACAAATTAAATCCTAAAACGTCACGTATTGTTGAAAACATATTATTTACATTTTAATATAAAAGCAAAACTAAAATAACAAAGAGATTAGTGATTACACAATATCGATAACTGGAAAAGTCGATAAAGCAAAATGTTCTACCCCTATGACATTTCAATTTTACACTGCTTCAATAAACAGATTAAAATAAAACAAAAATAATAATACTGCCTTTAAAGATGCAAAAAGTAACTTCTTTTTCGTTAATAAGTTGCATCTTTAGAATTGTAGTGACCTAATCCACGTATTTTGATTTTCGACTTAGGTCTCTATAACACTAAATTTATGACTCGAAATCGAACGCTTAAAAAAAGTTTGAATTAAGCCACTATAATTCTAAAAGTGCGAAGAATTTTAGTTACTTATAATGTTTTTTTAACTTCTACTCAAAGTGTTCATACAATTGAATATAAAAATATTATATACATAGTGGTACTTGCCATGTATCAATGTGACGACCCCCGCGAGTAGGTAGACGGCCTGCGAGATGAGGTAGGTCGGCTGCGCGGCCCACAACTGCTTCACGTCGTTCGTGTGGACGAGCCATTGCCACAACTGAAACAGTCGATGTGTAATTTTCTAACTGAACCAGTTATACTTTGCTGACGAGCATTATGTCCTGTATGATGCAAGCTCAGAATAATATAATAACACGTAGAAACCTAAGGATTCTAATGTGATGCCACTCAAACTAGACAAAAGGACGTGTGCGTGTCGTCGCGCGAACGTACCTACATACGAGAAGAGATGCTTACATGCTTCCATTTGTGGCTTCAAGTTGTACACATCGGATGTATGATTTTATCGTTCTATGTGATATTATTCTAGTGTTACAGGTGCAAATAAGGCCTAAGAATGAAATGCGACTAATCTGCAACGCTAAGCGGCTTGCCCCCAAAGTTCTGGCAGGTGAATCGAGCTCAGTGTCGTATAAAGCTGCCTAATTGAGAATGCGCGCGCTAAAATGTGTTTTGTACGCTCTGGCGGATCTAAATAAACTCGTCGGATAGTACAAACTGTCGAGTTAAATGTTATTACTCTTAAGAGAATAATATAATATGGCTATGCTTATTAAAAAAAGTCGGTCAATGCAACGTGGACTTGCGCACCGAGGGTTCCGAACCAACTTGTATGTAAATAGTTCGTTCATCACGGTGATCGAGTCTCGATGATTTTTCCAGTTTTTTCCGATTATGTTTCTTTCACATTAGATACTGGGGTGTGATTCATAAATACGACTTGTATTTTAGTTCGTTGACGAGCCATTCGCCCAAGCGAACTTCCATCGTTTCGTCTATTAGATAAGCTTCATACATCACCTTATTCTCACGGTGTTCTCTAGCTAAGACGATTCTGACCACCAAGGACGAACTAAGGTTTGTCACACATTGCCCTAATTAAGCCTCTTTTTTCTCACTACATAGACCTTTAGAAAATTACTCACGAAGCTTTTAGGCACTATTTGAATAAATAAAACTAAACCATATCGATTTCCCCTGCAAGATAGTTTTAATCATTTTATAATTGTAAACTAAGTATTGAGATTTCTATACCCTAAAAAGTAAAAACGTTACTAGCGCTCATAGACGATAAAGGATTAATTTGTAATTTTTGTTTGTCTCACCAAGGTGAGACGAACAAAAATACCAAGGTATTCACCGTATTCTCATACCGAAATTGTGTTCGTCTTTCAGTTCGCTTCCGTCAAATAACTGTCATTATTTCGTGCTTGCTTCTGTCCGTTAAAAGGCTGCCTTATTCACGGGTGAATTGCTTTAGTGTACGTTTTCACTCTGAGTTGCGACGTATAGCCAAAATAACCAATCAGATTGCACGAAGAATCTACGTATGTAATCTTCTGATAGGTTGGTTTTGAATCTGATTTGAGTGGAAACGGAGTCTGCAGTCTAGGTCGAATAATGGCCCCAATATGTGTCAAATAATATGACAAAATAGTAGTTAAATACTAATGGGTTTTTATTTACTTAATTTAATAAGTTTTATGGGAACATTGTACCGAAGTTTTGCTGCAACTTTTGAAATTGCACGTTAAGTTCAGTGCAGTGCAGTTGTAACAACACAACAGTGATGTGATGATGATGAGTAATGATGACATTTCATTTAGTTCCATATCAGAACGGCCTGGGGACATCTAGGCACTGGGAACTCCAGGGAACTGGGAATGGTGGATATACCCAGTGTTCCAAATGGTTCACTCTATACTTCAAAGGTATAAATAATAATAATAATTCGTTAGTAAGTACATAAAACAATGTGAATCATCATCATCTTGTCAGCTGAAAATGTTTCGGTTCCATGCTTCCATGTTTCCTGCGACTCATATCAGGTCCTCAGCAGCCTCAGCCTACATGAGAGTATTGGAAAAGCAAACGTAAACGCCCCAGGCTATACCCATGACTTCATATTTGATATAAAATCGTAATGATGTGAGTGTAAGATCTAAATTACTTAGCAGTTTATTCAATTGAATTCAGCCAAATAATGATAATGAAGGTTTCTTGCATGTAACTAACATTATACAAAAGAACTCTAATACAAACGTGATGAATTGGGAACCTCCTCCTTATTGTATTATTTTATGAAGTCTGTTAAAAATACAGTAATCGGCTGCAGGAAGTGAGATTTAGAGTAAACTCAGCCTTCCAGCCAGTTCGCCTTTGTACATTAATTTTGTATTATAATTGTAATATTTATATTTTTGTGCAATAAAGAGTTTACATACATACATACAACTCAGTGGTAAATCGTATGTTTGTTTGTTCGAGGATGACTTGTGTATCATTGATCCTATTATTGCGTTTAGTTAATCAATAGTATCTAGGTAGTTGAACAATTACAATGTTTAATGGAGTTTTCAAAGTTAAAGATTCAACCGTTAAAGTTAAAGATTCAACCTTTAAACGAAAAAGTTCAGCACAGTTTTAAACTCTTGAAATCAGTTATGGAAAAGGAGGCATTACTTGCTATTGCCGACAAAGAAACCTTGACTGTAGAGACTGACGCGTTCGAGTTCGCTGTAGCTGCAAAACTATCACAAAAAGGGCGCCCGGTTGCATTTTTCTCAACAATATTGTCAGACAGCGAACGCAAACACGCTTCCGTTGAAAAAGAAGCTTGCGCTATCGTTGAGAGCCTTAAGAAATGGCGCCATTATCTCAGTAAATTGCACGAACTGCACGATGCTCTTTCTCATCCTGGGATTCAATCATGGATCAAGCTAAAGAATCTCCCATACTCTATAAACGATATCAAACAGATGACAGCTTCGTGCCGCGTTTGCGCGGAAATCAAACCACGCTATGCTAAAGCAAATGGGACTTCGATTAAAGCTTTATCACCCTTCGAGTGATTGAACATAGATTTCAAGGGACCTTTGCCGTCAAACACAGATAATAAATAAGTATATACTTACAGTAATCGATGAATTCTCGCGATACCCATTTGCATATCCATGTACTCCTGACACATCTTCTGCGAATGTTATTAAGTGTCTAAGATAAGTTTTATACGAAAACAGTAGCCTTGATTAATTAATGTTGGATATAACGTTTACCTAAAATAATGTATGTATGATTTAAGTGTTAGTGATTATAATGTGTCATATGACGTAAAAACGTCTATGTATACATCTGCAAGGGATCTTGCGTAGAAACGTATAAAAGTAAAATATCTCATCGTAGCTTTGCAGCTACGTCAGTCTCTACAGTCAAGGTTTCTTTGTCGGCAATAGCAACTAATGCTGCCTTTCCCATATCAGATTTCAAGAGTTTAAAACTGTGCTGACCTTTTTCGTTTAAAGGAAAGTTGTTGTTGTTGATTAACGGTTGAATCTTTGTCAGGTTCGACTACGTTGTTGTTGACAGTATACCCAAGGAGATAATGGAACTTTTGCTGAAATTACCCTTTTGCTCGTCTAATGTGAGCTTGAACTTTTTTGCAGCAGACATGAATTTCTGCCGTCGGTGGCCACAATATTTTCAGCAATCAAGCCGACTTCAGTTGGAGTAACCTATTAGGTAGATGACTGCAATTTTAAAAGAAATTATTTTATACGTTTATGAAGGCGGTTTTTTGTTTTATAAAATATTTATTTTTATCATGTTTTTCTTTGTCTCTACCGCAGACTGTAACATCATCGAGATAAGCAAAGGTTCCAAGTTTTTTTTTCGATAATATGTTCGAGAGTACGTTGAAATTGTGCCGTGTTTCTTGCGATGCTCAATAATTGACTGGACAGTAGATCTTGGCAGTAATAAATCTCTGGCGATTTGGTTGGTAGATTTTCCACTCTCACTACTGGAAATTATAATTTTCCTGACTTCTTCTGTGACTGGATTTCCGCGGCCCATGTTGCTCTAATTAATAACTTATAATAATGAAAAATACTTGGGGTATGTACTTATATATACCCTTTGACATGTTAAATGACAATGGGTTCCTAATTTATTTAAATCTTGTTTATTTTTTTGAGTAATAAAATTAAAGAGGCTTAACGTTAGGCATGTACGAACTATTTTGCATCAAATAAGAACCTGCCGAACTGTTTTGCGAAACCATAATATGAATTAATATAAGTTAAGTTTTTTTTTTCTTATAATGGATTTATTGTGCAATAGTGTAAAAGCAACGTTGTATTTATGGAGTATAATATTGTATAAATCGTTTGCTGCTAATGCCTTTCTAGAAATAAAACGAGTTGATTTAAGATTCATATACTTAACAATCTATGACTTGACGAACTCTTTTGCATTGGGGCTCGTATGTGGTTAGCTAATGTAGGGAATTTTATTATCGTAATCAGGGATCGTTACCGGTATTCTGACTACCGGTTTTAAATGAGGTATAACCGAAATGCAATTAGCGGTATAATGAATACCGGTATCCAAGTATATTATCGGTTTAGCAAATTGACAACAATACTGCCCTGCTAACAGAATAGGCAGTATCTCAAATTCAATGGCCAAAGCAGATTCAATCCTATCTTGTTGGTAATAAGGTTGTATTTTCTAAAGGAGTTTTGTCTGAGATGCTGCCTTTTGTCACAGTATAGATATAGCTAAATATAAATTAGCTATATCTATACTGTGCTTTTGTGTTAGCAGAGCATAATACCTCTTTTTGATACTTTACCCCCTAAAACCATAACCAGTAAACCAGTCAGTGTCATTATACTCGTTTATTTGTTTCTGTAAATGTTTTTGTTATTACAAAAAAACTCAGACACGCCCTAGACAAGCCTGAAATTACAATTAATTACAGTCTAATTGACATCTTACTTATCAATGTGCAATGATTAGCGGTATTGAAAACAGGTATTTAACACTGTAAATAGTGTATACGACAGAAGCGGAATGACAATAATACCTCTAATTCAAATATAGTTTTTTTTGCGGTAACAATTTGTCAATTTAATTACAGGTATTGAATAAAACCGGTTTTACATTCCCTGATCGTAATAAACGATATTTCTGGGGCCAGAGGGTGATGCTACCCATAAATATGAACCAATTTTTGAAACCAAGTCAAGGGCAAAAAATATGTATACACTTTAGTACCTTGCCGCTTTAATCGCTGTCACAATTTCATATGACAGCTTAAACATGACGTTAAATAGACAAGGTACTAAAGTGTATACATATTTTTGCCCTTGACTGTACCTACATACAATGAGCGGAAAACTATAATAGGAGGGTTGTTACATTACTTACTACGCTACTAACCTCAATATGCGAAACAGCTGTCTTTACTAAACGCCTATATCCGTTAGTGGTGCAATAAACATCAGATTCAAGAAAATGATCTGTGCAAATGATTTATTTGCTTTGTAAATAGGCCCGTTCACCAAATATCAGTTGCTCCATGTTTTGGAAACCATTCGCAGACATTGTTCGTGACAGAAGCCTTTGCTTTTCTTTGCATTAATTAACACAATTTCTTACGCGCGTATACCATTAACGCTCTATTATTTATCTTTACGGCTCGGATATCATTACTGGTATTTCGTTTTAATATTTAGCAGAAAACTTATTTCAATTCAATTTTATATATATAAATGCCTACTGTCCAGTGGGACAATTCTGCCAGAACTTATTTCTTCTTCTTTTTTTATTAAATGGCGGTCCACACAGTGATTTCGCCAATGTCAATAGAGTAAATCAGTAAACAGAATAAATCAAAAGTAAAAGCCGGGCATTTTTCAATCGGCCATCTTCCCTCCCCGAAGGTTACCGGAATCTGACCAGAACTTAATTGTATAGTATACCTAAGTTCTTTTGAAGTTGAACTGACTTTTACAGAATTAATACAGATAATAAAGCAAAGAGAATGTGACTCTATGGTAAAAGGTAATGTGTAACCAGTGATACCACGCACTATTAAATCATCATCCCTTTGTGAGCGATTTAATGTATACGAAACGACCTGCTCGTTTTATTTTAAAATCTTAAAATACTAAAGAGAATAATTACAAATGTATGCCAGTTTTTTTGTATCGATCCGTATCGTTACCAAAAATATGGTTAAACTGTTTTTTAAATATTGTCCTTCGATTTCAGTTCTTTGTTGAAGGCTGGTATAGAATCGTGCTATAGAACTCACACAGTCATGCGCATTTTCATACGAATTCATTTGCTAGTACTAGAGATACCGGACCCTGATAGTGACTCCTTAGTGGCCAATTTTCATACACAAGTTTGAAGAAGGAAGGAGTTCATTGTCTCTAAAATTTCACACGTCGGTAAGCCCTTCAATAAATAGAGATGGCCGTTTTGAAAGAATCTTGCATACGAAACTAATTTGATTAAAATTAAAAAAAAACAACCCCTCAACGAAATAATGGCCAAGACATCGGCTTGGAGTTCGCAACAACAGCAAAAGTGTTTTTCGCTAGCAACAAATACGCGCAGCTGGGTCGTTACGTTAATCACAAACAGGGCTATCGGTCCCGATAAAACTATTAACGATAAACTTACGGAGACGGTGTTGGCCGAAGTCATCGCGGTGTGTGGCGCGCGTCTCGGGCTTCCAGTAAATGAAGAGAAACAAATTAATGACAGTCACGGTGGGGCGCCCAACTGTGCTAGTGACGACATCACTTATTCGAAAACTATGTCGATAAATATTACCTAACAGACGACCAAGGCCCGTATTATGGTCGCGTTTATCGCGGTGGATAAAGCATCCATCCCACTAGCACTGTACTAGTCAGAAAGTGGCGGATAATTTATCCACATTTAACCTTTTCAACGCCTTATGTCAAATACAAATGCGTCACTCACACGCCAAACATCTACACTAATATTATAAAGAGGAAAGATTTGTACCTATTTTTGTATGTTTGTATGTTTGTAATGAATAGGCTCAAAAAGTACTGGGCCGATTTAAAAAATTCTTTCACCAATAGAATGCTACATTCTTCCAATTTGACATAGGCTACATTTCATTTTGAAAAAAATTAGGGATCCTTGGTAAAATTTGAACAATGTAACCGAAGGTGTAGAAAAATGAGTCTTAAAATGTCTTTCGTCGAATGCGCTGCCGAAACTATTAGCGATAGAACAAAATAATGTACAACAATATTGAAGAACATCATAATGTCTACAAAAAACTCCGCGGTAGCATATGTCCAACTATTGTAGTTATGTCACTACAACCACTTTTTTCATTTTAAACATTAATGAAAATGCTAACCAAATTCAAACCATGCTATTTATGTGTTTATATTAATCCTTATCCAAATAAATTATTTTATGGTCAAGACCATTTAACTACCTATAAAATAGTTTTTAAATTATTTAAATTGGACTTTCCATTCAAAAGATATTACGAATTAAAAAATTCAAACAGTAAACAAAACCGCCATAGCGCCGTGGCCGTTGTTTGCGATGCAGTCTGAAAAGCGCGCCGGGCATCGCGGCGGGCGGGGTGGAGGGGGCACTGAAATACAGGATATGCAAATAGTAACTTAATCCATACGAAATTACGTCTTTTAAACTGTATCTGTGACAACTATACCTATAAAGCTTGTCCCAAAAAAAATGTCGTTGATACTTGCAGCGATACAGTAACAGGTATAATTTGAAAAAATGCTGTCGTATATAAGATTGCTGACCATTATGAACATTCCGTAGAAGAAAAACACATAGTTAAATACTTTTTCAAATATGTCGTCTACTCAAGAAAAGCTACATGATTAAATATTGTACAAATACGTCGAATATCGTGGCAATACTGCAAAAAAGTAGCGATGGAGCTGAATACTGAATAAGAACGGTACAAATGGTGCTGGAACGGTTCAGAGAAACTGGTGGTACTCCACCAGCCGGCGTAGACCTGGAAGTGGTCGTACACTGTACCAGCGGGTTTGTCCAAAAAGAAGTCGACATGAAAGTCATAGCTGCTTTGCAAAGAAAGCCAACTCTTCTGTAAGAGATTTAGCTAGAAAGTTCGGAACGTCAAAATCAACAGTGCTACGAGTACCTAAATAAAAATAACAATGTAATGATTTTCCATCAAACTAAAGTGCCTAATAGAAATACAAAAAAGTAAACTGAAGCTAAAACCAAATCGAGAAAACTTTATTCAAAACTAACCATGAAAAATTACTGTATTGTTATAGACGATGAAACGTAATGAAAATTGGACTTTAATTCACTACCTGGACATCATTTTTATTCTGGGGCCGATGGGATAACTGTCGGAGACGAGTACAAGGTCAGTAAAACGGATAAATTTGCAAGGAAGGTTCTCGTATGGCAGATCATCTGTTTATGTGGCAAACGTAGTACCCCATATTTTGCCAAAACGTTCAGGTAGGTAATATTAAATGACGACATATACCTGAACGAGTGCATGAAAAACGAACAATACCACTAATAAAAAGGCATAATAAGCCAGTCTTGTTTCGACCTGATTAGGCCACGTGCCATTTCACGAAGAAAGCGATAGAGTTGTACAAGTCCAATAATATCGAATGTGAGAAAAAACATTGTAATCCTCCGAACTGCCCTGAGTTACGACCCATTGAGAAATATTGGGCTGTCGTGAAACAGAAACTGTTAAAACATGAAACTAATGCCTCGTCAGTTGATAACTTCAAACGAAAGTGGAATGAAGCTTCGAAATTGATCACATGATGCTGATGTACAAATCTTGATAGCAGGTGTTTGTTGTTGCGAAAACTGACACAATTCTGGATGAATAAGGCTTTTAAAAAATTCAAATGTAATTTAGACACGAGATGCAAAAATAACTTATGTCTCGTGTTGCACGTACAATTTTTCAGCTCAGCAGCGAGAAAATATAACCTTAAAGCTGGGTACGAATCTGAGCAGCGCAGCCTGAGGCATACTCGCCCCGCGCGGCGAGCTGCTCGCGAGCCCAATTTCTGCACATAAACTTGCGTGGGTGATTCAGCGTGCTCGCCGCGAGCCGACATTTCAAAATGGCATCGGATACTATGACAGCCGTGGCTGCGTTTATTAACCAATTTTAATTAATTCACCGAATTATTAACAAGAAGAAGAAGAAATCGCTTCGGTGGTGGAACGGCTCAGCAACTTTATCAAATTTGTACGCGCCTCGCCCACAGACAAGTTAGAACTGGTCATTCTGCCCGCGGCACGCTCAGATACACGTCCAAAATACGCAAGGCACGCAAACTGAGGCGCCTTTGAGCACGGTCAAGAAACCGACCCTCGGCGGCTCGCCGCGCGCCACTCGCTGCTCGCGCACATCGCTCGAGCGCGTACGAATTTGAGCAAATTAAGTGAGCCGTGCGTGCCTCAACCCGAGGCTGCTCTAATTCGTAATCGTATTCGTAAACAACATGTAGAAATAAAATGACATCCCCAGCCGCCCGCGCGCCGCACTACGACCACCTGTTGTTGTCTTGTGAACAAAAATTAAAAAGTTACTTTGTCTCACGCTCGCAGCAAAATGTAATTTTGCTCACTGTCTTTAAACAGCAAAACCACCCTTTTTAGGGTGCTGAGGTGAAAATAACTATTCCCATCAAATCGCAGTGCGGACAAATGGGGAAAAAATCTCACTTGTTCGCAGTGCGAACTAAAGGGTGCGGACAAGTGGGAATAGTCAAGTCCATAGTAGCAATAAGAGCTCAACGTTTGGTAAATGTTCGATCCAAAAATCTTGTTTACGATTTAATTAAGTAAATTAAAGCACCGCAGTTACGCCAATATTGCAATGTTTATCTGATAACATAACTACATATTATAATAATCATCTTAATACACTAACCACGACCAAAAAATCTAATAGGATGTCAAATTTCTAAACAAAAAAACAAAAGTTTAAATATCACGAAAGCGGTAGTACCTACCTACTTTTACTAAACCTTATTTCGTATTAGTAGATCGACTTAAGTGCCCCCTATGAGCAGATCACGGTTTATAGACTCATTTACCTAACACACTGTATATGTACCTAAATCACTATGGTTCAAGTGAGTTGGGCAAGTAGCGCTCACTTGTGATTTGACATTAGTGATTTAGGTACATTTGTATTTGAGCCGTCTTACGTGTTCACTAATCGCGTGCTTGAATAAAACTAGGAACCGAATCCGATCTGATGAAAGCTACAAAGCGTGTTAATAAGTAGGCACCTACTTCCTAGTTTTGTTCAAGCACGCGATTAGTGAACACGTAAGATGGGTCAAATAACAATGGGATTAATGATTACTTGCATTTAAAAATAAATTTTGAACAAGTATTAGGAATATAGTTTACCTAGTTTGCAAAAATACATACATACATAACATCACGCCTTCATTCCCAGAGTGGGGTAGGCAGAGCTACAGAATTACCAACAACTCTAAAAAGACATGTTAATAATTCTGTAAGTAACCACATTTTGCACAAGTAGGCTGAGATATTTACTTGCAAGCCCATCGCCTAACAATACTAGAAGCCTTTATTCCCTTAGTCGCCTCTTACGACATCCTCGGGAAGACATGGAGTGGCACTATTCTAACCCGGAAACCACAAAGTACGTAATAAAATTATCAGATACCCTTACTAAGAGGTAGGTATTCATTAGATTGGAAATGGCATAAAATAGCGCAATGACAAAAAAGCAACAATGTTGCTGCGGTTAGAGTATTCAAATCGATATTAAATCCTATCGATAAATGGGCATATCTATCGCCTTATCAATGTTACTTCGCCCGCTACGTGTCTCCAAAATTATGCCAACACAGTGCCACATATACGTATATCTTGCTACGGAGACTCCGCCGACTGCTGTGCAAATATTGGTGCCCCATTGTCCCCAGGAAATAACAATAATTAATAACTGCTGAACATGATGTACTGTTATCCAAAAGGATCTTGCGTAATACAACAAATTACTAAAAGTAGGTACCTAGTGAGCGTCAAACGTTTGAAAAAGCGCAATAAAGCTAGGGAAATATTTGAACACAGTTATTATAATTATCAAAATGTTTTATACAGTTACACGCAAATCGTTATGCACCTATAAAAAATCATCGTGGAACATTAGACGGTACCGAATACAAATAAATATTCTCACAGGTGACTTCGGTGTAGGTTTCAAAAAGGGTGAACCAAATAATATCCGAGACAACAAATAGTACATGGGGCGCGCAGGCCGCTTTAGAATTTGGGGATATGACGAGGTAGAGCCTGACAAGATTCTATTTGGCCCTATTTCAATACAAGTTTGTAATGAAATAGGGCCAAATAGAATCTTGTCAGGCTTTACACACAACAATAAATTTTTTTTAGCCTATTTTGGTGTCCCAATGCTGGGCAAAGGCCTCCCTCTTTTTCGCCATTCGTCCCGGTTGAGTGCATGCTCCCGCCATTCGCTTTGAAACGCGTCTAAGTCGTCCCGCCATCTCCTTTTTGGTCTGCCTCTGCTCCGGTAGCCATCTTGCGGAGTCCATTCGGTGGCAACCCTGGCCCACCGTTCCGGATGCATTCGGCAGACGTGTCCAGCCCAGTCCCACCTAAGCCTAGCGGTCTTGTTACCCACATCAGCAATGCCAGTTTTGGACCGCAGTTCGGTGTTTTTGATCTTGTCAGTTCTACGAACCCCGAGTATGCTGCGCTCCATTGCTCGCTGGCAAATCTTGAGTCGGGATTTTTGGGCTTCAGTCAATGACCAAGTTTGGGCACCGCAGGTTAGGATGGGAAGAATACAGACGTCGACGAGTTTGCGCTTTAGTGTGTAAGTGGAAGGTTGCCCTTCATTAGCGCCTTCATGGACCAGAAGCTCTTCCAGGCGTTTTGGATCCGTCGATCAATTTCCTTAGCCTGTCTGTTGTCGAAGGATACTACCTGGCCCAAGTAGATATACTCGTCAACGTATTGTATATCTTGCCCATCTACCGTGACCCTACGTTTCGTGCCATTGGTCATCAGCTGGGTCTTCATCTGTTGATATGGGTCTAGTTAAACTGTTATTTAGTCTACGACTACTTACACAATAATTATGCAATCTGTGGTGTCGAGTCTTCTAAGACTGCTCAGACAGATAATGAGGCATTGTTATGAGGTTAAGAATAATAATTAAAACATTTTATATTATGCAAGACATCCATGTATTTTAATTATTATTCTTAACCTCATAACAATGCCTCATTATCTGTCTGAGCAGTCTTAGAAGACTCGACACCACAGATTGCATAATTATTGTGTAAGTAGTCGTAGACTAAATAACAGTTTAACTAGACCCATATCAACATCCCCCCTCTTATACAGATGTTACTAATTATATGACAATAAAGGATAGTTACAAGTTCAGTCGCATAGGCACCTTTACTATTCTGCCACTTCTGGTTTTAAAGGGTTGAGGTGAACTCCTTACATTATTTTGTTCATTACTAAGCATGTCCACATTACCAGGTAAGTTAGCATTACAAGATAACTCATCATCATTAGAGTCTGTGATAATTTGAGTATCACTGTCACTATTACTATACTCATTACAACTTTCAGGTTTAATTCAAGGCTTATCATTTACATATAATCTATTTCTACGATAGATTCGTCCACTATCATCTGCTATTAAGTATGAGCGAGGCTCATTGCAACTCTTTAGGACTTTACCTGAGACCCATGGGGAGTCTAAATTTTTCTTAAACATTACCCTTTGATTGGGGTTTAAACTTGACAGTGGCTTAGCATTCTTATTATAATATTTTTTTACAGAATTACAATGTTGATTATGTTTTACTTTATCAAGATTAACCACATTAGGTTTAAGACATTTTAAAGGTGCAGGTATTAATGTATTCAGATTTCTGGAATACATTAATTGGGCCGGTGATGGTAAGTATGGCTTTGGAGTGTTTCTATAGTTTAACAGACCAAGGTAAAAAAAATAAGTCTGAAGTTTAACATGTATTATGTTATTATCAATAAGTTGTTGTACTTTAGTTTCAGTTTCATAGCTGCTACAACTTCGAGAAAGTGTGTCAGCAATGTACATTTCACGCCCTGGTTTGTATTTAACCTCTAAATTATAACCTTGTACTGCCAGCATCATTCGTTGTAATCTAGCGGGCACTTTATACAGAGGTTTCTTAAAGAGTGTTTCAAGAGGTTTGTGGTCAGTTTCAACAAACACTTTGCGACCATAGACATACTGGTGCATCTTGTAACACCCATAGACAATTGCAAGCATTTCTTTTTCAAGTTGACAGTACGCTTGCTCTGTTGAAGTTAAGCTTCGTGAACCAAAAGCAATAGGTTTATCTTTTTGCAAGATGACAGCTCCAAGTGCTGTGGACGAACTGTCAACCGACAAAGTAATGCTTTGGTTGGTGTCAAAATAAGCTAAACATGGACTGTTACATAAAGCATGTTTCAGTTTGTTAAAAGAATCTTCTTGGTTGCTTTCCCAACAAAACACACTGTCATTTTTCATTAATTCACGTAAAGGTTGATTAATATCAGAGTACTTAGGAATGAACCTAGATAAGTAATTACACATACCCAGGAATCTTTGTAGGTCTTTTTTACATTTAGGAGTTTCCATTTTCATTACTGCCTCTACCTTTGTTGGATCTGGGGTCACACCTTTTGATGTAAATTTATTTTGAGTCTGACTTCAAGACTTGCCGTGCTCAGTTCTTGGAGCATTCGTTCAAGTTGGGTTGCTGTGTGAGAGAATAGGTCGACGTCGTCAGCAAAGCGGAGGTTTGTTAACCTTTTTCCGTCGACGTTGATGCCCATAGTCTCCCACGAAAACGCTAGCTGTCTGAAAATTTCTTGAAGGCAACTGGTGAACAACTTTGGAGATAGCGGATCGCCCTGTTTAACGCCTTTCTCGATGCGGAATTTTGGGCCGGGAGCATGCAGCTTGATGCTGGCTGTACTGTGCTGGTAGATAGCACCAACGAGCTCAACATAGGTGTTATCTATGCTCTGATTACGCATTTGCAGAAAATACAGCAGAGTGCTTGACGCTGTCAAACGCTTTGCTGTAATCCACGAATGCGAGGTAGAGTGGTCTGTTGACCTCGTTAGACACAACAAAAATATCATTCTAAAAATAAGCAGGGATAGAGGATAGTGCACTACTCTCGTTTCTACTAAAAAATACAAAGGATAACAATCAGAACCTTATTAACAGAGTGACAACTATACAACTAGGGTAATAAAAATTGGAAAAAGAATCCACGATCAATGTGTCACGGCGTTGGGACGGTTGGAAACGGCAATGTACAGATGTGGATGCAGATGCAGCTCATTGCCCCTCGTTCCACGTCGTACCTATCACCAACTCGTTCCACCAATGGCACGAGAAGAAGTTGTCATTCCTCGTCGTACCACTGAACGTTTGTTAGTCATTTACCTCAAAAGCATAAAATCCTTGTAGCGATTCACCGGTTCGCATTTCACCTCGGTTGTACAAAATCTCAATAGCTTTTTTCTTGAAGTAATTTTTCGTGTGGCTGTTTACAGAAGTATAATTTATTTGTAGCATCTTATTTTCCGAGTAGGGTTTCACCATAATCACATTTCACCGCGATCGAGTTTTGTTTGGAACGCTGTTTTATTTGACGCGGTAATTGCTACATTTAAAATAAACCTCGATAGTTTAATTTTTGCATTTCATTTTTCGTGTAATATTTTACCCCATACGCATGTCGTCGCGATCGATGTTTCTTTGAGACTCTATTTAATTTGACGCGTTAATTGATGTTCGCACTAAAATTCTGTAATTTTTTTTTTTTAAACGTGTTTTGTACCTGTAGTTTCATGTTTTAAATGCTATCAAACTCATTGAAATATTATATTTGTGACTAATAAATAATAGATAATACTCTGTCATTGCGACATTGAAGTACAGTGACATTAGGTTTATGATACAATTTATTACGTTCGATTAAAATGAAGGGGGCCATTTGCAACGTTAAAAGATGGCGGACGTGTGATTTGTTTTAGACTTTAATTTTTGGGTAATTAGGTGTTCAAAGTTCTTTTCTGATAGTGATTTGTACTTTTTATGCCTTTGTGTCGCACAGTGATTGAAGACTTGGACTTATTTCGTGTATCTGGCATCTTTCTTCTCGTTTCAAGTGGACTCGCAGAGGTTAAAACTATCTTGACCTCTGACCTACTAATCACCGTACAACGTTGCCCCCAATCTTCCTAGAGAAGATTGGATTCTGTTTTATTGCTATATTGATTTATAATTATATATACTTACTTGACACTGGCGAAATCACTTCACGTGGAAACGCCATATCCCCGCGGTAGTAGCTGTTCAAGTCGCCGCGGGGGCAAAGAAAGAAGATTAAAATGAACTCAGTAACGATGTGACATTATAAATAATTATATTTAATATTGCATCATAACGTAACTTTTGACTTTGACTTCGAAAATTATATTTCACATACACCGGCTTCATGGATTTTAGAACCACGGTATGCCACGAAAAGTCCTAAGCCTAGTTATATCATAGAGAACCTATGTATCTCAAGCGAACTTCTTATATCGCTTAGAAAGTGTAGTGTCGTTTCATTTGGATTATTTAGTCATAATCCCAATGAAATCCCGTCTAACGTTTCATTCGAACATGTAGGTCGTAGTCGTATACATCAGCTTAAAATGTTGTTGTAGAGATAAAGTGCTACTATAAAAATATTGGCGAACTGTGACATTTAAGGGCCGTATTAATAAACTCGACTCAAAACGTGAACTGAGAACTCATCAATTGAGACCGTCTCGAGGCGTACCTAATCCCGGAGCTCAGATGGTCGCTTATTAATAAACTCATTTTGAGAAGCTCTCCAATGAGATGATCTTATGTTAGAAGCGCAATAGGCATGATGACAATAATTGAAAAATGGACCTATAATGTCCAGAAATATATACTATTTACAATGAATAAGATATTTCTGCAGAAATTAAAAGTTTAGTAGGAAAAAAATGCAATTTTAAAATAATAATTTAAATTTCCCCCTAAAACGCTTGTTAGTGTCATGGCGTAGCTTGTGACGTCACGTTTAAGTAATCAAAACGTAAACGCGCTGCGCTCGTGCAACAATTTAGTTCTTTTGTGTTATTAAATATGAATTCGAAAGTGTATAGGTAGTGTGGGGTCTCCCAGTGTGAGAATACATCCATAAAAACTCCTAATAATCTATTTGTGTTCGTTCCTCAAAATAAAACAATACGATACAAGTGGCTTAAACTTGCAAGGCGAGATTCAAAAGGAATATTGCCCAGTACTCACCTTTATTTTTGTGAAGATCACTTTGACGTAAGTTTTTACATACTTTTGTAGATTCTAGTACTTATATAGTATTTGGTAATAATATTTTGTACGAGGTCTAAATGTAAAAATATAAACAATCTATTTTGAGGTTAGGTTTCATCTCTCATTGCTTTGATATGTATTACGTATTTTATTCATATTTCAGTTACCTAATGATATGGATAATTATATGGAATATTATAAAGGGTAAAAGCATTATAAAAATAGATTTCAATAATATGTATAACCTTAAAAATAACTTGATAAGAAATACATCGTCAAAAGTATATTTTAGGGAATTATTTTATAACTCAAATTATAAAGTTTTTAATTATTATTAATATACTTACATAGAAGTTTTAACATTTCTAAATTATGCTGAACAAAAGTCTTTATTTGATGACAAAAACTCTCCCAGCATTATTATGTCGATTCTAGGCAAATTAGCGCTGTTTGCCTTAGTAAATCCTTGGTCCATGATTCGTGTTATTTTATATTCGAATTAATAATATTCACACTTAAATAGTACTCGGTATTTAAACAAAAATAATAAAAACACAAGATGTTCGTGCGTGTTGCGTATGCGTTTACTCAAGCGTGACGTCATGCGCTCTGATTGGTGTTCAAGATATCATGGCGGGTTGCCTTATTTTGTAGTTTTATTTTATAAAAATAAATATTAATCACACTTATAATAAAAAAAACAATGCGTATTTTATATTCCAAGCTTCAAGTTTTATTTAATAAATATAGTATTTTAGTAGTTTTTAATTACTGTCATCATGCCTATTCAATCCCTGCACGGCTAGCACTGTCATTTTTTGAACGACCAACAAAACGTTTTGAATCTGCATGGTTACTAAAAATAAATTATTTTGCGTTTAGACTTGACAAAGTAAATTGCCAAAGCAAGTCATTACCTATTTTGAAAGTACGTATTTCTTTAAACTAGTTTTTCGCTTCAATATGATCACGTACCTATGTAAGTAAAATTTCTAAATATTTCAAAAACTCTCAGTTAAATTGAATTGAAAAACGAAACGTGCGTAGTGGGAATTTCTTTAGTTATTGTCTATTGACAGTAGTTTACTTAAAGGTTATTAACTATAAGTTTTTTTTAAAGTGATTTGGGTCTTTAACATTGACTATGTACTTGTATAATCATCATTGGTATTACAAGTTAAAAAGTGCAGCTACCGACGCCTTCCCTTCTCACCGCAGACTGACTGTCGCCGCGCCGTTAGGATTAGGAGCCTCCTAACTAGAAGACGTCGCCGCGGCTCACAAACATACGAAAGGGGATTAAATATGTTCAAATTGACGCCATATGTGGACACCACTGAAAGGGGCGATACCCCGATCTGTCTCCAGAAGACCGGCCGAAGAACACCAACGACAAAGGTGCAGCTTCTCGAATCCAACTCGGCACCAATCTACCTGGCTGATGATGTACCTACCTATTAAAAAAATCAAACGTATCCTGAAGGTCAACCCCTACAGCAAGCATATCGAGGGCTGGAGCCTGGAAGAATTCCTTCTGCTTGAGATGAAAAATGAAAGCCGCTACAGGGGAAGAAGCCAAATGCATAATTTGCACCGTTTCCCTTTTATCAGGATATTGAAGGAGGTAATATTCTTAAGCTGCCAATTTGCCTACAGCCTTAAGTTATTAAGAATCTATTATTAATCAGTCCTCAAACTGCCTGAGTGTATCGGTTAAATATGATCAAGGCTATAATTTATGATCACCAAGACTTCCTAGACAAATTCTTATCTTAATGTTGTTTATCACAGATAGTTTTGACATACGCAGACAGTTTATGTGCAATATTGTTGTTAAAATATGCATGTATTTTTTATACTTTTAGTATTAAATATAAATTAAAAGATCAAAGGAACATAATTTCTAAACGGTTAATAAAGTGTGTAAAACAGGTAGGATTTCATTACACTTATTATTTTTGTTATTTACAGATTTATGATCTGCCATCCCCTGGAAAACTGGTATTTAATGTGTTATTGATAACTTTATTAAATAATTATTATTTTCTCAATTAAAATTCAACTGCAGTTTACCTGAATGTTTTATTTTTGCATATTTTATAACAGTGGTTAGGACAAGTTGTATTTTCTCAGTTTTCACTTATTTATTGGTTTTTCTTTGTTTATAGACTAGGTGGAGGGTTACATAAAAAATAAAATAAAATAAAATAGCCATTTATTCCGACACTTTAGTTTCATTTTTCATGCAATTTTTTTATATAATTTTAATAATCTAATTGACATCGGTGTTGTTGGTGTCGACTTGCCTAGCGGCATAGGCCTCCCCTAGAATCTTCCATTCTTCCCTCTTTGCAGTCATTCGTCTCCATAGTGGTCCTGCTATTAATTTTATGTCATCCTCCCATCTGTGACAGGGTCTACCCCTTTTTCTTTTGCCATCTCTGGGGTACCAATCTGCGACTCTTTTTGACCATTTTTCCTTTGTAGATACTTCTTAGCATGTGACCTGACCATTTCCATTTTAGTTTGTTTATTGTAACAGAAACATCCATTAAGTTTGTCTTTTTCCTGATATTGCTTAGTCTTATTTTGACTAATTATGTTACGTTTCTGTTACTGTTACTTATATATATCGCATATTTAATCAAAAAAAGAATTGACTCATAATCAAATTCAGTTTTAAATAAAACTCTACTAAAAGAAGTTAGGTTTGAAATTCGAAGTTATTTATATTTCACGATATTCCTTTGTTTGATTAAACGTGCGATATATAGTCTAATTCTAATAAAAAAAAACGTAACTGTCTTATTATTATTTATCGGTTTCACATACCCATCTCATAGTAAACTGATAAGCCCTTATCGGAAACCTATTGGACTCTACTTAAAGGTATGATATAAGGAAATTAGTACTTACCTCATTAGTATTGTTGTTATGTTATTTAATTTGAAGAATGCTAAATAAACATTGAGGGGAAGGGGCATAGAGAGAGAAGGATAGCACAACTAGTAGAAAGAGAGGGATAGCGTAAACGTTAGAAAGGGATACCACACATGCGCTAGAAAGCGCTCCCGCATCTATAAATACAGCGGCGGCAGGTCGCCCGAACACTCGGATCGCTACGACTGAAATTATTTTGTACTCGGACGCACCTATCGCTGCACAGCAAGCACTTACCAATCTGAGGACTCATTTTCCTGAGGAAAAACCTGCCTCAAGATTTACCTGGCCAACAACATCGGCCGGCGGGGAAACCATCGCGCACCACCACTGCTAGTTTGGTGGTTGCCCTCACTGCATTTCCCGAACCCGGTCCCGCTAAAACGGACGCCCCGGGCTAGGGAATGCTGGGAACGGCACTAAACCATCAAACTTAGCGTCGTACCACCCATTCGACATCCCCCTGCCGCCCTCGCCCCCTCAATGGGAGAAAAAACACGAGGGTAGGCGTGATTCTGCTAAATCACGTCTATCCACCCCTAAACGCACCGAGCTGTCGTCATCGCAAACACCACGATCCAGCTAAGACGGGGGGGACGGAGGGGGGGTAGACGTAATTTAGAAGAATCACAAGTACCCCCAGCCCGATCCGCCACCTCGCCAGACTTCGAGGACTCCTTTGTAGGGATCTTAGACAAAGCTGGCCAGAAAATTCAAGCCGCCTGGCAAAAAACCCACGCAGCGGAGACTCCCCGGACCCCACGGCCCGGCAACCCACCGTATGACAGTGGCACTCGACCGGACCGACTCCGAGGCCCTCAATCGTGACAGACTGATGGTCGAAGAAATTGCCCAGTCTGGTCGAGCCTCCGCCGGATTTAATTGGTGGGCACAAACATATACGCCTCCAGACGTACCTACAAGGAGACCCAAGATTACTACAACCGGATGACCACAATATCATCAGAAACTGGGAGACCCTTAAGTACCTCCCCATCCTCACCCCTACGGGAAAAAGGGTCAGATCGGAGATCACGCCGCCTGCTATTAAAATAGCGAAAACCTCAAAGGAGCATTATACGCCCGGTATCAGAGACCCCCGAATGCGGAGCCGCACGCTTAGCGCCGGCAACGCCGCGGAGCACAACAACACCGGCACGGAAGACGCCGGAAAAAAGCTGACAACACCGGAAATACGCGCCATGCTCACGGATACCCAGCAGGGGACGAGCGCGTCACCGCCGCAAACATACGCGGATCGAGCTCGCACCCCCGCAGCCACACAAAATGCTCCAGCTCCAGCACTAGCAGCGCCCTCTGTTTCCACCGTCTCACAACCGAAGAAGCCCCGATACCCGCCGCTAGTAGCGGGAATCCAAAATACCAAATTGGCACCGCCACGTCGCGGCCATTAAGGAGAAATTAGGGCACCCGCCCACCGCTCACGCCTACGGTAATGGCGTACGTTTCACCCCTACTTCCGGGGAGGAGTACCGATGTATTGATAAATACCTCACCCACCTGGAAAACATCGAACCTGCCGCAAAATGGTTTAGCTACTCCCTCCCGGAAGATAAGAAAACAAAAGTGGCAATATAGGCCTGCCTGTCGACACCGCCCCCGATGAAATCATAACCGAACCGTAGTCCGCTTCTACCGGTACGCCAGAAGCGGACGACCAGGCTGTGTCTATTATGTCCAACTGATGGGGGCACAGCTAAAAACAGCCAGATTTTCGCTCTCAAAAACTTTATGAGCATGCAAATAAAAATAGAAGCTTGGCGAGGGAAGAAGGGCCCCGCTCAGTGCCACCGTTGTCAGGCCTCATCTGCATGCTGTCATCGGCAAATAGCCTGCGTCCGGTGCGGCGGCGCACACGCCGCTAAGGACTGCACACGCCCGCGGGAAGAGCCTGCCACATGCGTAAATTGTGGCGGCCTGCATCTTGCAAACCACATCGCATGCCCTGTCTTCAAAAAAGAAGCAAGGAACAAGAAGGCGGGCACCATTGCCCTCACCATGATAGCCAGACCAGGGCCTACCACCAAGGCCACGGACCCCAAAGCCATAGTGCAGGAGACGACTCAGGCCTCTCTAACGGCACCGGCAAATGCCCCCAGTGTGCCCTGACAAGCCAACAATCTGCAGCTCCTTCTACCGCAAAGAAAAGGAAGAAAAAGAAGGAGACACCGACAGAAAAGCTTGCAGGCCCAGCACCGCTACCCGCCACCGTACCACAAACAGCTCCGGCACCCAGCCTACGCACTATTCTGGAGCAACTGATAGCGCTCACCAACGCACTTACCGCAGCCACCGCCACCCTCCTGAGAGTGTTCCAATGGCATGCTAGGACACTGTCCGGTAAACTCGGTCTGCTCCGGCACTTTTTAAAGGAGCAACGGGTTGACATCATGCTTATAAGTGAAACCTGCCTTCATCACACAACCACACTCAAGGCTAGCGACTATATGGTCTACAGACGGGATGAGGTCGACGCCCGGGGAACGGCCTACAGGGGTCTGGCCGTCCTGGTGCGAAACACCGTGATCCATCAACCCGTCGACTATATGCCGACTGACACATCTATGCGCTGGGTATAGACCTACACCTTGGAGGAGAAGAACTGCGGCTGTACATGGTGTACCGCCCTCCGGGGGACCCAGCCGCTCATATGCAAGAAGACCTGCGCAGGCTGCTGGGATCCCCGATGCCGACTATCCTGGCCGGAGACCTTAACGCCAAGCACACGCAATGGCACTCAGCAGTTACCAACCACGCTGGACGGCGCCTCCACCAAATTGCAGTTGACCTAAACCTTGATGTCTCCGCACCCGAAGAACCAACCCACTTCTGCGAAAGTACGGGATGCGGTGACATCCTGGACATCGTGGTGCACGTGGGGTGACAACAACCCTCAAACAGGAAGTACTGCCCGACCTTCCCTCAGACCACCGGCCGGTGCTGCTCACCATCAACAGCACCCCCATTACAAAAATGCAGAGAAAGCAAGGACGCCTCATCCACTGGGAGACATTCTCGAGGACCTTGAAAGAGTTGCCAAACAGCGGGCCAGTCTCCACCGCGGAAGGGGTAGAAGCAGCTGCAAACACCATTACCGTCAACATCAATCAGGCGCTAAACTCAGCAGCGTACACGGGTCTGGAAAGCGAGAGGTACACACTTCTTCCCAACCGGATCCTGGAGCTTATCAAACAAAAGCGCCTGATACGACGGCAATGGCAGGCAAGAAGATGCCCTACCCTCAAAACGCCTTGACTTCACGGCTAGCGAACAAACGTCGTCGTCCCCAACAAGGGTATGTGTGAAGACCACGACATGGCCCGAACACTCATTGCTAGCGAATAGAGCAACACACGTAAGAACTCAAGTGCCCAACTCTCTCTACACCAGTCTTTATTATTGAACAAATCCCCATAGGTGCGAGGTCGCACATATAATTTAGGTTATTAGAAAACAATAAAAGTAATGAGGGTGCCACTGGACCTCGGCGCCCTTTAAACAATTCATATAGTTGGGCAACGAATGTACTTGCGCAGAGCAACGGTGGGGGGTTGTCGCGGTAGACGGGCGACGCGGGCGACGCGGGCCATCGCCGCTAACTCAGCACGGCTAGCACATGACGGCGCGCGAGTTATGTCGCCCGCGAGATAGACTACCTCGCACGTTAATTTCGAGTGACACCACAAAACCATTTCAATAGTGACATTCCTCTGGCTGCCAAAGGTACGAGACCACCGGTCAGTCTGGTTTTATAAAAGTAATTCCGACGTGCTCCGCGCCATTCAGAATGCTGGTGCGCGCGGAATGACATAAGCTAAAAATGCCAAATTGCAGTGTATTTGCATGTAAAACGAGATCTGATACATCTAGAATCCAAAAGGATAACGTTACTTTTCATCTGTAAGTATTATTTTATCTAAATATTATCAATCAAACAATGTTGCCACTTAATCGTACAAGATCTAATTGAAAGTAATTGTTAAAGTTGAATGTACAAAAGTTTAATTGAAACTTCTATTTCCCGTTCATTATTTTTAATACGATGTTAATGAATGGTATTAATTAATTAAGCATCTAAAGTAATCTGTAAATTCATACTGAAATAATGGTAGATTGCCGTTAGCAAATTATTTTTTATATATTTTTTTATCATACATAACATCATGCCTTCATTACCAGAGTGGGATAGGCAGGGCTACAGAAATACCAACAACACTAAAAATAATTGTTGATAATTCTGTAACCACATTTTGAACAATCCGGCTAAGATATTTACCAGTGTATAATGACATATTGCAAGCCCATCGCCTAATATATTACAACAAGCCTTTATTCCCTTGGTCGCTTCTTACGACATCTACGGGGAGACATAGAGTGGCACTGTTCTATCCCGGCAACCACACGGATTATTTTTTCAACATTTTCATAGATGTATTTTTAAATTGTAATTAATATATTTCTACAAGGAACAAAAACGGATAAATACATATGTTTTCCTAGTTCGTTTAATATAATATTTACATTTAATATGATTGAATATCTAAATAATATTGAAACGATATTTATACGCATTTAAATAAGAGGTAACTTTCGTATAAAAAACCGATGCCACATGACAGCTGTGAAAGCAGACAGCATGTACCAGGTGACCGCGTATGAGAAGTGCTCGTTCCTCAGAGTGACACGCGTCTGGTTTGGCACGGGCCAGCCGGCGGGCGGGTCGATCATCCCGCGCGCGTCCAGCCACACGGGCGCGCAGCCTGCGCTCGCGCTCATTGCCTCCAGGTCCCTGCAAAAAACAATTACTGTAGGTTTTTATCACGCTCAGGAGTGATACACGCCCGCAAAACTAAGTATCACACTTTTAGTAGATTGTACAACAAGGGCATAAAACAAACCACTTTATCCGAGACTTATGGTATCCATCCGAGCCGGTAGGCGGGGTGGATAATTAAGTCGAGGATAAAATGGGTTTTAAGACCGAGTTATACACTCTGCTTTTCACTTCGATTGCGAAGAAAAAGACAATAACAATATAAAAAAACTTTTTCTTGGATTTAGGCGGCAATATCTGTTCAATAAGTTCTTTTACATTTTTAACCACTTTACGATATTTTAACAAAAATCCATTACGTACAACAACTTTTGCAAAGAAAACAACTAATTAAATAGTCCAAAACGAGACAACTTTCCCGCCATTGCTTCTTTTTTTTTTTTTAATTTTTCATGTAACTTTAAACTTAGGTCGAACGCAACACTGCCAGTATTGCGATGTAAACAACTAAATGAATAGTCCAAAACGAGGCAAAAACCTCTTTCCCTCCACTGTATTTCTTTTTGTTTTTTTTTGAAAAATGTTTTTTTTTGTGTAGGTAGGTACGTTACGTGGGGATGTATTTTTTTTCTCGTCTACTTCGTAGTGTGGGGTATCGTTGGGTAGGTCTTTCAAAGACATTACCGGTTTGCGAAAACAATTTTTCGATTAAGGAATCCGTTTAGGAAATAATCCGTTTAAGCTTTAAAGCGCTAATTTTTATTTGATTCAAGTGTGTGCCTCCCCTCCTACAGCCAAATCTACAAATACTAAAAACGAAAAAAAACTTGAATAAAAGCGCATATAACGAATTTAAAAGGAAAACTATCACGACTAAGTAAACATCATTGGTTCCAGAGATACAGGTGATTTAAGTGTTTATACCTACTAAACTAGGACGGCACCAAATGACTTTAAATAGAAAATTAGTTATTACTTGTCGATTTTTACGTTTGTACTTAACGGCTTCGGAACCCTACACTGAGCACGGTCCGACATACTCTTGTCCGGTTTTAATTTGTCTATTGCTCGTATTTCAAAAATACGGTTTCACCGTTTTTGCACGCATTCGATTGAAAATTTCGTGCCCTCGAAACTCAAAAAACGCCCCCTGGGTGCGTGTGACGGAAACGCGGCACCGCCGAGTCAAGGTCTGCGGGGTGCGGAATTTTGCGTTGCGTTGGCATTGCACCCCGCAGATGTTGAGGTCTCTGAGTGACAAGTGTAAGATAATTAGATAATAAGATAATTATATACGTCTATATGTCTATTGCATTCAATTGTGATTTAAGTTGTATGGGTTTAATACATTAAGATTATAAATTAAGTATTTAAGGTGACGTCATGTCCGGCTAAAAAGGCGGTAACCAGGCTGTCATAGGAATGGCCGATCTTGTTCTCGAGGCACATTCCTTTGACAGCCTTCTGGCCGATCAGACATTGTAATTACGTTCAAAAGTGTAACACTATCGGACAATAAGCATAAAGAATAAAACCGTTTTTCGTTAAAACTCGGAGTTCTAATTTTGAATCCCTGAATTCTAATATCAGAAGTGTGGATTAAGTGCTCAGCTCCAAGATGGATAGTGATTACGAAGTGATACAATCAAGACGAAAGTCTAGCCATCGCAAACGACGACATCGAACTACGAGTAGCAGTGAATCTTCAGACGATGCATCGTGTCGCGGGTCACGTACAAAGCAGCGCTCGCGTTTAAAGCATCATGAACGATCGACAAACCGCGGGAATTCAAAACACCGCACACGATCGAAGCGGAGATCACGCTCGAAGGGGCGGCGGCGGCCTCATCGTGCGGTAGTCGAGCGCCATGAGTCACCGCGCGCTTCTCGTTCTACATATCAGAATGGAACTCAAGAAGAAGCAAGTACCGATCAGGCGAGTAATTTTGTACACTTTGTTTTTTTTTTCTTTTTTTTTTTTTTTCCATAATTATTTATGCTATCATGATTGCTCGCCATTGAGCATTTTTGAGCTAACTTGGTATTATTATTCTTATTGACTTCCGTTAAATGTGGTTTTTTAGTAGTTTTCAAGCAGTTTATCATATTTTACGCTTACATAGCGGTCCCGTTTTACTTAGTTACGGTACTTTTACTGTAACACTCCTTGTTTACTTAGTTATGTAACACAAAAATAAAACAGTAAATGCTCTTTTAACCCTTTTTATAGCAACATTTGACTGAGCAACTGATGGAGACGTTAACGGAGACTACGAGGGCTGCGGCGACTGCAGCGGTGAGACCTGCGACAGCGCCGGGGCCGACCGTCGAGGCAACGGTGCTGCAGCCAGTGGAAACGCCGGAAACGATCTCTGCAGTCGCTCAGAACACCAGTGAGTCGTCTAAGGATAACTTACACCCTAGTTTTGCTGATTTTGCGTTATTCTTTCAAAACATTATGAAGTCTGGTACACATAAAATCTCATATGATAAAAATATAATTCCCAATTTTGATCCTGCACAGAAAAATCAGAAAGTTGAGAACTGGATTGCTAAAGTTAACGAGTGCGCGAAAATTTATAACTGGAATGACGAACAAACTTCCCATTTTGCGTTGCCTAAGTTAGTTGGATATGCTAAAAAGTGGTACGAAGGCCTTCAATCCATACTCCTAACATGGGCGGAGTGGCAACAACGGTTAGTCAGGGCATTTCCTTCCGAAACGAACTATGCCGCATTGTTAAGAGAAATGTTAGACAAAAGGTTAAAGTTTGGAGAATCTGTTGACGAATATTATTACGATAAGATGATTTTATTAAATGCGTGTAATATTAAAGGAAAACAGGCCGTTGACTGCTTAGTTTACTCAATAGACGATAGGATTTTACGATCTAGCGCTATGTCAGCACGGTTATCAGATCCTGAGGATTTGTTTAAATTTTTAAAAGACTTTTGCAAAGAGTCAAATATGAGGCCAGGTAAACAACG
The DNA here is from genome assembly GCA_949316455.1 of Acleris holmiana. Classification (NCBI taxonomy): domain Eukaryota; kingdom Metazoa; phylum Arthropoda; class Insecta; order Lepidoptera; family Tortricidae; genus Acleris; species Acleris holmiana. The sequence goes on along the minus strand of OX438762.1, from coordinate 66,323,678 downwards.
AAGTACAGTCACTTCCACCGAGATTATTTGTTTTAAATGTAATAAACCTGGGCACCGAAGTGTTCAGTGCCGTTCATCTAGCACTGTCCATGAGATGACTTGCTATAACTGTAAAGAGAAAGGTCATACGTCAAACAAATGCACTAAACCTATTTTGAGGTGCGATAATTGTAGTCTTGTAGGGCATAAAACAGCTGATTGTTTTCGGAACAAAACTTCAAGTAATAATAAAAACTCGGATAAGAAAATAATGTTTGCTCAAAGTCTTAAACCCGACTTGAAATATTATAAACAAGTCACCATCAATAATGATGTTACATTAAATTGTTACATAGACTTTGGAAGCGATTGTACTTTGATTAGACAGGACATTGTTGAAAGGTATTCTTTGCCAAAATTTGATAATGACCTCCCAACAATACGAGGTTTTGGGAATAATTCGTACTTACCTTTAGGGCGAACGAAGTTTAGTTTAACATTAGGAGAGGTAACGGCTGACATAAATGCATATATTGTTGAGTCATCGATGTTGACTCAGGCCATACTAGTAGGGCAAAATTTTACAGAACAACCCGATGTAGTAGTTATGAAAACGCATGATAGGCTTGACATATTTAGACGCACCATGCAGACCGAGTTGCCCAGCTTGCCAAGTGATATAGAGACCGGTAATGACAAACTAGTCCTTAGAATCGTATCGGATACAAATGTTGATGAATTTAGTTTTGTACAATGCACTAGTAACAAACCGGATAATTGTGATATTTTGGTTGAAAATAGCCTCCGTAGGCAGAATAACATAGATTATTGTGTTCTTGGGGGGGTTTACAGCTTACATGATGGTGATTGTCAAATAGCAGTTAAAACATTTTCAAACCAACCAGTATTATTAAAAACTGGAACCCTTTTTATTCGAGCCTACCGCATTCTGGCTTTGGACACTACCGATAATGAAAACCTAATTTCTTGCAATAGAATAACGAATCGAAATACTCTTGGTCCATTACATGAAAAAGATATCAATATGAACCCTAATTTAACTAAAGAACAATCAGACTCCATCGTTAAGTTAGTCAATCAGTACAGAATATGTTTTGCACAAAACATGACTGAGTTAGGATGTACAAACATTACAGAAATGGCTATCGAGCTTCAGGATCAGGATCCCGTTGTATACCGACCATACAGGTTGAGTTATACTGAAAGACAGACTGTAAGGGACATGGTGAAGGAATTAGTAGATAACGATATTGCTGAAGAATCTAATTCGCCGTATGCGAGTCCTGTCATACTTGTTTCTAAGAAAACGGGTGGTCACCGATTATGTGTAGATTTCAGGGCATTAAATCGGAAAACTGTTAAAGACCACTATCCTATGCCCAGGATTGACGACCAACTAGATATGCTAAACGGAAACAAATTTTACACAAGCTTAGATCTCGCCAGCGGTTATTACCAGATACCAATCCGTTCAGAGAGTAGACCATACACTGCTTTTGTTACTCCGGATGGTTTATATCAATTTAAAAAAATGCCATTTGGTCTAGCCAACTCTCCAGCGGTATTCCAGCGTACCATTAATAAATTATTAGGCAATTCCCGATTTAACTCCACTCTTGCTTATATGGACGATATTTTAATTCCTGGAAAAGATTTTGATGAACAATTAACAAGGTTAGAAGATGTATTTAAGTTATTACAAAAAGCGGGTTTAACTTTAAATTTACAAAAATGTAATTTCCTTCAAGAACGTTTAGAATATTTGGGCTATGAAATAAGCGAGAGCGGAATTAAACCGGGAAAAGCGAAGATAGCTGCTGTTGAACATTTTCCAACTCCTCGTAACGTGCATGAAGTGAGGCAGTTTATCGGGTTGGCGAGTTATTTTAGAAAATTTATTGGCGGGTTCGCACTTATTGCTAGGCCACTGACAGACTTAACGAGAAAGGATTGTCCCTGGAGTTGGGACTCAAGACAGGAGCAATCTTTTCAACAATTAAAAGACGCCCTTTCGCAGAGACCTTTGTTAGCCATCTATGACCCTAAACGTGAGACTCAGATACACACAGACGCTAGTAAATACGGATTAGGGGGTATCATCCTGCAGATAGATGACACAACGAATACATTACGACCCGTCGCTTACTTTAGCCGCAAAACCACGGCTGAAGAACAGAATTATCATGCATACGAGCTAGAAACCTTGGCAGTTATTACTTCGTTTCAAAGGTTTAGAGTTTATTTGATAGGAGTAAAATTTACGCTGATTACCGACTGCAGTGCATTAAGAGCTACTTTTGCTAAAAGAGATCTCATTCCCCGTATAGCACGGTGGTGGATAGCTCTTCAGGAATTCAACTTTGATATTCAGTATAAACCAGGCCATACTATGTCCCATGTCGATGCTCTAAGTAGAAATCCGCAGCCTTGTGGAACGGAGTCTTTTGAAGACCCGATACCATCCGTTTTACGAATCACGCAAGAGGATTGGCTGTTGAGTTTACAATTAAATGACAGTGAGATTCAGCGTATTCGTAAAATCTTGGAGGGTAAAGAGTACTCGGATATTAAGGAAAATTATATTGTTAAGGACAATACGTTGTTCAGGAAATTGGGAGATGAGTTAAAGTGGGTGGTGCCCAAAGGGGCCAGATTTCAATTATGTAGATTTAATCACGATGATATAGGTCATTTTAGTACTGAAAAGACGTTGGAAAAAATTAAAAAAGACTTCTGGTTCCCCAAAATGAGGCGTTTCATTTGTAAATATGTAGGTTCTTGCATTGAATGTGCCTATAGTAAAGAGCCTTCTGGTCCAAAAGAAGGTTTATTGCATCCGATCCACAAGGTTAACAGGCCATTCGACACCATACATATTGACCACCTCGGGCCTTTTGTAAAAAGTGCTAAAAGCAATTCGTATCTTCTTGTGTTGGTCGACGGGTTCACGAAATTTTGCTTATTAAAGCCACTTCGTAACCTTAAATCCAGCCTAACCATTCGAGCGCTAGAGGACATTTTTACAACTTTTGGCTACCCTAATAGGTTGATTTCAGATCAGGGAACTTCATTCACATCGAAGGAGTTTAAGAAATATTGTAATCAGTCTAAAATTAAACATGTTCTTAATGCTGTGGCGTCACCTCGCGCTAACGGTCAGGTGGAAAGGTTTAACAGAACTATACTTGATTCTTTAACAGCATATTCAGATAAATTAGGCGAGAGAAACTGGGACACTGTATTAGGTAAAACACAGTGGGGGATGAATAACACCCTTCATAAAGGCATTGGTAAAGCCCCTTCAGAAGCAATGTTTGGAGTTAGGCTACTTAGTAGAGGCGATAATGCATTTGCAGAATTGATTAATTCATCACGCCAAGCTCGTTCTTTAGAAGGTATAAGGTCACAAATAACTGCACATGTAGAGAAGGACCAAACAGCTCAAAAGAATAGGTATGACAAGCATAAGATAAAAGCCAGGATTTATAAAGAAGGCGATCTTGTAAAAATATTGAAACCGACTCCCAACAATGACGGCCAAAGTAAAAAGTTGCTTCCTAAATTTACAGGTCCATTTAGAATAACAAAGGTCATAGGCAATGATAGATATGAAGTATCTAGTATTGTAGGTTCTAATATCACTCAGCGAAACTATTGCAACGTATGGGCAGCTGACCGTATAAAACCATGGATTGTAACGTACTCTGACAATGATAGCAGCAGTTCCGACGCTGAAAGCAGCAATAATGAAAACTAATCTGATTTACTGTGCGGGAATCAAACAAATGATGTTTCGTAATATGGATCTCATTGTCAAACAAGTCCTGTCACTAGTAACCCGACATATGTTGTTGTTAAATTGTATTATTTCGTGCTGATATAAGTTTAACAAGTATCATAGTAATGTAAATTACTAATTGTGGTAATGAGAACATTAATGTTTGAATAACAGCAATGATAAGAAAATGTATCATTACTAGAAGTTAATGTATTGTTGATGTTTGATTTTAGCTAGTATGGTTAGTATTGTTGATGTTTCGTTTTAGCTAGTATGGTTAGTATTGTTGATGTTTCATTTTAGCTAGTATGGTTAGTATTGTTGATGTTTCATTTTAGCTAGTATGGTTAGTATTGTTGATGTTTCGTTTTAGCTAGCATGGTTAGTATTGTTGATGTTTCATTTTAGCTAGTATGGTTAGTATGGTTGATGTTCCGATATAGCTAGTATGGTTAGTAGTTAATGTAGATGTTTCATAGCTGGTATGGCGTAATGGTACGATTATTATTGTTACGGATGCTTGGTGAAAAACAGATTGGTTAAAATGGTTAGTATGATTAGTATTGTTTATGGATTTATTTATATTTAGTATGGTAGATACAAGAATGTGTCATAAATGAGATTCCAAAGTTATCAACGCGAGAAGGGTATATATAGTTTTAGATAAATATGAAATTTAGTAATGTGTTGTTTGTGACGAAAAACAAATAAATATCGAAGGGAAGCTAATATGTATAAATTATTTGATGGTATTTTGTAAGAGTTTAATTATTGCATTGTATAATTTTAGCAAACTTTAGTAAACTGGTTTAAATTTTCGTGTAAGTTTGGGACAAACTTATTGTCAGGAAAGGCCGAGTGTAAGATAATTAGATAATAAGATAATTATATACGTCTATATGTCTATTGCATTCAATTGTGATTTAAGTTGTATGGGTTTAATACATTAAGATTATAAATTAAGTATTTAAGGTGACGTCATGTCCGGCTAAAAAGGCGGTAACCAGGCTGTCATAGGAATGGCCGATCTTGTTCTCGAGGCACATTCCTTTGACAGCCTTCTGGCCGATCAGACATTGTAATTACGTTCAAAAGTGTAACACTATCGGACAATAAGCATAAAGAATAAAACCGTTTTTCGTTAAAACTCGGAGTTCTAATTTTGAATCCCTGAATTCTAATACAAGGTAGAAAATTATAACTTTGCAACGCGGTTCTTGGGCAATGTAAAAAAATAATTAAAAACCAAAACTTATGTTGGTTTAAAGTCGTTAACAGTAATGGAGCTCACGCATGAACATTTCCGTGCCATAATTTATCACAATTTTCGTCGCGGCTAATCTCTAGATAAATGACTCAGTGAACTTGTTTCCATTTACGATGTTGAAGCACCGAGTCAAACGACAATATACCGCTGGTATGCCGAGTTCCGATACGGTCGTGTGTCGCTCAGCACTGTTCCTTCTGCAGGTCGACCAAGAACAGCGGTCACGCCTGAAAACATCGCAGCTGTGCGAACTATTATATTGGATGACCGGCATGTGACATACGAGCAGATTCGGGCTGTTATCAGTATCGGAATGAACAAGAACACTCTGCAACGCTTCAAAAAGTCGAATACCATTTATAATATTGTCTCAGGTGACGAATCATGGATTTATTCATACGAACCTGAAAGAAAACATCAGTCAGCAATTTGGGTCTTCGAAGACGAGGTCAAACCAACGAAAGTTTGTCTCGAAAAAAGGGGCATGTTGCTACAATTCATTTACAGGAACGCAGAACGGTTACCGCTGAGTATTATATCACGGTTTGTTTGCCAGAAATGATAGCCAAACTCCGAAAAAATAACCCGAAATGTCGCATCATGTCACGATAATGCGAGCTCCCATACGGCTCGGAAGACAAGTGATTTTTTGAAGCAGGAAAACGTTGAGCTTATGAGCCATTCTCCGTACGGTCCTGACCTGAGCCCAAACGATTTCTTTACATTCCCTAGAATAAAGGTTTATTACGTGGTCAACGGTTTGAAGACCCCGAAGCAGCTCTGCTGTGGGAGCGTACAAATCAGCCATTTTGTCAACATCAACATCAGACTGGATTACTGTTTTAATGATTTGTTTGCACGAATAGAAAAGTGTATTAAATGGAACGGAGAATACTTCGATAAACAATAAATACAATTTAGCTATACCGTGCATGTGGTTTTTCTTATTCTCGATCATTTCAGTGTGCCCCTCGTACATGTCAAGCTAAGGTAAAATATTTTATTTTACATTATAAAATCGAGTGAGGTATCATTGGATAGCTCATTATGTGTACGATTTTATAAATTTTTAGATTTAGATTTAAACTTGAAAAGTGTGATTTTCGCTAGAGTTTGACGTCCCCCCACATACTGTCAAAACTACAAGTACTAAAAATCGTATCTTAAATGACGCACATGATATTATAATATAATGGTACTGAACAGGGAGCGAAACTTTGGTGCCGATGACGTCAAGCTACATACAGAGTGTTTTATTTAGATTTTACATCATCACTAATAATAACTTTTTGGCCTCTTTAGTTTACCAATATTGACACATGAGTTGAGACGGCTAGTACTTATAAAACACCTAATAGACTGTCATTGTCATTTAAAGAAGATTGTTGGAGACAATAACTAATTTCTGAACATCAGAGCCAATAGGTCGGATGTGCATTTGTGATACTTTACAGAACGAGCACAAGTAACTTTAAAGCTTTTTTTTACTGACTTACTGTATTCAAATTTAAGAAAACTAGTAATTTATAGAGAAAGAGCATATAATTGCAAGTATTTTCTGGCCTACAGGTTCTTTCTTACGCTATCAATAACAATGCAATTCAAATTAAATTATCAAAAGTGTTACATCCGACCTTAAATTATTAAGGCATAATGCTATGCTGTGGTCGGATATTAACATCCGATATTTTGCTGTAGGAAAATTTCTTATCACGCAATTAGTAAAGGACCTATGTTCAAATCAAACTTTATGGCTCGAAATGAAAAAGAAATATATTTAATCTTATGAGAACATCATACATTTTGGTCCGGGGATATTTGACCACTACATACAAAATTCAATTTCGGCAATCGTCGGGCGTATGTTTGCTTTCTGTCTCTTTCCATTGCCCAATATAAAATATCGTTACATCTTTTTTGTTGTGGATTTTAAACCCATACATTAAGATTACTGGAGGCAAAAAAACATTATAAAACATCAATTATTTTTCTTCTAAGGTATTTTGAACAACTGACCTTTTCTAGTTAATCTAACTTTGTTAAAGAGGGCAAAAAATTGAGAATGATAAAAAAAAGTAATTTTGCTGAAAATTGGATATTCGAGCTGCTCTGATGTCCAGTTTAATATTTTTTTTTTTTTGTAAATTGTAATTTAACGTAAGCGTACCTAATGGTTTCGCTTGAGCAAAGTTTCCATGGAGTCTAATACAGTATTTGCAGATGTTTCCTTTTCTGATTGTAAATAATGTGAAAATGTATATTATTTTATTTATTCGTATCGTCTTTGTCATTATTTGAATATTTACATTATCGTGATAGCATTATTAAGACTCAGTGGTGTAATAATTAATGTTATTTGTCCTGTGAGCAGAGAATATTGTCTGTAATGTCAAGTCAGGCGGTCACTGTGCTTCGCCCTTTTCTAAAACCCGATTGTAGTTCAGAAAAAAAATGTTTTTTTTTTTGAAATCGGTTAATTGCATGCAGAGAACCTTCTCCAGAATTATAAAGAGACGTGACAATATACTTATTGGTTTCATGTCCTTCAGCTCAGCGGGGTTTCCAGAGGTCAGGAACTAAAGATGTAGAGATAGAGGTGTTTATTATCTGCAAAACCATAACTAATGTTTGTGGGAATGTCAAAATTATCATATCCAGGTTTAAGCCATCGCATCTTTCAGGATCATCGCATCTTTGATTGGATTTTAAACTATTATCAACTTTTGTAATTTTATCTAAACAGACTGGCTTCAAATGAAACACTCCATTACTAAACCTATGGAACTCAAAGTGAGTTGTGAAATCGAAATCTCTAATACACACAAGATAAGCTCAAGAAGTGGTTGTTTATGATTATGACATTAGGGTCATTGAAACAATGTGTGTAATTCAGTATCACTGCTAGGTAATCATTTAGATTTGATGTTTTTTCACAAGAGTTTACGGTCATGTATTTAGTTGTTTATATTTTGCTTAAAATAGGCTGTTTTTTCACAAAATAATGCTTGGTTAACTGTTGATTTAATTTCCTTGTAATACTCTTTTTTATGATTATGCCTTATTTTTATGTTAATCAGATGAAGCTTTGTCACGTAACCGCATCATCAGCTTTACTGTGTCTGTGATCCAAGGGTAAGAGCGTCCCCTGATCACAGTTGACTACTGAGTCAACACAGATCACAGTTGAGTTGTTCTTAGTTGGTGCATGCAGGTCAAATAGTTCAACTATGTGACGGGTCAAATAGTTAACCATAACATTGACATCTCCTGAATTAGACACCAAATCCCATCTCACATTCTGCAAGTCCCTGTTCAATATATTATAAAAATACTCAGTTTTGTCCTCAAAATGGGTATAAACCGCACGGGTCATAGCCATTATCTTTTTGGTAAATTGTGTTTACCTTGGCTTTCCTAGCCGGTTTTTCACCAGGGAGACGCCACTCCATCGATTCCTTTTTGGAGAAAGGATCATAGTACAAAACCATGGTTTCAACCCCCGTAACAATTTGACTCCTCAAAACTCTCTCCGACACGGAGAGTTTATACGCGTCTAAAACTTCTTGAGAGCAGGCTTTTCGCTCACTTCGCTACAAGCTCGAAAGAAGTCCATGAAGGATCCTAAGAGCTGAAGTTATCGAAAGCCCTGTCCATGCCGCTATTTTTTTAGTCTTCAGTCAGAAACTTTTGAACTGCACCTCGTATAAATACATTAATCACCCGTAAGTATCTCAATAACCAAAGAAATATACTTAGTCGAGATAGTTTCCCTTTTAAATTCATTGCCAGGGAGCGAAACTTTGGTGCCGGTGACGTCATAATGACGCAAATTAACATATAGGTGCTTTTATTTAAACAATATTGAGACACCCCACTGAGTCTTAATAATGCTATCACGATAATGTAAATATTCAAATAATGACAAAGACGATACGAATAAATAAAATAATATACATTTTCACATTATTTACAATCAGAAAAGGAAACATCTGCAAATACTGTATAGACTCCATGGAAACTTTGCTCAAGCAAAACCATTAGGTACGCTTACGTTAAATTACAATTTACAAAAAAAAAAAAAATATTAAACTGGACATCAGAGCAGCTCGGATATCCAATTTTCACCAAAATTACTTTTTTTATCATTCTCAATTTTTTGCCCTCTTTAACAAAGTTAGATTAACTAGAAAAGGTCAGTTGTTCAAAATACCTTAGAAGAAAAATAATTGATGTTTTATAATGTTTTTTTGCCTCCAGTAATCTTAATGTATGGGTTTAAAATCCACAACAAAAAAGATGTAACGATATTTTATATTGGGCAATGGAAAGAGACAGAAAGCAAACATACGCCCGACGATTGCCGAAATTGAATTTTGTATTGTGGCGACCTAGCGACATCTAGTGACAACTTGTAACAAACAACTCGCCAGCGCCACCAGCGTCAGACAGCGCAACTAAATCTGACAGTGCGCTACATCGCGCTAACGAAGTTTCTTCAGTCGGTTGACTTATATACAACTTCCAACTTCATCCAATGGGACTTCGGTCCCCAGGCATAACACCCGCCTGGAGAGAGATCTCTCTATTGTTCTCTCTACCTACATTGGTGACCCACGACAATGGACATTTACGCAACCTGACGACCTTCTAGCACTATGACGCAGTCTCACAGCAACCCAGACAACCCGCACTGTGCACCACTAGCATTCTGATATATCTCCATGCCTGGTGTCTACAGTGTGCACAATACTCTCACTCAACGACGCGACTCACTGCGTCCTACTACGAGTACTTCACGGAGCAGGTACACGACTCGCTGTGTACTCCCCTCCACTCCTCTTCTCCTGCTACGCTCGCCAACGCGGCTCTGAGCTCTACTGGAGACATCTACTACTTGCACTTGCAAGCGGCATTTTCAACGCACAGACTGCACGTCATCCATCACCATCAACCTCCGGTCTCAAAGGGGGGCTAGTGTGGCGACCTAGCGACATCTAGTGACAACTTGTAACAAACAACTCGCCAGCGCCACCAGCGTCAGACAGCGCAACTAAATCTGACAGTGCGCTACATCGCGCTAACGAAGTTTCTTCAGTCGGTTGACTTATATACCACTTCCAACTTCATCCAAATGGACTTCGGTCCCCAGGCATAACACCCGCCTGGAGAGAGATCTCTCTATTGTCCTCTCTACCTACAGTATGTAGTGGTCAAATATCCCCGGACCAAAATGTATGATGTTCTCATAAGATTAAATATATTTCTTTTTCATTTCGAGCCATAAAGTTTGATTTGAACATAAGTCCTTTACTAAATTGCGTGATAAGAAATTTTCCTACAGCAAAATACCGGATGTTAATATCCGACCACAGCATAGCATTATGCCTTAATAATTTAAGGTCGGATGTAACACCCTTTTGATAATTTAATTTGAATTGCATTGTTATTGATAGCGTAAGAAAGAACCTGTAGGCCAGAAAATACTTGCAATTATATGCTCTTTCTCTATAAATTACTAGTTTTCTTAAATTTGAATACAGTAAGTCAGTAAAAAAAAGCTTTAAAGTCACTTGTGCTCGTTTTGTAAAGTATCACAAATGCACATCCGACCTATTGGCTCTGATGTTCAGAAATTAGTTATTGTCTCCAACAATCTTCTTTAAATGACAATGACAGTCTATTATGTGTTTTATAAGTACTAGCCGTCTCAACTCATGTGTCAATATTGGTAAACTAAAGAGGCCAAAAAGTTATTATTAGTGATGATGTAAAATCTAAATAAAACACTCTGTATGTAGCTTGACGTCATCGGCACCAAAGTTTCGCTCCCTGTTCATTACCATTATATAATAATATCATGTGCGTCATTTAAGATACGATTTTTAGTACTTGTAGTTTTGACAGTATGTGGGGGGACGTCAAACTCTAGCGAAAATCACACTTTTCAAGTTTAAATCTAAATCTAAAAAATTATAAAATCGTACACATAATGAGCTATCCAATGATACCTCACTCGATTTTATAATGTAAAATAAAATATTTTACCTTAGCTTGACATGTACGAGGGGCACACTGAAATGATCGAGAATAAGAAAAACCACATGCACGGTATAGCTAAATTGTATTTATTGTTTATCGAAGTATTCTCCGTTCCATTTAATACACTTTTCTATTCGTGCAAACAAATCATTAAAACAGTAATCCAGTCTGATGTTGATGTTGACAAAATGGCTGATTTGTACGCTCCCACAGCAGAGCTGCTTCGGGGTCTTCAAACCGTTGACCGCGTAATAAACCTTTATTCTAGGGAATGTAAAGAAATCGTTTGGGCTCAGGTCAGGACCGTACGGAGAATGGCTCATAAGCTCAACGTTTTCCTGCTTCAAAAAATCACTTGTCTTCCGAGCAGTATGGGAGCTCGCATTATCGTGATGTAACATGATGCGACATTTCGGGTTATTTTTTCGGAGTTTGGCTATCATTTCTGGCAAACAAACCGTGATATAACACTCAGCGGTAACCGTTCTGCGTTCCTGTAAATGAATTGTAGCAACATGCCCCTTTTTTCGAGACAAACTTTCGTTGGTTTGACCTCGTCTTCGAAGACCCAAATTGCTGACTGATGTTTTCTTTCAGGTTCGTATGAATAAATCCATGATTCGTCACCTGAGACAATATTATAAACGGTATTCGACTTTTTGAAGCGTTGCAGAGTGTTCTTGTTCATTCCGATACTGATAACAGCCCGAATCTGCTCGTATGTCACATGCCGGTCATCCAATATAATAGTTCGCACAGCTGCGATGTTTTCAGGCGTGACCGCTGTTCTTGGTCGACCTGCAGAAGGAACAGTGCTGAGCGACACACGACCGTATCGGAACTCGGCATACCAGCGGTATATTGTTGTTTGACTCGGTGCTTCAACATCGTAAATGGAAACAAGTTCACTGAGTCATTTATCTAGAGATTAGCCGCGACGAAAATTGTGATAAATTATGGCACGGAAATGTTCATGCGTGAGCTCCATTACTGTTAACGACTTTAAACCAACATAAGTTTTGGTTTTTAATTATTTTTTTAATTGTTTGAATGTCATTAAGATTCTAAGAGGCCAGTATTAAAATTCTAAAAAAGGTTAAGTATATTGTAACTGAACCCAAAATGTTATATTCCCGATCATTTCAGTGTGCCTCTCGTAGAGCGGATTTTTTATTTTACAAAGTGTTATTTTACGACTTTGTCGGGGTCTATGTATTACTAATTATGCCAAATTACAGCTTTGTAAATACCTAATCTCTGTGTCAAACCGTGGACAGACGGATAGACGGACATGGCGAAACTAAAAGGGTTCCTTGGTGACTATGGAATCCCTAAAAACGAAGATGGTTGAGAACCATTTAGAAACTAGTAGTACTTTAAAGGATTGTCTGCTTCACTTCTCGGGTTTACCCGGACTCTGCGACACAGCGACGAGTGCGATGTCCCCATGGTCCAGCCTATGTAACTTACCTAGAGAACCACGAGCCCTTTGCCGGGTTGTTCTTGGGCATGAACGGTGCACGTTTCTCAGTTAACCTCACAAGACCAGTTAATTCCACTTCACCTTTAACCATGGAAGCCTCGCGCTTATCCTTGGGGCGCATACTCTGGTGGACCCAACCTCGATTAATTAAAATGATGTCCCTGCAACAATTTGTAGGTAAAATAATTTGAGTTAAAAGCCTGACGTGGCCATGGACGAGAAGAGAGTAGGTAGACGATCACTGGTTTACAGATGAATCATTCTCTTTATTACTAGACAATAATACAAATTAGGGAAAAATACAATCTGCAATGTAACTTACCCAGTGCCAGATAATTTAAATGGTGTAACAACTAGCCACCCCTGATTTTTTTTTGGATCAGACACAAGAGATCCAAGTCTTTGATACTCATTCTCAATGAGTGCTCTGGGTCCGATAAGTATCTCTTTATCATGTAAAAATTCTCCTTTGACCTTAACTGGCAAATACTCCATCTTATCCAACAGTGAAAAACTGAAAATTAATAGGTAATTATTTAATAAACCAATAAATATATTTAACCCTCTGAACACCGCAAACGCCTAAAGTAGTCATGGGTATCGTGCCTACAACGCCACCGACACAGGTACTTCAAACGGACGTTATTTCGTATGGATTAAGTAAAATTGTGCACACCTAACTTTTAATACATGTTTGGCGTGTAAGTGACGAATTTGTATTTAATGTAAGGCGTTCAAAAGGTTAAATTATTCATTATCATTTTATGGTGTCCCAGGGCCCTCCTTTTTAGTAAATCCAGTCTGTAGGTATCTTCGATTTACAGCAGGTGGAGCATAGTACAGATTTGGTTAAAGTATTGGGTTTTTGACATTAGAGGCCGCCATCTTATATAGAAAGCAAAGCAGGCAAAATTGATTCATTTTTAAAATTCCTCAATTCCTCCTTAATAATTGACTTTACGACAAAAGTGTCTATGAGAATTTGTATAAACTAGACAAAGTCACCACACCAATCGACAATTTACTACGCTTCACCTTTAGTAAAGCAAATGCCTTTTTATGTCCCTACAGACTAGGGATTGCAACTATGACCGAAAATCGAATATCGGTTTTTATTCGGTTAAACTCGAACTCGAATCGAATCGCGGTTAATAACCGAGTTTTTCTTTACTATAGAAAACTATCGAATCGAATGTAGTAGGTCTAGGTAATATTTGTGACTTTATTTAATTGTGGTAATCAAGTTAGAAATGAAACAACATAAAACGGTTTAAGCAAAATATAATTAACAGAATAATCGATTTTAAGCTTTTGCCAAAATGAGTAATCAATGTACCTCATCATGAATTATTGCACGAGTGCACGACACATTAAATCAAATCAATTCTTATTAAAAAGTATTAAATAAAATCTGAAAATATAACCAGAATTCTGTTTTTAACGCATGGTACCAGAAACGTAAATTACCTGATACGCGGATGACCATAAATAAGTAGGTAAGTTTAGGTCATGTTAGTTTTGCAGCAGGCCCGGAGGGCCAAACCACCCAGAAATAAGAGCTGAAGTGTTTCACTTTTAAATGGTTTCGAAGGCTTGTTGTACTTTAAAATTTTGAAGCACAACGTGCATTTTGCAGAATTTCCGGTCGTTGACTTTAAAAAATGATTCCAGACGTCGCTAGTAGATTGTTTCTTAAAAGAACACTCAAGAAATTCCTCCATTTTTTTAAATCTAAGACAAGGATGCAAGGGTTCTAGTGAACAAGGTAGGTAGGTTCAGATATTGAATGTTGCATTGAATTTCAAGTATTTCAATTGAAAATAACGAGATTTTCAAATTAGAGGAAATAAATTTAAACAACGTCACACGTCACACTTATGACAGTTGACACTTACCATTGGTTTTTCTTTAAGGTTTTATTCAAAAGGCCAAAACACCATGCTTGAAACACTAGACATTTCACCACAGACCACACTAATAAAAAATTTGCAATGTAAAATTTAAAACAAATGTCCTTTTACTAATTTTCAAAATTAAAATATGCAGGTTAGGTACTTATATGTAAACTTGATCAGATCACTCACTAGTCATCAACGAAACACCAAATAACAACAGTCAACGATAGTCCAAATAACAATTAATTTGAAAGAAAATACCTTACATAATATGCTCACTCCTTTACTTTCTTTGTGGTTTTGGGGTAAAAGTTATCTTTCGATTTCGACCCATTTTGGATATACCTGCCTCTTTCTGGACATGGAAATACACATTTAATATTACTTATTTACTAAATTAAGAAAAAACTGTATAATTTTCCTCTCCGATTTTAAACTCGAAATCGCGGTTTTTAACCGAATTCGAAACCGATGTGGATTCGGTTAAAAACCGTCGGTTAAACTCGTTACTCGGTTTTTTCACTACTCGGTTGTAATCCCTACTACAGACCTCTCCTACAAGTGATGGCTCAGGCACATCAAACGCGTGTCGTGAGCGACGCGGCACCCGGCACACTGCAGGGCGGCGGCAAATTCAACGCGTGCCAATGCTTCACGGCTGCGTTTTGTGTGACCGGTAGCGCGTCGCGCGCGTGCACGTTGCCATTAAAATATCGAACAATTCGGAAGAATCCCAAGTTTTTTTATTGCTTTTAGTTCTCAGTTGAAATAAAATAATCTGGGTGGATTATATCAATATCAGACGGGAACAATACGGGTAACATCATCGTCTATGTAGGGCGCTGCAAAGCCATGTAGATCTCTTTTTCAGTATTTAGAATATCGGGAAATAGTTTTGTGTCATATTTCATTATTGCGCCTTGCAATAATGAAATATGACACAAACTTCTGAACCTCGATAACATAAGAATGTATTTAAATCATTTTGCCTAAGATTTAAATCATCTAAAGCGCAAAATGTCTGAATAGCAAAATGGTTAAATCCCTGGTTACCTAAACTGTGTAATGTCTAAAATTCCTGAATAGCAATACACCTACTTTAAATTTAGTTAACCTAAGTTGTACTACAGTGTCTAAAAAGCAATTGGCCTTTATAGTAATATATCCTAAACTAATCACTACATAGTATAAAACAAAGTCGCTTTTTCTGTCCCTATATCCGTTTGTATGCTAAAATCTTTAAAACTTCGCAACGGATTTGGACGCGTTTTTTTTTAATGGATAGAGTGATTGAAGGGGAAGGTTTATATGAATAATACTTTAATCCGGAGCGAAGCGAAGGCGGGTCGCTAGTACTGTCTAAATTGTAACCTGTACCAGAGCTAGTTGAGTGACCAATTGAAACGTGTTACAAACAGACAAACAAGTTGTCCACCTTGTTGAACGGTTTGCCCTCTTATTTTTTTCTTAATTAATAAATGCGAAAAGTAACTGTCTGTCTGTTTGTTTGTTACGCTTTCACGGCTAAACCGCTGATTACTGAGTGCGTTTAAGGCTTACTGCTACTTGGACATAAAGCGGTTCAGGTAATCAGAAAAGCAGACATGATACATTTCAGGTATTTTGCTATTAAGACCTAAAGCGATTTAGGTAATTAAAAAAGCAGACAAGATGCATATCAGGCATTTTGATACCTAGGAATTATGCGTTTTAGGAATTTTGCTACTTGGGCGTTTTGATTTTCAGAAGACCTACTCATGAGGGGCGTACGCTACGCCCCACTGAGACGCTAAGCATGGCGGCCATATTTAATACAACTTCGAATACACGCGCGCGCCGCGCTGCCCGAGTTGTGCGCAGCGACAGCGACGCGTAGTAGTTTGAACGCGTTACTTTTTGATGTGCCGGGTTAAATGGATTTGTCGTGTCGTACTACAACTTGTGCGTGTAAACGCGTTTGGTTTGCCGGAGCCTTGATTCCATTATGTATTACCAGCTTAACATTTTTGGATGAACTTGGGGACATAAATACTTTATGTTCATGTTGATTTCGTGAATTGACCCTTAAACAAGGGATAGTAAAAAGTATAGATAAATTAACGAGAGCATGGAATTGCACATGTAGTAGTATTGTATGTTTACAGGCATGTTTGAATTTTCTATTTTCTCGTACTATCAGGATAAAAAGAGGTTTGTTATATATTGAAGAAATAAATACCAAAATAATGTCAGTGTCAAATTGTAAATATTATTTACGTTGTGCATATATTTTTACGTCTGATTTCATTGTATTCTTACAATTATCAGAATAATTTTGTGTCAGCCCGTACAACTAAGTGTAAGTTACATAATTTTCAAAAAATATGGCAGTGAGTAATTTTGTTCCGATTGAGAGTCAAAGTAAGCAAATTATTTTTAACTGTTATAAATATTTTGAACTTGAAAGGAAGAAAAATTTAAATTCCCCTTAAACGGCTGCCCAGTTAAGTAGTTGAAAAAGCTACAGGTATTTGTCTCTCTACTGTTTATAACATTGTGTCTGAGAGCAATAGTGAGAAATTCGGATCAACAAAGAAATTCACCTCCCCGAGAAATAAAAAGTTACGTACTTGTCCGTCATCAGCAGTAGACGATTTTGATCAGGAAGTCATCCGGAGAACTATATACAATTTTCATCTGCCCCATAAGCAATTTCCAACCTTAAAGGCACTCCACTCTGTGTTAAAATCCGACATAAATTACAAATTTGGCATTTCCACCCTACGAAAATAAATACAAAAATTAGGATTTAACTGGAAAAAGACCGAGAACAACCGAAAAATATTAGTGGAAGACACAACATACGACTGCTAAGAATAAATTACCTAACCAAAATTGCGGAATATCGGTCTAAAGATAGACCACTAGTTTATACTGATGAAACCTACATCCACACTTCACATGTGTCCGGAGAGGCTTGGACCGATGGAACAGAATTTGGTGTAAAAAAACAAATCAGTACAGGCCAGCGGTTAATAATAGTGCACGCAGGAGGAAAAGATGGTTTTATTCCCCACGCTTTGTTAATGTTTAAGGCAATCCAAAAAACGAAACGAAGATTACCAAAAAAGTACGAAAAATGATTCTCCTTTTGTTGCAAACGGTACAACCACTACAAATGCAATTCCATGTTCTCGATAATTCATCTATACGAGGGTTGATCTTTAAGTTTTGAAAATCGGTTAAAAAAACGGAAGATAAGTAAATCGTTATCGTTCGTCGTCTTTTATTGGAATATGCACACTTTCTGTGTTTTCAAAAACTTAATAAACGTCATTCAATTGTTTTAATTTACTCCTTTAAAAATATGTTCATTTTGGAGTTCAAGTTTTGTACCTTTACTAAGTCAGCATCAGCTCTTGATTTTTATATAGTTACACATACATAAAATCACGCCTTCATTCCCAGAGTGGGGTAGGCAGAGCTACAGAAATACCAACAACTCTAAAAAGGCATGTTAATAATTCTGTAACCACATTTTGCACAAGTAGGCTGAGATGTAGATAATGATGAAGATGATGCTGTGATGTGTTTTTATATAGTTTTTTTTGAACATTACTGAATGAGAAGTAGGAGTTGAAAGTAAGGGCTACATAACTAGGGAAGCGGTTATCGGTTCTGAAGCACAATTCCTGTCGCAAATTCGTATTTCTTTTCGTTATTTATTTTTTAATATTTTCTCATAACTTTTTATTATTTGTAAGGCCTACCCTAAATTTTGGTGACAGATATGGAGATAAAAAAGAAATACTACAAAGTTAACTCATTTATCCTTAATCATAAAGATAAACCAAGGTTTCATTTTCAGTAACAACATTTTTTAATAATGCATCAGAACATCCTCCACACCGCTCCAAATAATTACCAAAGTCACTCTTATTTTGCCGAGTTGTAAAATTGTTCACACATATTGTTTTTTGCTTAGTTATCACAGAAAAACAAATGAATATGTATATATATCTCTCTAATTTAAGGTTGATTAGTGCCATGGTATAGTGCTCATTAAAAGAATATCAATATGGGGAGAGTACATACCGATTATCAAAACTTATAGATCACCCCTCGTAAATGAAATAAGTTAACACTTAACAAAGATGTACCCAATCTCAATGCCTTAACAATCTATATAAAAATGATGTGTGTGCAAAAGTTAGTGGGGGTTTTTTTTAAATAAGATGGGCATATAAAATATGGACTTCTGAATTTGCAATTTCTTTAATATTCTTACGATTTTCCGGCCGAACTAACGTAATGTGCAAGTAAGTAGTGTAATGAGCCTAAATATACGAAAGTGTTAGACAATATGTATGACAGTAAAATCTCTGCACTGACGGAGGCGGCGGTAAGGTCAAGCAGGTCAATGCGAGGTGGGCGTAATGTTCATATCGTAGGCTGGAATAAATATGTGGCCGGCGCTCATAGGTTTGCTAGGGATAAGTTCATAGTATGGGTATCGGCGACTAAACCGAAGCACGGTCCAGTAAATAGGTGGAAATGAGTGAAAGTAGAAGGCTTTTTAAGTTGTAAATGTGTGAAAGCAGAAGGCTTTTTAAGTTAAAATGGTGTCAGGGACAGGCAAGAGCAAATAAAAAGTATCATTCTTGCGTCAAATCGAGCAGCTAAAAAGCTACAAATTACAAGCGGAAGTCTCTTTCTAGCAAAAGAAGTTATAAAGAGATTTTCGCTTGTAATCTGTAGCTTTATTAAACAGGGCCCCGGAAGAACACAAAAAAGTGGAACGTGAGGCTAGGTGTTCCGGTAGGTGTGGGAGTAGGGAGTCATAGAAAAACTATTGTAAAACAATTTAAAAATGTGTTTGCTGTAACGTTATGCCAACGCCGAAACACGTATGGAGGGGCGATGTGGTGTTGGGGCCGTCATGAATGAAAGTACCGTCAGATTTACGACGAAGCAAGAGCATGAAATTATTTAAAATATGCAAAGGGGTAAATCACCGGGGCATGAAGGTCTCAGCACAGAGCACCTTAAACATCCGGGGGACATTTTCATCGCATTTTGGCGACGTTTGTTGCACCCAGTTCCTGACCGTAGCATAATAAAAGCACATTCACCCATTTTTTTTCTTTTTTTCATAATAAGTATCCGTTCTTTTCATACCTTTCATGTGAAGAAACTTTATCATAACTCTTTGTAAAATTTTATCCATTTTGGAAAAATTCGCCAGAATATATTTTCAAATGACAGTAAACAAAAAATATGGACGCTTTCGAATTCATATTAAGAACACGGACAGCCAGGAACCCCATTATGAAAAGGAGGTCGTATATTTTTTAATTAAACCTTTTTGTGTGGCTAGTTATCATCCCGCCCTCGTATTTATGAGAATTTGACGTTGGAGCACGATTCAAAAGTTTGTTGTGATAGGACGCATTATCTACGATAAGTAGGTACGCTATTCGGTTTAAGGTTCGGTATTAATTTTTCTTTTACCCATTTTTCGTAGTTGACAAAGTTCATCTGGTCATGGTAATCTCCCGTTTTTTGGATTGCCTTAAACATTAACAAAGCGTTGGGAATACAACCATCTTTTCCTCCTGCGTGCACTATTATTAACAGCTGGCCTGTACTGATTTGTTTTTTTTTACACCAAATTCTGTTTCATTGGTCTAAGCCTCTCCGGACACATGTGAAGTGTAGGTAGATGTAGGTTTCATCAGTATAAACTAGTGGTCTATCTTTAGACCGATATTCCGCAATTTTGGTAAGGTAATTTATTCTTAGCAGTCGTATGTTGTGTCTTTCCATTAATATTTTTCGGTTGTCCTCGGTCTTTTTCCATTTAAATCCTAATTTCTGTATTTGTTTTCGTAAGGTGGATATGCCAAATTTGTAATCTATATCGAATTTTAACACAGAGTGGAGTGCCTTTAAGGTTGGAAATTGCTTATGGGACAGGATGACTTCCTGATCAAAATCGTCTAGTGCTGATGACGGACAAGTACGTACGAGGGGCGGCTGAAAAGTTCTAAGCCTAAGGTAGAAAAAAAATGTTCAGATTTTTTTTACTATTTGTTTTTTGCATTTATTACATTTTTTAAATAATGCTTTTAGACCGTTAAAAAAATAAGTTTTATTTTGGCTGTCGAAATGTACCTGTACAGCCGCCTTCATCTCTTCATCACTGCCAAATCGCTTTCCCCTTAAATCTTTCTTCAAATTGCTGAATAGAAAATAATCACTAGGGGCCAGATCTGGACTGTAAGGTGGATGATCAATTTCCTCGAAGCCAGTTTCCTTCAGAGCAAGCTTGGCAACACGAGCGGTGTGAACGGGGGCGTTGTCTTGCAAAAACAAAATGCCTTTGCTCAGTTTGCTCCTTCGTTTCTCGACTATGGCTTGTCGCACTTTTCTTAATAGCTCAGCATAATAAACTGCATTTATTGTAGAGCCTTTCGCCAAATAGTCTATTAAAAGAATGCCATCGCAATCCCAGAACACGGTGGCCATTAGCTTAGACGCCGTTCTTTGAACCTTGAATTTCTTTGGCGGCCTTTCACCCTTTTCGATCCACTGCATAGATTCAGACTTCGATTCTGGATCATACTGTCTGATCCATGTTTCATTAACAGTTACTATGCGGGAACAAACTTCATCTAAACCTTCTTCACATAATTCGAAAAATGCCTGAGAACTTTGAACACGACGTTCTCTATCGAAAGCTGTGAGCATTTTCGGCACCCAACGAGCACTTACTTTTGTCATATGCAAATGTTGATGCAAAATCTCTCCAACTCTTTCCTTACTAATAATACCTAAGGCTTCAGCTATTTGCCAAACCTTAATTCTCCGATCCTCTAATACTAACTTTTTGACTTTTTCAGTATTTTCTTCAGTCACAACCGATATTGGCCTTCCTGAGCGAGGATCGTCTTCGATCGACTCCCGTCCAAGTTTAAAAAGTCGACTCCATTTTTTAACAGTGGCATGAGAAGGGCCAGATTCACCGTAAATACTAGACATTTCTTCAAAAAATCTTTTCGGCGATTTGTCACTTTTCGTGAGGAACTTAATGACTGCACGGTGCTCAATTTTCGTGATATGCGTTGATAATTCACACATGATGACGTTTAGCGTCGGATATCTCGAGATGTAATAAACAAAAGACCTTTTTTTCTTTTATTTATTAACTTTTTAAATGGTCTTTTTAGTGGCCAGTATCGCTAACGCATATGCAACCTCAAAATACCTTAGGCTTAGAACTTTTCAGCCGCCCCTCGTAACTTTTTATTTCTCGGGGAGGTGAATTTCTTTGTTGATGCGAATTTCTCACTATTGCTCTCAGACACAATGTTTATTTAAACAGTAGGAGAGACAAACACCTGTAGCTTTTTCAACTAACCGGGCAACCGTATAAGGGGAATTTAAAATTTTCTTCAGTTCAAGTTCAAAATATTTATAACAGTTAAAAATAATTTGCTTACTTTGACTCTCAATGGGACCAAGATTACTCACTGCCAAAAAATATTTTGATAATTATGTAACTCACACTTAGACTAAGTGACTTAGTCGTACGGGCTGACACAAAATTATTCTGATAAATGTGAGAATACAATAAAATAAGACGTAAAAATATATGCACAACGTAAATAATATTCACAATTTGACACTGACATTATTTTGGTATTTACTTCTTCAATATATAACAAACCTCTTTTTATGCTGATAGAAAATTCAAATATAGAATGCCTGTAAACATATGCAATTCCATGCTCTCGTTAATTTATCTATACGGAGTTGTGCATTACGCAAGCTGTCAGGTATTACAAGGACAGAAACACGCCTATATAATGCATGTTTTATGGACTTGTTAAAAGCGTTTGATCCGGTTTAATACGATATACCGTGGGACAAATTAGGATATACTGGATAACCAAACGAATGTATCGCTTTATTAAAGTTTTGGTACGAGAACCAGATCAAACGCGTGAGATGGGCTGGGGAGGCGTCGGATGAGTATAGGTTGCAGTGTGGGGTTAGAGAGCGTGGGCTGTCATCGCCTATACCTACTGTGTAAGCTGTATGTAAATGAGTTGATTGAACGGCACGCATGTCGGTTGCCATATTGATGGAACGTGCTTTGACAACAATTTACGCGGACAATATGGTGCTGCTGGATCCTTCAGTTGACTCAATAAGACAACTGGCTGCTGTATGTGAGGGTTACGCCGGGCAGCATGATCTTAGGTACAATGCAAACAAAAGTGAGTTAATGGTTTTCAAGGCCCGTAAATACAACCCAAAAAAGCATTTAACATCACGCTAGGCTAGGAGGAGTATCCCTTAAAGTGGTAGATAGCTTCGAGCATCTGGAACATATGCTAACGGAGGACTTGAAGGACGACTTGGACTAGGTGAGGGAAAGGAAAGCAATGACAGTGAGAGGCAATATGCTTGCCCGCAGATTCGCACGGTGTAATGAACAAGTTAAAATAACGCCGTTTAAAGCATACTGTCAGAAGTTTTACACGTGCGGACTGTGGGTAGGATTTACGCAGCGAGCGTTCAATATAATAACGGGCCGCCGAGATATTGTAGTGGGTCCGGCATGTTTGCTGAGGCGGGAGTAGATGATGTCTATGCCATTTGGCGGAAGAGAATAGCCTCATTGCTGAAACACGTACGTGGCAGCAACAACGGCCTCCTGAAGGTGTTGCCGGAACACCTTGACTGCCCCCTCACCAAATACTGGTCACGATGGCAATATTGGCAATTGGAGCAAGTAAATAGTGCGTAAATGATGAATTGTTTGTTTAAATTGTTAAGTTTACTACTAGCATACTTAGTCTTAATTTGCCCTTGTTACTAACATCATATGGATCTTTGTCTGTCTTAAAAAAAAAAATTTTTGTGGGATTTCTGTTTCACCAACAAAATGAAGGAATTTCGTAAGGTTTTTTAAAATATTGATTGGTATCTAAAGATCATTTTTCAATTCATTCATTTAGCAAGTTTGGCGCAATTTACAACCACATTTCAAAACTCAGTTGTAAGAGTGATTGTTTGCTCTAGAATAATTACATTTTGTTTGCATATCCTGACAGAGGGTAAGGGTACCTTTGAATTTTCGAATCTGATTCAGTTTTGAATCGGTAATTCTGGGGCCCTAAGAAATGGGCCCCAGAATTGCCGATTGAACTTGATAAAGGTAATGTTGAATACTAACTCTGAAGGTATCGGGATAGGGGTTGAATTTGATTTTGATTGGAGAATATCTATAAGCTCTAGTTTCCATTGCAGACGGTAAACTTGCCAGCAGCCAAGTCCGAATGAAGTCACAGGAATGACCTGCAATTGTAACAATAAATTAGGAAATGTTTTAGTGTATCAACATTAAATAAATCAATCCATCTTAAAATATTATTGGTGCAATAATTTGACATTCTAGTTATAAATATTAATTTTAAATGTTCACAATACTCCTACCTCGCAATTTTTGAACATGCTACCTCAGGCAGGGTTGGAAGGGGAATGGTTAAAAGCAAGTGTGAAGTGTATGTTTGACGTGTGCGTGTGTTAGGTATACATCATTAAAATGCTTCTTTGTATTTTATTATTATTACTTTGTATTTTGCACCAAATAAAACAATTTTATTGTCTTTCTTTCTTTTCTTAAACAAATACAGTTGTTGCCCACATATTACATACTTAACCATTATAAAAATGCTAAGTGTGTCTTTCATATTGAACCTTTTATTTATATTTGTTACCTATTACTTAATTTGAGTATATATGAAGTTGATTAAAACAAGTTATAACAATAAAAAGTTAATAGATAACTAGCTGTTGCCAGCGACTCCAACTGCGTAGAAAAATAAAACATAGCCTAATTAGCTTATAATACTCCGTGATAATATAGCATTTTATTAAAGAAATATTTTTTTAAATCGGTCTTTTTGTTTCGGAGCTAATTCAATGCAAACAAACAAAAAAACCTTTCCTCTTATTAAGAACATTAACTAAAACTCATGGATAACGAGTATAAAAGAAATTGCTAGTTATGTTAATACAGGGTGTCCCGTAAGTACCACGACAAACTTAAGGGGGAGGTAGGTGAGCAAGCCACCTACCTAACATGGAAAAATCGCCTTAGTAAAAATCGCACCGTTTTCGAGATATTTGGATTTTTCTGATTTTTAGAAAAATGTACACCCGCACTGAGTTTTTCATCTGTGGTATTCGGTTTTTTTTATTTTTTTATTTTATTTTTTATTGCAAAACAATCTTGAATAGTTGTGCTATCAAATGGTAAAAACCATTAAAAAGTAACTATTGTAGTTTTTTTATTTTTTAAATTAAGTTTAAAATTGGCCTCTTCCGTTTTATTTTGGTCAAACTTTAGCCCATCATGGTGAAAAAAAAATACATGACCACTGGTTAGCCAATTAGTTTAAAAACATGCTCGTTTAATGGGCATTTAAAAATGATAAATACTTTATCATCAAAACACTAATAAATATTTATTTTTAAAGAAAAGCGTATATACACCGCAATTCACGTTAAGCCAGTACTGCCACCCAAGCATACTTGCGACGCGAGCTGTATCAGAATGCATTCATAATGACTGTACGTAAAGATAAGTAATGTAATTTTTTACTAACTGCCGAATATCAGGTTCGTAAAAAAAAACATTGATAAAAGAAAACATTAAAATAAAGTAATTGTCTTCAATTATTTTAATAAGTAACGACTACTTACATTGCTTTTCTCTTCACCCCGCGGATGTTTACCAAGCAATAAAATACATTTTACAGTTTTTTTTGTAATTAGGTACTTTTTAAACAGTAAACACAGTAAGTAAATGTTCGAATTGCCGGCCGTCCACAGCAATGCACGCTCGGCACCTCTTAAGAAAGTTATTTTTCAATCTTCTTAGGTTTAATTCATTTATTTCTACGACAGCTGTGTTTATTTGTTCTCGGAGATTTTCTTCGGTTGTAATGATTTTTCGGTAAACCTTATCTTTCTTCTTTAAGGCAACCCCAGTAAAAGAAATCCAATGGATTGAGATCGGGTGATCTAGCAGGCCATGCGATTGCACCCGATCGCCCTATCCATTTATGGGGATATGTTTCGTCCAAATGAGCCCTTACTAGGCGGCCATAATGAGCAGGGCAGCCGTCGTGTTGGAGCCATAATGTACGCCGCAGCTCCAGTGGTAGGTCTTCTAATAAAATTGGCAATTCATTTTCCAGGAACTCCAAATAATTTTGGGAATTCAGCACCGGCGGCAGTTCCACGGGGCCCAGTACTTGCCCATTCACGATACCCGTCCACAAATTTATTTTGTATCGGTACTGAGACCGATCTTCCCGCATTTCGTGTGGGTTGGATAACTGCCAGCTGTGAAGGTTGTGCAGGTTGAAGTATCCATCCCGCTTGCACGCCGACTCATCGCTCCAAATTACTTTGTCAAAAAAATTAGTATCTGATTGATGCCTACTCAACATTTCTCGGCAAAATGTAACCCTAGCCGGGTAATCTCGCGGTTGTAAATTTTGGACACTTTGAATATGATAGGGATGAAACTTATTTCTTTGCAATATTTTATGAGCCTTTGATTTAGGTATCCCCGTACGCCTTTCAATCATTCTCACAGAAGTGGACGGATCATTTGCCACTTCTTCCAATACCAAATCATCATTTGAGGATGAAGGCCGTCCATCGCTAGTACGCTGTCCTGGCACGCGGCCTTCGGATATCGCATTGTGGGTTCAAGTAAAAACTTCATGTCCAGGGTGTCCTGGGTGTCGCCGGTTTGGGTATCGATCAGCATAAAGTCTCGCAGCAGCTCTGGCGTTACAGCGAACTTCGCCATAAATTAAATGAAAATCTGCATACTCTTGCGAAGTGTACATTAGTGCCGCCATTACCGCGGTTGTATTAATAAATTCCAATCAGTTAGCTAAACAAAGTCCAAAAGAGCGCCAAATCGTATTAATCCACAGTCACAATTGTCACAAAGGCCAAATCGTTAAGCAAAATCAGAGTCCGAAATACAAGCAAAAACAGTAAGTACGAAAAACATCAAAAATAAACGACAAATCACAGAAGTAAGTAATTAAACTTAGCCACACACCGAATAAACAGTAAGATTAGGTTCAAATGTGACAATAAACAAATGAAGAGCAAAATTATTTTTAAATTTCGAACAAAGTTCGAAGAATTTTAGGACAGTATTTTTTTTTTAATAAAGAGTTTGGCATTGTGCAGGTTGTAAGCCCAAATCGAATAATTACTTGGAATATTGCAGATTAAAAGTTTTTTAGTTTTTTTTTTATTAAGCGAAATTTAAAGATTTTAATTTGTTCGATTAGTTTTGCGTTGCTATACAGCTCGCGTCACAAGTATGCTTGGGTGGCAGTACTGGCTTAACGTGAACTGCGGTATATTTTAGGCTTTTCTTTAAAAAAAAATATTTATTAGTGTTTTGATGATAAAGTATTTATCATTTTTAAATGCCCATTAAACGAGCATGTTTTTAATCTAATTGGCTAACCAGTGGTCATATATTTTTTTTTCACCATGAGGGGCTAAAGTTTGACCAAAATAAAACGGAAGAGGCCAATTTTAAACTTAATTTAAAAAATAAAAAAACTACAATAGTTACTTTTTAATGGTTTTTACCATTTGATAACACAACTATTCAAGATTGTATTGCAATAAAAAAAAAAAAAAAAAAAAAAAACCGAATACCACAGATGAAAAACTCAGTGCGGGTGTACATTTTTCTAAAAATCAGAAAAATCCAAATATCTCGAAAACGGTGCGATTTTTACTAAGGCGATTTTTCCATGTTAGGTAGGTGGCTTGCTCACCTACCTCCCCCTTAAGTTTGTCGTGGTACTTACGGGACACCCTGTATATGCTAGGGAATGCAGCACTGGAGCACTCATCTTTTCATCATAGACTCGACTAGGACTGCATCTTATTACAGGTATAGATGTCCACATAGAGTGCCGCGTCATTAAGTTCCTTTAGATTTTCAATATTTTTACTGGCAAGTTTTTTTGACATCACTTCAGAGGTTCTTCTCTATGTATAGGGTTGAGATCTCGACAGCAGGAGGCCAAGTCATAACAGAAACATAATTACAATGAAACCAGTCATTTACAGATTTCACAGTGTTTGGCGTCTAGTCGAAATTCCCACACTGGTAAATTTGCTTCAGCATATGGCAGCATGGTGTTCTCTTAAATATCTCTGTAAACATGCTCGTTCAATTCGCACCAATGATCCCACACCATGCCAAGAAAAACAACCTTATAATTTAATATTCCTGCCACCATGTTTCACTGTTTCAGTAGCATAGTTGGGATTAAACCCTGTATTTGGTGGTTGGCGTATGTAGATTTGACTGTCTGATCCTATTCTGTTTATTTCAGTTTCATCAGACCATAATCATACGTCGTTATCGCGGGTACAATTACCAATCAGATAAAGAGCAGATAAAACAGAATGTCTATTTGGTAGAAACGGACGTATTCTGCCTACAGCTACTAAACATCTAAGAAGCTCTTTACATGTGGAGAGTTTTCTCTAGAAAAAATCAATAAAAAACACAGCCACAAAGGGGTATGGGTTAAACTGTTGTCATATGTGATTATTATCATTATTATTATTATTATTATTATTATTATGTTTCCATCTGTTTAGTTAACAAGTTTATACATAGGAAATAAGTAAATTTAATTATATTTTAACGTCTTTTTTTAACAATTTTAACAATATATTGATAAAATTTTTGAATATGGGATTTTCTAACTGAGACCATGGTATATTACAGCTTACCATAAATTTGGTCAATTCCATCCTAAAATCTTTTTTGACAGATGTATGCTTTTCCAAGTTGAAATGTCGTTCCATAGAAGCTCTGGGGGAAACTAACATTGCACTTGGTGCAATATAATTTTGTATCGCGAGCCTGTAATTCAGGATAATCCTTTGTCCACAACTCCACAAATTCTTCGCACGTTTTTTTTCTTCGCGGCATTTTAAAAGCACTCGGCAATAAATATATTACACACAGTTATCAGTACGGATAATTGATAATGTACTTACTAACAAATGACAATGTCAAATAGGAAAAAATATTAAAGAGTTTGCATTGCGACTGCATAGTTAATCTATTTAAGTTGTATTGGTACTCAAGTCAAGTATGGAGGTTGGGTATTAGAAATACCTAATGTGTGATACATTTTAAACTCGTAGGAGTCGGCATAGATGTTCCTCAAAATGAGTTTCGCGTCTGTTATTGCTTGTTTTTCATAATCTTTCTGTACTGTCAAATCGTTTTTGTACCCGCGATAACAACGTATGACCATAATAGGTACATGGTTCCACTGAGACAAACTCATCTTTGTGTTCTTTTGCAAATTTAATCTTTGCATCTCTGTTTTTGTTGCTCACTGGTTTCTTGCAAGCTATTGCACCAAATAAATTCACTTTATTCAGTCATTTTCTTATAGTACGAGCTGCCAGTCCAGATTTTTCCCCAAAAAGTTAATGTTTTATCTGAATAGAAGACAGTTAAGGATTCTTTTTTAGAAGACAGTAACCATCCTTACAATTTGTGTGTCATTTCAGGGTTTGTCTCAGGTGGTTGTTTTCGCTGGACCTTCTAGCATGTTTGGTTCTTCTTAAAATATTTGATCACATTAAATACTTTCATTTTCAAACATTGAAGGTGTTCCGCAACCTTTCAATATGTCCACTTCCTCTCTAAAACCCATGTTATTATGTTGTTGGAGGCTAGGGTGTTTAGCCATTTTTACCAATGTTTTGAAGCACCAAATAATTAGAATAGGCAATAAACAGAAAAACAAGTGATATATTGGTTCTTTTCAATTGTTTTGGATGATACAGGGATTCAAACACACTGTTCTTAATTAGAGTGCCAGTAATAAAGTACTTTAAATAGTAACAAGTTTATGTATTCATCAGTTATCAATAGGTTCGCAAAGTAATGTATGTAAACAGAATTCTTTTGCTAGTACCTAGATACATGTTAAAGCTTTAATTAACATTTACTTGCATTGAGTTGATTTATGCAAATTATAGTTGTCTGTTTTGTATCTAGTTATGTAAAAAGTATTTGTCCCTAATTAAAGGACCACAACTGTATGTACAGTAGAAGGTCATGCTCGTCTTGACTTGACTATACTTTTTAGTAGCGTGATAACTATATTTAGACATAATAATATAATGAACTCATAGAAATTGAGACAGGATTTTTAACATTATACCGACTAATTTAGTAAGAAATGTAATTAGGAATGTAAATGAAATATGTAGTATAAATGTAATTAGAAAGGAAGCTATGTTTAGAAACTGTATTTTGAGGAACTACTTGATTAGCATATAATTCAAGGGCTATGAGGCCAGTCGACAATATTAACAGTATTAATATATAAGACACGTCTCGAAAATACAGGACCACCTGCTTCAAAAGATGTTACTAGAAATTATTTATTATAAATCAAAATTATGCTATAACCTTACCAACAGAACCCATTTCACAACTTCTACCGGTTCCTTCTTTTGCATTGATCTACTAAAAGCATTAACGTGTATCGTCTTTGTTCTCGTAAATACAATTTTCGGGTATTTAATCCTTAAATAAGTAAAATCCCGTGCTAGTTTGAACAAGCTATTCAACATGATTCCAAAATTCCCAATTTACAATATAATTTATTTTGATATTTTCCTTAGAAAGCCCAAAGCCCTATTTAGTGTTGCCGGCGACAAAATCAAAAGAGAAGAGAACCGACCACAGATTAGAAGGGTAAGTCTAGTCTAGACCAATGACAAAGGAAGAGAATGGATATGACATACCTACAGAATAACACGTGCCTACCTAAACTACCATAGCAAACAAAAAATGGCGAACTTTCAGATGTTTAAGTGCCGCCCCGATTCGATAGTAATAATAAAGTTATCGATAAACCATCCATATGAGTGGGAGGTTCTCAACTCGTCTGTTCTGTACGTTCAGTACTTCGCATGTCCTATATAAAGATGCAGTAGCAGTGGGATACCTGAAGGGCTTGCAAAAGGTCGTCTTGACCACAGCCCGCACGGTGGACCCTTTCCACCAAGCAAAGGAAAGGTCGTAAATGGTCCCATAGAAGAGTTGTTGTGATATTATGATGGAATCCACGAGAAAACGACGGAACTCCTCAAAAATTGCGGACATATTTTGCTATTTTCAGCATTTGCATTCCAAAAGCATTAGGCTAGGTTCACATGAACTCGTGGTTGAAGCGGCGCGCAGTACAAGATTCTAACAAAGTAGTGCTACCGTA
Organism: Acleris holmiana; assembly: GCA_949316455.1. Taxonomy (NCBI): domain Eukaryota; kingdom Metazoa; phylum Arthropoda; class Insecta; order Lepidoptera; family Tortricidae; genus Acleris; species Acleris holmiana. The sequence continues at coordinate 66,292,855 of OX438762.1, read as the reverse complement.
TACATGACCGCGCGGGCCGCCATGCATCGCGGGCAAGATCTTGACACGAGCCGCCTATTATTTCAACGCTTCGAACACGCGTTGAAACGCGTTCGTGTCAACCTAGGTTCCTATTTGGTAAAGTGGAACCGATGATGAAGACTAGAGATGAAGTATTTCACGGCTTCAGTAGGTAAATATAGTTCGAGCGAATTGATATACATAAAAGTACAAAGCATTAAAAGTATAATTTCTTTCTTAGTTATTCCTTTCATAAAAAAGACTCATTAAGTTCTCTTAATGATAATAAAATACATGAATCATAAAAGCAACAAAAATACTAACAATAATTATTTACTTTTTATTCAAAACAGAGTTACAACCAGTACATAATTATGTTACACACGAAGGTAATTTATGTTAGAGTGCCAATAGTCTTAAAATAATCGTGTATTACCAGTCTTTAACTAGAGTCTGTCAAACGAAAGCTGTCCCAGAGAAACAGCGGCAATTTCAAAAACCTGCAGCTGTTTACACTGACTGTACACTGAATAAACGGAGTTGATACTCCAACACTGATGTGAAAAGATCAGGAAATCAAATAGTATCAACTCCGTTTATTCAGTGTACAGAGTCAGTGTAAACAGCTGCAGGTTTTTGAAATTGCCGCTGTTTCTCTGGGACAGCTTTCGTTTGACAGACTCTACTGATTTTTTTTACAAATATGACATTATCAGACCGTAACAAATATCCGTTCTTACCGGGATTTGAACCCAGGACCGCTGGCTTCGTAGGCAGGATCACTATCAACTAGACTAACGTGTCGTCCAGTAAAGAAATAAAAATATTTGGTGTCGACTTAGATGATTTTTAGGAGGTATAAAACTTAGTCATTACTCATTCCTGAATAACATTATTTTATTTAAAAAATTCGTAATGAAACTTTCTCAGTATACTTTTTCCCAAAATCCTTAAAAATAGTAATCCATGACGAATAATGGATCTATGCTTTCTTTGGCACATTCCATATACGTTCTATATGATTCAATTACAAAAAAAACATGTTATTTTAACATTAATTGTCATGATGAGAAATTTTTAAGTTATTTTCGATACATTAAGAACAACCCTAGCTGTCAAATTCACCGCTTTGTTTACGTTCAAAATATTGTAAATAAAAGGCACATCGAATTATAATCTTTAACTAATCTTGATCTATGGATTAATAATAATGTACTACATATGTAAGTCCCCCAAAAATGATAAAACTGACCAATATTTTAACAAAAACTTGAACGTGCCGGTGAAATCCTTACTAATATTACAAATGTGAAAGCGTGGATGGTTGTTACGCTTTCACAAAAACTACTTGACGACCATGAAACTTTGTACACATATTCTGGGAGGTAGTAGAAGTATCATAGGATACATTTTATTAAAAAAAACTATGGTTATAAAAATAAAAAATAATATTGTTAAGTAAAAAAATTACAACGGGTGAAGCCGCTGGCGGGTCAATAGTGTTAAATATTTCTGGTTTTTGCTGTTTCTTCCACCACATCCTTACAAACTACACTTAAGAGACATTACGATGAAGTTTCTCTTTCAATCCATGTGTAACTTTTGGCAATATATAATACGGGTATGGGTGTAGTCGTAAAGTAATTAAAACACCACATATAAGTTTAGTCTATAATACACGCAACACTATATTACAATATATATACATGAAATTTACAGTTAACTAGGTAGGGCGCGATAGGGCTCCGTGAGCATACGTAAGGCGATCGTGACGATGCGTATCGTGTTCGTACCGGCGTCGGAGTGGAGTTGCCTACGTGACTTCCGAATATTCCCGAGCCGAAGCGAAGGTTACCGAACGGTTGGTTGCGTTCCGATACGCGCCACATCAGCCCCCCCGGAGATCCTTAGATCGTAAAAATCGTGAGGAAACCTTACTCGCCTGCCAGAGCGGGTTATATATCCCGTCTTCGTGGCAGGTACGTACTGTGGCTTGTCGGCTGGAGCGAGGTCTGCCTTAGTAACAAGCGCAGGTGCTGTTCTGACTACAGGAGCTGGAGCTGCTGGAGGCGTGTCGGCTGAAGGCTCGTGCAGAACGTAAGCGGGCTTCACTCGGTCGATCGATACCGTCGCAGGTTTTCCTCCAATGTCAAGCTTAAAAGTCTTATCTGTGCGCTCGATTACCTTGTAAGGGCCTGAGTAAGGTGGCTGCATTGGCCTGCGAACTGCATCATGCCTTAGGAATACAGCGGGCGTATCAGAGAGGTCCTTGTGTACAAAGATCTTAGCGCTGCCATGGCGGAGAACTGGTGTTGGTTTCAGGCTGCGAATGTGGCTCCTGAGACGTGATAAGAAGTCGCTGTGGTCGGTGACTTCAGCAGGCGCTGTCAGGAACAGATCTCCAGGTAAGTGGAGGCTCTCGCCGTAAACCAATTCTGCGGATGAAGAAGATATGTTGTCCTTCCAGGCGCAACGTAATCCTAGGAGCACTAGTGGAAGCACTTCATACCAATTCTCATTGTTATGGCACATTATGGCTGCCTTTAGATGACGGTGAAATCTTTCTACCAATCCGTTGGCAGCAGGGTGGTATGCCGTCGTGGTAAGGTGATTGGAACCGGTGAGTTTAGCGAGTTGTTTAAACAGGTGGCTCTCAAACTGCCTTCCCCTGTCGGTCGTAATTTTCTGTGGGCAACCAAAGCGTGCAATCCATCCAAAAAGGAAAGCATGCGCAACTGTCTCGGCAGTCATATCTTGAAGCGGTATCACCTCTGGCCAGCGTGTAAAGCGGTCCACAGCAGTCAGACAGTAGCGGAAACCGTGCGAGATTGTTAGTGGTCCGATGAGATCAATGTGGACATGGGTGAAACGTGCAGAAGGTAGAGAAAAAGCATGTACTGGAGTTCGTGTGTGCCTTGACACCTTGGAGCGCTGACAGGCAATGCAGGTCTTGGTCCACGCTCTGCAATCTTTGCGGATGCTCGGCCAGACGTATCGCTCGGTCATCAGTCGAATGGTGGGCGCGGCGCCTGGATGACTGTAGCTGTGTATCTGGTTGAAAGCTTGTCTGCGAAATTCGGGTGTCAGGTAGGGTCGAGGTGACGAGCCTGAAACATCACAGTACATACTGTTACCAAGGTTAACAAAGCTGTTTTTTTTTAAGTCCAATGATGTTGTATTGGAATTTAAAATTTGTTGTAATTCGCTGTCCAATTCCTGGGATACGGCAAGCTTTGATAAACATATGTCATTAGTTACAGCTTCAATCCGAGAGAGGGCGTCTGCTACGACATTGTCCTCCCCAGAAATATATCTCACATCAGTGGTAAATTGGGACACGAAGTCCAAGTGTCTAAATTGGCGTGGCGAGCATTTATCTGACGCTTTGCGGAAAGCAGAGACAATCGGCTTATGATCGGTCCAAATGGTGAAAGCCTTTAACTCTACCATAAAGCGGAAATGTTTCACAGCTTCGTAAATGGCGAGAAGCTCACGGTCGGTATTTTCGCTGCGCCGAGGTCAATTTCTTGGAAAAGAAAGCTATAGGTTGACAGTCGTCATCTACCTTCTGTTGAAGCACAGCGCCGATAGCGACATCGGATGCGTCAGTCACCAGCATAAGGTCCGCCGTCGGGTCAGGGTGAGCTAACAGAGTGGCATCAACGAGGCTCTCCTTACACTGGGTGAATGCCTTCTCGAGCTCAGCAGTCCAGATGATGGGAGTGTTTGGTCTGACATCACCACCGCCAAGGAGTTGGTGCAGCGGTGCTTGGATCTTTGCAGCGTTTGGTAAGTATCGTCTATAAAAGTTTCTCATACCAAGAAATCTCCTTAGCTCTTTCAGGGTCTTCGGCTGCATAAAGTCCTTTATGGCGCTGACCTTCTCTGGAGTCGGGCATGTCCCCTTTGCAGTAACAAGGTACCCAAGAAACTCGACTTCTGGAACACCAAACACACTCTTAGCGGAGTTTAAAACTGCACCATGGTCTCGGAGGCGCTCAAGTACTTGGACCAGGTGAGATTCATGCTCTTGAGAATTATGAGATGCAATCAGTATGTCATCAATATACGGGAAAGCAAAGTCTAGGTCTCGGAGAATCTCATCCATAAATCTTTCAAATGATTGTGCGGCATTCCTTAGCCCAAAACTCATGAACGGAAATTCAAATAAGCCAAATGGTGTAGTGATTGCTGTCTTGGGTATGTCTGTGGGATTGACTGGGATTAAGTGGTAAGCTCGCACCAAATCAATTTTGCTGAATACAGTACAGCCATGCAGGTTATGAGAAAAATCTGCTATATGGCGTACTGGGTATCGGTCAGGTATTGTTCTAGCGTTGATGCCTCTATAGTCTCCACATGGTCGGTCTGTGCCATCCTTTTTAGGGACCAATTGGAGTGGTGCTGCCCATGGGCTATCAGATCTACGCAACACCTGCTCTAACCATGTCCTCGAACTCGCGCCGGGCGCGGCGTAGTCGATCCGGCGCCAACCTGCGTGGGCGACTGTACACGGGCGGCCCCGGCGACGTGCGGATGAAGTGGAGCGTCTGGTGCTTCACCTCACGTACTGTGGGCTCGCCAGAAGGTCGCGTGACCTCGGGGAACAGAGCAAGCAGCTTAAGGTAGCGGGATGTTCCTGTAACAGTCTTAATTTCGCACACAGAAGACACAGTAGCGGGAAAAACGCTAGCCTGCAGTGACGTAGTGTTGTCTACTAGTCTGTGGTTTCTGACGTCCACGAGTAGGTTATAGAATGCCAGAAAGTCAATACCTATGATAGGTCTAGTTACCTCGGCTATCACGAAACGCCAGTGAAATTCGCGGCGTAACCCTAAATTTAACGTAAGATTAATAAGTCCGTAGGTATTTATAATTGTACCGTTAGCCGCGTAAAGTTTGTAATCGCTATCAAGCGTCTTTGTACACACATGTCGCACGTATTTACGCGGATACACACATAAGTCCGAACCAGTGTCTATTAGAAATTTTACGTTAGACTTTCTATCACATACGAAAATGCGGCGGGCGGGAGCGTGGCAGCCATCCTCAGCCGTCATTAATGACTGCCCTTCTCGTTTCCCGGATACGTGCAGGGCGCGCGACACTTCGTAGCGTCCGCTTGATATTTGCGATGATATCAGCAATGACCTTGGGTCGCGGGGTCAAGCGAACGACTGCGGGAGCGCTGACGCCAACCTGGAGCGCGGCCTTGGGATCGCGAGCGCGATCGCGGCCGCGGCCGCGATGATGAAGTGAGCGCGGCGACTTGGCGCGTTAACTCGGCGATGCATTTTTGCAGCTCATCGTTGCTCGAAGCTGGCGTGGACGTAGACACTTGATGCACCTGAGGTTGGCCGATGACGTCGTTCACGGTGTCGGCAAGCGTTGCTAATTCGTCCAGACTGCTTCTCGGTTGCGACGCGACGATGATTTGAATGTGCGTCGGCAGTCGGCTCGACCAAAGCGAACGCACGAAGTCGTCGGGCACGTTTGGACCAGCGAGGCTTTGTAGATGCCGCAGGAACTGCGATGGCTTCCGGTCGCCGATGTCCTCATGTGTTAGTAGTTGACGTACACGCTGTTCTTGAGATGAAGAGAGCCGCGTGATTAATTCTGCTTTGATCTTGTCATATTTATTGGTCACCGGCGGGTTTTTGACAATGTCTGTTATTTCTGTCACGTACTTATATTCAAGATTTGAAATCACGTAATTGTATTTCGTGCTGTCCGTCGTTATATTCGCCAGCGCGAATTGACCTTCTAGCTGCGCGAACCACAGCGCCAGTTCGTCAGGCCAAAACGCGGGCACTTTTACGCTAACACTGTTACACTGTTCTTGTAATGTCGGTTTGCCCGCGGTCGGGGCTTCGTCCGCACTGTCAACTGTAGCCATTTCGATTATGCCTAGGTATAAAAGTCAACACAACGAGCACTAAAATGTTCCACGTGGCGTCACCACTATGGGTGTAGTCGTAAAGTAATTAAAACACCACATATAAGTTTAGTCGAAGGTTGCGTGTTCAAATCACGTCGGGGTCACCAATGTAGTAGAGAGGATCACGTCGGGGTCACCAATGTAGTAGAGAGGACAAATAGAGAGATCTCTCTCCAGGCGGGTGTTATGCCTGGGGACCGAAGTCCATTTGGATGACGTTGGAAGTTGTATATAAGTCAACAGACTGAAGAAACTTCGTTAGCGCGATGTAGCGCACTGTCAGATTTAGTTGCGCTGTCTGACGCTGGTGGCGCTGGCGAGTTGTTTTGTTACAAGTTGTCACTAGATGTCGCTAGGTCGCCACACACGCAACACTATATTACAATATATATACATGAAATTTACAGTTAACTAGGTAGGGCGCGATAGGGCTCCGTGAGCATACGTGACGATGCGTATCGTGTTCGTACCGGCGTCGGAGTGGAGTTGCCTACGTGACTTCCGAATATTCCCGAGCCGAAGCGAAGGTTACCGAACGGTTGGTTGCGTTCCGATACGCGCCACACGGGAAACAAAATATTAAATATTTTTTAAGTGAATTCGGCACGGTTGACATATCAGATACTTAGGTATTTGTATGAACGTCAAATTATAAATGTAGCTAATTATTGCACTGGCTAACGTACTATCATCTCTTTTTACTTACCTTTCTTTTTTCTTTATCTTTTTTAGGAACATAGAACTAAGTTTTGTATATGTCAAAGTGTCATATCCATTCTCTTCCTTCAAAACCGAGTAAACTAGCAAGTTATTAGTTTTATTATATCTTTTCAAAATAGTGTCCTTTCATGTCAATACATCGCTGCATCCGATGGAACCACTGAGAAAAGCACTTTGCCCACTCACCATTAGGGGTCTCTTCGACGGCCTTTTGAAACGCAGCCACAGCTTCCTCGGCGTTCACAAAACGTTTTCCTCGAAGTTTTTATTTCATTTTCGGGAATAAATAAATATCGCAAGGTGCGAGGTCGGGGCTATACGGCGGGTGAACCAGTAATTCCACGTCTGACGTCGCCAAATAGTCGATCGTTGTCGTGGTGAAGGAGGATTCTACTGCGAGGTCATTTCTCCCGAACTTTTTCCAAGACAAGTGGCAAACAATTGTTAGTGTAGCACTTTGCAGTAACTGTTGTTCGATCCTCTAAAACAATTGTCGCGTAATGACCTGTCCTTCCGACGAACGAGGCCACCATCATTTTTCCCACGCTTCAACCTCTCTTTCTTTAGTTGGCAACTCTTCGGAAGGAAACACCCACTTTTTCAGGATCATAATAGTAAATCCAGCTTTCGTCACCCGTAAGTATGTCGAACACAGCATTTGAGTCACCTGCGTTAAATCTTTCAAATATTTCACTCGGTCAAATTATGAGGTATCCACCGGGCACAAAGCTTCCTGACCGCTAAATGTTCATGTAGGATTTTGTGCACTTGACTCATACCGATGCTTAAGCTCGTCCGAATCTGCTGATCTACGCCGCACAACACTGATGGTATCTTCAGTCATCGCCGTAGAAGGCCGTTCCTTACGCAGATCATCGGTGAGATTAGTGCGACCACGTTTAAACTCATTAAACCAGTTGTAAACAGTGGCACGAGATGGGGCTTCATTGGGAAAAGCCAATCGTAGTCTATCATAACTTTCTTGTTGACTTAAATGATATCGAACGTCATAAAAGGGTGAATCAACTTTCAAGGTACTCCCCAATTTTCGACATGTCTCACTATGTCACCTTAATTTGGTAGAATGCAATTTTTTTTTGATGTGGTCAATATATTGAATAAATCAGACAATTAAACTTACTTTCTAGCTGACAATTTTAAAAATTCTTCTATTACTTACACAAATATATCAGGTAACGCAGGGGACGACGTTGTCCCCGGGTTTTGTATGAAAAACGTGCATTTTCCACTGCGTTACCATGTTTTTACAAAATTATAGAATTAGTTTATGATTATGAATAGTGAAATCCGAAAATCTGATTATCTAATTTTAACATGTGTAAACCATTATCAATCTCACATATTCTAGTAAGTTTTTATTAGCGTGTAGAAAAGGAGGACTTTAAAAGTTGATTCACCCAAAAAATCATTGCACGAAAATTTTCTCGCGTTAAATTCATGCTTACGTGACACAGACAATCTTCAATTTGTCGCCAAATCGTAAAACAAATGACAAATGAATAAAATTCATACTCAATAATATTGGCAAAGGCAAGTTTCAAAATTTAAACTTATTTTTTAATTATTTTGCTTACAAGTGGCCAGTTCTAAAAACTTTCAGTGTCACCCTCGTATCATTGGTCATCACGTGATACAAGTTCGTATTCCATTCTCCATTGTTACTTCTACGGTCTCATTTCTTTGATTGTGACATCATATACATAGTTATTTGGGTAAATAAGATTTATAGGTTAGCTGTGAAGGTGTTTGTGATAATATTAAGGCTAGGAATATGCGTTAGATTAGATAGTCTTTAGACTGGCAAATATTTTTTTACATACTCTTTGCGTCCAGCAGTCACATCACAATCTGACAAGAAAAAAACTGCGTTTATTTAAATTAGTCAGGCCCATGGAAATAGTAAGTATTACAAACATCTGGAATGCTTGCTTAAAAAACGTGACAAATCAAATTTAATTTAATGTTCTAAGCCATAAGGCTGTATTTGTGGTAATAAAGTATAAAAGCCGGATGTGACTTACTTTGTCTTAGTTTGTCCCTCTTACACGATTGCCATGTTAAAAAGTTACGATGCCCTTAGTACGAAATGAAAAGTATAATTTTTTTAAGTGTTGTAAATATATTTTATATTATTTTAATTTTATTTCAGTATATATATTAAAATTAGGCACGAATGCATGCATTACATATTAAAATATTATTTAAGTTAACCCGCTTTAATAATTGATTATCCATGGTAATAGAAGAGATTTTTTAGAAACTAGCGACCCGCCCTCGCTTCGCTCCGGATTAAATTATTATACATATAAACCTTCCTCTTCAATCACTCTATCTATTAAAAAAAACCGCATCAAAATCCGTTGCGTAGTTTTAAAGATTTAAGCATACATAGGGACAGACAGCGGGAAGCGACTTTTTTTTATACTATGTAGTGATAATATATTTTTATTTAGAAACTAGCAACACACATCAAAATGGCAGTAACTTTCAAATTATTTCAATTTTGAAAAGAAACACTTTATTTCGAATTTTGTGGTTGTTGGGGTAATTTACTATATAACTATGGTTAAAACGAATTGTGCTGTGAGTGGCTGGAACAAGCAATCATATCCAGGTTGTGGGATATATAATTTCTGTTAGTAGGGTGACAACGAGCAAGCATTAATATCATTATTGTTTGCCAAATTCAGAATGCCCGCGAATGTCAAAATCTTAAGAAAATGGGTTGAGGCGATTCCCGGAAAAGTAAGTGAAGAACTCTGTCGTATCGTATGTATGTTCAATAATGAAGATTATATCACAAAAGCTAGAAAAATTGAAACCTGGAGTTGTTCCATCTATTTTTCCTAAGGTAATTTAACACAAATAATATTAAAAAAATATTTTAGTGTGTAAGGTGTTATTTATCTAATGATATTTTGAAACTAGTACTTTAATAACGATAAATCGAAATTATTGTCGTTTTCCAAATTTGTTGTTGATAAGATTGTTTGTTGCAGCCACTCACAGCACAATTCGTTTTAACCATAGTTCTAATTACACGAAAACTCACAAAATCCGGAATAAGTGTTATTTCCTTTGAAAATTGAAGTAATTTGAAAGTTACTGCCATTTGCTGATATATCAGTGTTGCTAGTTTTGTTTTATAATCTCTTCTATTACCATGGATAATCAATTATTGAAGCGGGTTAACTTAAATAATAGTTTAATATGTAATGCATGCATTCGCTATACCTAATTTTAATATACAGGGTGTCCCAGGAAGTAGTGTCAAGCGGAAGTCCAGAGGTAGTGCACCTCAAGGGGCATCTGAATCACCCCCATGTATGTTCCGCGATTTTTCGTAGTTTTGGAGATATTGATCATTTTAATCGGAATTATTGTAATTTTTCCTTATGTCCATGTTTCGAAAAACCCTTAAGTTCATGTATTATGTCATAATTTTTTCAGTGGATTCTTAAATCGACAAAATAATTATGAACAAAGGATGTTTTTAAAGCTACTTGCCAATATTTTTTTATGTCAACTTTTTGTGTAATCACACAAAGTTACTTTCTCCATACTAATTGAGCCCTAGTTCCCATTTCATCTAGTATGGAGAAACAAACTTCGTGAAATTACACACAAAAATTACTTGAAAAAGAAATTGGCAAGTAGCTTTAAATAAATCCTAAGTTCATAATTATTCTACCAATGTAGGTACCCAATGAAAAAATATTGAAATAATACATGAAATTAAGGGTCTTTCGAAACATGGACATAAGGAAAAATTACAATAGTTCCGATTAAAATGATCAATAACTCCGAAACTACGAAAAATCGCTGAACATACATGGGGGTGATTCAGATGCCCCTTGAGGTGCACTACCTCTGGACTTCCGCTTGACACTACTTCCTGGGACACCCTGTATACAGTGTGGAAATTAAACTCAGGCCCTGGAGGAAAACTACTTTAAATCCTTAAGCTAGCTCATTTTACTTAAAGGAGACATTCCTTTATTTTTGAAAAGAAACAAATCTGCATTAAAAGATTTTTTTAAACTCGCTTGCTTCGCCCGGGACTCGAACCAACTAAAATTTAAAAAAATAAACACTCTTTATTTTATTATACTAATCGGTAGTATTAATATTCAGGATAAAGTTTATTATTATCTGTTGGTGTATTACTTTAAACCATACACTCGTACGTTGAATTGGCTTTAGACGTACAAAAAGTGAGCGGCCGAAAATACCAAAGCCAGTTTAATGAAAGATCACGTCGATGAGTTAATTTTTATCGTCCGCGCCTAGTTATAAAAGCCGGTAGTTTTTCGTATTAATTAACACAGTTCCATTCAGTAAATGGAACAGTGGAACATAATTTAATATTTATTAGAACTATCTTTATCAATTTATCAGTTTTAACATTTACAACCTAATTAAGTATTGACCTAAGATATAAAATATCGAAAATATCGTGAATGTCTGAATATACCTTTTTTAATTCCATAAAACATCGATAAACTAGGTCACCGTATTAATTAACACCGTTCCATTTACTCCCCATACTACCCTATTGTGACGTCATTACTACACTAATAACATTAAACTTCGCAACTGATTTATCGATACGAAATTATAACGTCACTACTGTAACATAACATATAACAAAGCAATAAAATTCTAGTTAAATATTGCTTTAATGATATTTCGGTCACACATTTTTACTTCGGATAATGATATCCTGCATTTCTAGAATTTAACAATGCTACCTGAGATTACCATCCGAAATATATTCAATATGCCGCCTTACCGGTAAAAGCAGAGACAGGTATAGATCTGGCGCTTTAGTTTTAAGGCTACTTCTATGCCTTTAGTTCTTATTCTATGTTTGAATAATATAAAAATGAATCGCAAAATGTGTTGGTAAGCGCATAACTCAACAACGCCTGGACCAATTATACCAATTCTTTTTAAAAATGTTCGTTAAAGTCCAAGGATGGTTTTTACGGCGAGAAAAAATCGAATAATTTCCGGGAAAGTCAGAAATTTGCAGCGCAGCGAAGCCGCTGGCGGGCCGCTAGTGTTTGAATATAAATAAATATCCTACAATTCTACAAAAGATGACAAATTGTACTGGTATGACAGCTGTCAAAAGAAAAGTGAATTGTTATGACAAACAATACTTTGTTCACTCCAAAGACGCAATGGACGTGCAGTCGTACCTAAACATGTTTTGTAACATAATTTGCTATTATGTTGGTTATTATTTTTTGTTATAACATGTTTTGTTTCAACCAAACCATGGTTTTCGAAAGCAAGGTTTGACAAAACCGTTACTTCTGTGCTTTTGAGAATGAAATTGGGACATGTTTGTACTCGGTCTCATCATCATAGGCTAGGAATTTTTAGAGACGCAGTGTGTAATTGTGGCAATGACGTGGAGGATTTAAACCACATTTTCTTTTGAAATTTGTGGAATTCGAGCTAGTCGAGGAAGTCTCGAAAAAAGATGTTTATGGCGAAATTTCCTTTGGATGAAGACCGGTAAGCATTAATTTAGATACTTTCAGCCATATCTAAGAGCAGCAGGTTATAAACAAATAAAATAAGACATTTTATTCCCTTTTTCATGGTGTACTAGAGATGTACTGAAACTATCGATAACTATATGGCGTATTTGTTTACCAGTGCATTTAATTACGCAAAATAAGTAAAATTACATAATTATGATTTCGAAAGTACTTATAATTATTATACAGATATTTATTTGAACTCTATAGATTAGATTTTTTACAAGTTTTACATATGAAAGTAAAATAACTAAGTACAAATATTTTCAGATGCAGGCTGTGGGTCAAGTTTGTGGGAAAAGAAGATTTAGTTTATGTTTCAATAGAAAAATTGCATACATTGAAGTATGTAGGTATGTGGAGAGCACTTTGAGAGCATAGCTTTTAATAAGAAAAAAAATCGCGTCTTATCATTCCAAAAAGGTTTTCTAAGCTATCTTGATTTAGCTGACGAAGATGTAAGTACTTAAACCCTTTTGACTCGACATAGTTCCAACACGCTCGCTTCTTTTGACGATATCGATATGTGGACCCGAAATCCACATTTAAGTCGTATCTTGTATTAGTCTATTTAAACAAATATCCACTATACAACATATGGACTCGGAACTTAATCTAGTTTCAATAAAAAAAATAGTTGATACGAGCCTTTATTTTAACCCTGTCCATTTTATCGATATCGTCAAAAGAAGCGAGCGTGTAGCCCACCGCACTATTTTAGTCTATTAGGTTGGTAGTATTGCTATTTGTTGTTTTTTTGACATACAGTTGGTATTGGTGTGCCATGCAAACTGATTCCATCATAGATAAAGGAAGAGAATGGATGTGACACTTGACATATACAAATAATCAGTTATGTAAATACTATGCATTCCGATATCGAACACTCAAAAATAATTTTATCTCTTTTTAACTTAGTTCTATGTCCCTACGTAAAAAGAGATAACAGTACGTCAGCCAGTGCAATAATGGCAACATTTATAATTTGACGTTCATACAAATACCTAACGTGCCTCATGTTCATACAAATATCAAGTATCTGATGTGTCAACCGTGCAGAATTCACTTAAAAAATGATTAATATCTTGTTTTCCGTATTATATATTGCCAAAAGTTACACATGGATTGAAAGAGAAACTTCATCGTAATGTCTCTTAAGTGTAGTTTGTTAGGATGAGGTGCAAGAAACTGCAAAAATCAGAAATATTGAACATTTCATCGGTAACTTCAAGTTTTTGTTAAAATATTGGTCAGTTTTGTCATTATTGGGGGACTTAAATATGTAGTACATTATTATTAATCCATAGATCAAGATTAGTTCAAGATTATTATACGGATTGCCTTTTATTTACAATATTTTGAAAGTAAACAAACCGGAGAATTTGACTGCTAGGGTTGTTCTTAAAATATCGAAAATAACTTGGAAATTTCTCATTATGACAATTAATGTAAAATAACATGTTTTTTTGTAATTGTATCATAGAGAACGTATATGGAATATGCCAAAGAAAGCAAAGAACCATCTTTCATCATGGATTACTATTTTAAGGGATTTTGGGAAAAAGCGTACTGAGAAAGTTTCATTCCGAAATTATTTAAATAAAATAATATATTATTCCGAAATAAGTAATGACTAAAGTTTTATACCTACTAAAATCATCTAAGACAGCAGCAAATATTTTAATTTGTTTACTTGACGACACGTAAACCTAGTTGATAGTGACCCTGCCCATGAAACCAACGGTCCCGGGTCCGTATTATGGTCGCGTTTATCGCAGTGGATAATGCATCCGTCACTCTTGCACTGTACTTGTCAGAAAGTGACAGACGTTTTATCCACGTTTAGTCACGCGATAAACACGGCCATAATAAGCCCCCTGGGTTCAAATCCCGGTAAGAGCGGATATTTGTTACGGTCTGATAATATAACAAGTCATATTTGTAAAAACATGAAGGAGTTAAAGAGGTAATACTCGGTTAATTAAGATTATTGGCCCTCTCACGCTGTGGCACTGTTTTGAATAAAAACAAAAGTAAATAATTATTGTTAATATTTTTGTTGCTTTTTATGATTCTTGTATTTTATCATTAAGAGAACTTAATGAGTCTTTTTTTTATGAAAGGAATAACTAAGAAAGAAATTATAATTTTGTTGCTTTGTACTTTTATTTATATTAACTCACTCGAACTATATTTACCTACTAAACCCGTGAAATACTTCATCTCTAGTCTTCATCATCGGTTCCACTTTACGAAATAAAGAAGCTAGGTTGACACGAACGCGCTTCTACGCACGGTCAAAGCGTTGATATGACAGGTGGCTCGGGTCAAGAACTTGCCTGCGATGCATGGCGGCACGCGCGGTCATGTATACGATAGTACTACTTTGTTAGAATCTTGTAACGCGTGCCGCGTCAACCACGCGTTAATGTGAACCTAGCCTAAAGCTTTTGGTATGCAAATGCTGAAAATAGCAAAATATGTCCGCAATTTTTGATGAGTTCCGTCGTTAACTCATGGATTCCATCATCAGATCACTCCAACTTTTCTATGGGACCGTTTCCGACCTTTCCTTTCCTTTACGGTGGAAAGGGCTGTAACGCAGCATTTCTTGCGTGAAACAGAACCTAAAGACTGGGGAAATATTTTTTGGTGATATTGGCATTACCGTTGTTTGTTTTGATTTATACTATAAATGACACACCTTTGTTTTATTATGTTGGTATTGCCGCGTTACCTTTGAATTAGGGCGATACTAGATAACAGAAAGTATTCAACAAAATTAGGAAATAGTAGATAGCAAGTTAATAAATAAACAAAACAATTTAAAGATTTCTTTTAATAATAAATACACAAACCAACATTAAACAAACACATTTGAGCCAAAAGTAAATTTAATATAAGTAATCTATTAATTAGGTAATTATCTATACCTACTAATTTTGTCTAGCATTTTGGTTCTATGCATTTTAGCTGCATTCTGTTTTGTCTGGCATTGATCAGGATCATGGCTCATTACGAAATCAGATTTTAACCAGATAACATTGAGAGAGTCAGCCTCAATAATATAACCAAGCACCTGCTGTGGAGATATAGCACATATTTTCAGTCATATTTCGGAGAAAGAAACTTGTAAGTAGGAATAAATAACATCCTTTCTGATGGAGGCATTTGTTGCAATTAATGTGCCATTCTCTGACCTAATGGTGAATTTTCAGTGTTTGTTCTCACACGTGAAGAGGAGGGAATGTCACAGCGTCGAGATTACTAGGGCTTTTCCTGGAAGTTCTCCGGTAAGATGCATATTTTTATAACCAAAATGTCTGTCCACATGTCTCAAATATTTTCCAACCTTAGTGCTAATCAGAGCAATTTCTCTCTGTCTTTACAGCTGGACTGGGTTTTATTGTTTTGTCTTCTTGTACTTGTTCTTCTAGTTGTTGTTGTTTAATTTCAGTATTCTTTAAGTAGCTATTTCCAAATTTTGTAGGTTCCGAACTTTAGATATTTTCAGTAGAAGTTAGCTTCCGATTCGCCAATATAGTTGGACAATTTATTTTGAAATACATTTTGTTTATTCCGATTCTGGGTCCAACCATATTTAGGTACTGGAAGCTATGAAGTAGTTTCTTAAGTGATTAGTGTTTGGCAGGTACTCTCTTTAAATCTGTAAGTAGTAAATCTTTGATTAAGACCATTCAGTAAAGTCATACAAGTAGGGAAGTAGGATTTAACTGGTTAAACCCACCTTTGGGGTAGGCGTGCCATAGGCACGAAGATTCTGTTAGACCTTGACAAGCTGCTGTGAGCTGACCGAGGATACTGTGGCTTGCGACGCAGAGCCTTAAGACCGCTCCGCCAGTCTGTCAACCGCGGACCACATTAAGTTGATCGTCCAGGAAGGAAGGTTTTCTTCAGATCAAGGTCTGTAGACAATATTTATATATTAGGGAATTAGGATATCAATAATAATTATTTGAACTCGTAGATTGGAATTGATGGGAACTCTATAACTAGGGACTAACAACTTACCACCTAAGAATTGTGAATTCATAACATAAGAACCTTTACTTTGTGTAACACGACCAGCCTTCCGCTGAGCTAAATCTATTCTTGTAGAGTAAGAATTATGTGCAAAGTTATGTTCACAATTTCATATCATCATGTATAGAGCTGCAAAGGAATAAAGACTGTGATAATTACTAACCTGTTTTCATTAAGCTCCTGATTGTATGGTCCCAGTAAACTCCATTGGTACTCCAGTATCTTACTCTGCAAACTTTCTGTCACTTATTTCGTTTATTTTGTTTTGTCACCTGTTGTACCCCTCCGGGCAGGACACCATGTGACAGGGCCCACCGTGCTGGTTGTGCTCAAGACGACGTTTTGCAAGCCCTTCAGGTATCCCACTGCTACTGTATCTTTATACAGGACATGCGAAGTACTGAACGTACAGAACAGACGAGTTGAGAACCTCCCACCCATATGGTTTGTTTATCGATAACTTTATTATTACTATCGAATCAGGGCAGCACTTAAACATGTGACAGTCCGCCATTTTATGTTTGCTATGGTAGTTTAGGTAGGCACATTTTTTCTGTAGGTATGTCAGATCCATTCTCTTTCTTTATCATTGGATTCCATTTGCTAGTATGAGAGTCCCGCCTCTTAAAACGTAGTGATTATATTCTCTCTTTTCTCATACCTTCAGCTTGACAACTCATGTCATCATTTCTAGTGTGACTTTGTGTCCACACGAGAAAGTAAAAGAGGGATAATTTGAACTAAAAAAAATATTATTTGACTTCCTTTTATTGACGTAATATACGATACAAAATCATATGTTAAAAATTGTGCACTGATAAAAAAATTACCCTGTATAGTAGTGATCGGCCGGACGGAGCAAAACTTTTACAAAACTTGTAAAGTTTGACATAAAGGAGAATTTACAACCATGAAAATTAAGTTTTTATTTTTAATTTATTGGTTCACAAACGGAATGTTACACTAGAATTGACTAGAATAGTACAGTAACTTATGGAAAAAAATAACTTATAGTGAACATTCTAAAATAGCGAACAGTTCAAAACTTAATTAAATTTTAAACAGCATATTAAAAACAAAACAGTTATCAATAATTCTTATAGTTAAACGTATTTTCTTTCTACTATCTTAAACTTCCTTTTCACTGAGGCTAATGAGTTACAATATACCTAGTTGGTTACTAAGTTATGTTACTGCAATAATCCTTCTAACGAAAGTTAAATAAATTATATATTAAAATGAAGTACACACAATCAGGATTTACATTTGTCAATTTCAATCAAAATGGCCTCCTTGGGCCTGAACACAGGCCTTCAGACGATGAGGCCAGTCATCAATAGCGGCACGCACGGTTGTCATATCTAATTCCGTCACTGTCTTGACTATGGCCCGCTTGAGGGAGTCAAGATTTGTGTGGGGTTTAGCACAGGCTTTCTCCTCAATAACCTGCTATATAGCATAATCCAGGGGGTTGAGGTCCGGGCTGGAGGAGGGCCAGTCTTCGTGGTCAATGAAGTCAATTTTGTTGCTTCGAAACCAGGCTTGAGTTGTTTTTGCCTTATGTGCAGGGGCTGAGTCTTGTTGAAAGACCCAGGGCTGGTTTTGAAATAGAGAGTGGCTTAAAGGCTTCACTATTGGTTCCAGAACGGTTACCTGGTAAACTTTAGCCCCAGTTTTGACACCTTTTTCACAGAAATGGTGTTAACCCTGAGTATGACACAGCTAACCAAATCATGACATAAGAGGGATGACGGCCTCGTTGCACTCTCGGAACAGCTACACTCGCTTCTTGACTGTTTTTTGCATATACTCTGTCATTCTGGCGGTTACAACATTCTTCATTGGTAAAATTTTTTTTGTCTGTAAATAATATTTATTTCGGTGGCCATTTTGTGCGTACCGCTTCAGTAGCACGCGACTTCTATTCAGCCTCATAGTCTTCAATCGTCCAGCTTTCCGTCTACGATAAGCGTGTAGTCCAAGGTCTTGATTGATAACTTTTTTAAGGGAGCTTCTCTTCACAGACATCTGAATTGCCAACTACTTTTGCTTCCGGACGGGGTTTCTTGCGATTCTCGCCTTCACTGCCTTTATTAGAGCTGGGGTCCGAACGGTGCGGGGTCTTCCAGACCTCTTGCGGTCATCAATGCTCAGGGTACTATTGTACCTATTAATTGTACGATAAACGAATTGTTTGTTGATTTTCAGATTTTGAAGCAACTTCAAAATCACGTTTGGCGGATGCCCGCATTTGTGCAACGCAATTACAGCGACAAGATTTTCTTTTAGACCCCAATCCATTATAAATACGACGAGATAAGTGTTGTGTGAGCTATAAAATTATAACTGACAACCCGCCATATTATGCCATTTTTTTATTTTTTCGGTAGCATTTGTTTTAACGCAAGAAAAGAGTTTGCAAATCGAGTAACAGAACTTAGTAACCAACTAGGTATATCAAAAAAATATCTCAATTTTCTATTATATGAAGCGACCATTCTATACAGAAGCGCATGCACACCTACTCTTGTGCGGGTCAGTGGCAAAAATAAGGGCTTCCTGTTGCACAGGCGGCTGTTCTCTCAGGAACGATCACGCCAATGTTCCCCAGTAGTTCCGCACAGTCTACCAAATCATGCAAGATTTCAAATAAGAAAACTTGAAGAGTGATTCCATCTTAAAGAATTGCAGTCTATGTCATTGCTAGTGAGTTGTTTACACCGGTTTAGCAAGTAAGTTAGGTTAGGTTAGGTTAGGTCTTTGTACAGTAAACACAAAAACTCTCACAAAACTCTCTTGACTGTTACATGATAAGTTCTTATATCTCGTATTACTTACCCATTTTTTTGTTTACTTACTGTACAAAGACTGGTCAAATCAAGAAGTGGTCAAATGCAGATGTGGTCAAAACAAGAATTAGTCTAAAAAAGAAGTGGTCAAATCAAGAAGTAGTCAAATCAAGAACTGGTCCAAACCAGAAGTGGTCAAAACCAGAATAGGTCGAAACAAGAAGTGGTCATTTTCAGAAGTGGCCAGAACCAGAAGTGGTCAAACTGCGAGGTGGTCATAACCAGAAGTGGACGAAACGAGAAGTGGTCACCAACCGTCAAACCCAACTTGGTAACCTGGGTTCCATACCGGGGCACAATACTCAAGCAGACTTCTAACGATGCAGTTATAGACTGAAATTATCACAGCCGGGTCTTAAAAACATTAAGATGTCTAGACACGGAACCTGGGAGCCTTTTTTAACTGTACTGTCAATATGTTCCCGAAAATTTAGTGAGCTGTCGATTATAACCCCAAGGTCTCGGATGCTGCTAAGCTCAGTTAGTAAATCCTTATTGATATCTATATCTTATCTATATACCTAATCCTTTATTTATATCACTAAATAGTATAAAACAAAGTCGCTCCCCGCTGTCTGTCCCTATGTATGCTTAGATCTTGAAAACTACGCAACGGATTTTGATGCGGTTTTTTTTAATACATAGAGTGATTCAAGAGGAAGGTTTATACATATAATACTTTAACCCGGAGCGAAGCGAGGGCGGGTCGCTAGTTAAGTATAAGAGGCATACGATGGGCAGCGTTTCTTTGTAAATTTTGTAACATAACATTTGCTACTATTTAGGGTCATACAATTCAGATCACACCAGTGAGCTACTCCATTAATATCCTTTTGTAATGAATCTACATCACTGCTCCTACGAGTATATATTGGCAAAGTTTCAAATCGTCTGCGTACATTTTAAATTTGCATTAGATTATTTTAGCCAAATCATTAATAAATATTAAAAAGAATAAGGGACCAATATGGAAACATTGAGGGACCCCGCAAGAAATGTTAATGCAGCGAGATCTAAAACCACGTAACGCTACTAATTGTGTGCGATTTTTAAGGTAAGCTCGCACCAATGTAGCAGAGAACCGTGAGCACCCATCATCTCAATCTTTCCTACCAAAATATTATGATCTATTAGGTCAAAAGCCTTGCTCAAGTCTGTGTAGATTGCGTGGACCTCTTCAGATTTATCTAGAGCTTCCGAGATGTCATTCACATATCCTACCAAGTTGCTCGTCGTTGAACTTTTTGGAAGAAAACCATGTTTTGCAGGATGAAGTTGTCCTTTAAGGCGACGGGGCGGGCAATTGACCTTACTCATTCGGGCAGAAGAGTAAAATTTTAATTCGCGCGCCATCTAACGAGTAAGCCCTGCGATCGACCCCATATTTTATTTGTCCAACAGTCAGGCCTGCATTTACTGTTAGATGGCGCTTGATTAGGCCGACCAATATAATAAATTTGCGTTTTTCTATATACGTACTACTTATCTCAAATTCTGGAACGAATGTTAAAAATAGCTTTTTATCAAATAAGTAAATACCTACATAAATAGTATTTTTTTTAACACGTAAACGTTGTTTCATGAATAGCTGGCATGAATATTAGATCAAAGAAAAATTTGGTCTACTAGGATTGTGTGAGTGCTATCTTTTAGACAGTTTATATCTCGAACCAAAAATTTAGTTATGTAAATACTTTCATTCCATCTTTTCATGGTTTCGAGCCAGCTCTTGTAAAACGACCTCTACGTGATTACTATCTACTACAGTAGAATTATGTTGAGTTTACCACTGACAGATGGATTGCCTTCATTTTAATCTCATACAAATAAAATACTTATTACTAAATCGGTAGACGTGGGTATTGAAAATTAAATGAAGGTAAACTCTCTGTCAATGGTAAACTTACAGGGCTTCCATTCTACTGCGTTATAACGATATCGCGTTTGACGTGTTTTAGAATCGTTTATGTCACAGTCGCCATTATTGTAAATGACATAAAAGTTATCACAACGTTGACATTACGGAAACAGGTCAAAAACGATATCGTTATTACCGTGTAGAATCCCAACCCTGTAATCGTACTACTAGTCTGTTAAGATACAGACGCAATGAGCGAGCTAGAAAAAACAAGATGTGCCCGACAGGTCTGGGATTCTACACGGTAATGTCGTCATTACCGTGTATCTAATTTTACTTGGTTCCGTGTTGTGAACGTTTTGATGACTCTTATAATAATCATTGACAATAATGGAGACTGTGGCATAAACCTCAAACGCGATTTCGTTATAACGCAATAGAATAGGGGCCCAGGAGTAGGGAATAAGCTTTTTCAATAATACTACTTTAAATGTATTCAAATATTTTATTTTCGACGTGGTCTACGGCAAGGCGGCGATTCCTCGAGAATTTCGTGGTCCGGTTTTCTCTTTTTTCTTTCCTTTAAGCTTCATAGCTTTCATTTTCTTATTTTTTCTTTCTTTTTCGGTTCCTTCATGGCCTCTATTATATAGTCTGGATCCCTTATTGCCATTTTTCGGGTAAACCTTGGGTCGATAATTTCTCGCAGTAAACAATCTTTTTTTACATGTTTTTTATACAAAGTTTTTGGACATGGGAACTTGGCCAACAGCAGCTGAGGAATCATTAAGCCGAGTAAATCCACATCCAATATGGCCACTGTGCCTGCTACTGCACTAGTATTGAGATCCATTACATCAGTAGGGATATCATTGTTCATTTGAAATGTCATATTGCACATTTTGTACTTAAGTGCATATAGTGAGATGAGCCCACTCCGAGTTTCCGATATAATTTCAACTGCTTGTAACCCGCTCTTAATGTCCAAGTCTCATTACTTCACTATTCCAGCTATAATTTAATAAGTAATTTCGCCTTCTTTTATTGGGCGGGGCACTCGTATTTGATATCATAAGCGCGAGGATTTCAGTGACCAGCGAGATATAAGAACACAATTGATTGAGAAATCAGAAAAAAACGAGCACTTAGGTCATCGAATTAATTTCAAAAATAGACCGCTTGGATGTGTTAAACAACCAACAACAACTTCGCGGGTCTCATCTGCTATTATAGGCTAATGGGTAAACTATAGGCCAACAGTACAAACAAAACGATCCTACTAATAAAAAGCCACACGCCTATTTTATAATATTATTATTATTTATGATACGGAGGTATGTCATTGTCATATACAAATTTCTGTAATTAATTGGTAACACAGCAAATCAACTACTTAATGAATGATGCATAGACTGACAATTAACATAAAGCCCCTGATGAGGTTACAATAATAATACTTTCAAATGATACGTAGATAAGATAATAAATAAATAAACCATCATGTCTCAATATGTGAACCATTTTGAGAGCCCCTTTCCATTGGCCACTCTCTCACCCTTTGGGCCCCCTAGCTCCTCGCACATTACCAACTACACTCATGGAAAAATTAGGGGAACGCAAAAAAAAGATTCAATAAAATGAAACTATCATGAATAGTAGATTATACACCGAGGGGATAAAGCACAGTTTTATGTCACGGGCGCGATATTGAATCCTGAACGTAACGAAGGACTCCAGACTTAACTCCCGAGCGCAGCGAGGGTGTTACGAGTTAATTCCCGAGCGAAGCGAGGGAATTAAGAAGAGTCCTGAGCGCAGTGAGGGGTTCAAGCGCGCCCAAGACGAAAACAGCTTTATCCCCGAGGAGTGTACTCTACTTTTCTCACCTTTTGCGAGACAATAAAAAGCGAGTCTACTAAAAACAGCGTTTTATTATAGTAAATTAAAAGTGAAAATTGATATTTGAGACATTAGTCCAGTTGTGGAAAGACAATATTTATTTAAAACTTTGCAGTTATCACCAATGTATTTTATTGCAGCGTCTTACAATACTCGCGGCTTTTGTTTAATTTCAAATGTGTTCCGTTCAGCTTGCCGTGGCCAGCTCGATTTTAGAAAATGTTCGATTTTCAAATTAGGTTCGACGCGGCGGTGGCGGCGGCGCCGCGCCCGGCCTTCGAGTATTAGTTGATCTTTTATTACGAAATTAGACTTTAAGGCCATTGTAATAAGAACTATGAAAAGTGAAAATATTACAACCCAGCGAGTTATAATGAGATTCAGTACAACATTACACCCCGGCTAAAGCCAAGGGCTTTAATGAGTTGGTTTGCGTAAGGTTTGCATGATATGTAATTTGGCATTGTCGAGCAGGTGGTGTGAAAAAATTCTTAACAACTAACTTTAATAATATTATTAGTAGCTGTAACTGATCAGTTTAAAATCAAAAACACAAAATCAAATGTAAAATTAATACCAGTTTTAGAAAACAACCCGTCTAAAGAAATTGTAAATGAAATTAACATTTAAGAATTTAATTAAATTTTCCTTTTTTTTCTTATCTTTTTCTTGATCGCTGTTTTGTGAGTTATCCATCAGTATTTAGTGTTGCCCCCTCTAGCTCTTCGAGCTGCTTCCATTCTCCGCGGCATACTTCTGATCAGATTATCAATGAAATCTTGGGGAATTTCTTCCCATTCTTCCATTAATGCGTTTTTTAGGTCCCTCAAGTTAGTGGGGGCAGGATTTCTTTTTTAATTTGTCTGCCCAACTTGTCCCAGACATGTTCTATCGGATTTAAATCCGGCGAACGTGCTGGCCACCTCATAACATTGATCTGAACGTCTCGAAGATAATCGGTAACCACAGCTGCGGTATGGGGGCGTGCATTATCATGCATCAAAAGAAAACTTTCTCCTATGAATGGGGCAAAAGGCACAACAATTTCTTCCAAAACCTCAGTTACGTATCGTGCAGCTGTTAATGACCCATTTTCTATGACCCGAAGCTCTGTAAGTGCCCCCATACAAATGCCTCCCCATACCATTACAGACCCTCCACCATATGCCTCTTTTCCAATGATGTTACACTGAGCGTACCTTTCTCCTGGTCGTCTCCACACTTTAACCCTTCCGTCATCTGGCATCAGGCAAAATCTTGACTCGTCGGTAAACAAGACTTCGCTCCAGTGTTCCTCGTCCCAATTTGCGTGATATCGGGCAAATTCAAGTCGAGCTACTCTATGCCCTGTGGCAAGAAGAGGGCCTCTAGCAGGCAAACGGGATGACAGCCCAGCTGAATTCAGTCTCCTTCTTACCGTTTTTGTGCTTATTGAGACTTGTCTGACTTCTTGCAGCTTCGTACGCACCTCGGAAGAAGTCATGGTTCGGTTTCTGAGCACGTTGTTCACAATGAACCGGTTGTCCCTTGCTGTTGTTTTTCGTTTTCGCCCCTGACCTGCTCGTCTGCTGTACTGGCCGGTCTGACGATACCTCTTGACCACTCGATGTACCACCGATTTCGAAACTCTTAATGTTTGGGCCACATCTTTGTAAGTATAGCCATTTTCAATTAAAGTGACAGCTTTAACCACTTGAAATTCATTTAGATCTGGCATTTTTACTTAATATCCTTCAATCAATCACGTTAAACACAACTGATAATAAACTCAACACATAAACTCGAAGAAAACATAAATTTTCATCAAAAACTTAAAATTACGAAGACTTTTTTATTACTGAGATGACACAATACGACAAAATCGCGAAAAAAACAAATGAAAATCAAACATTAAAAACATTCCAAAAGAACATTTAATTTAATGGCATCCTCTGATATTAGTGGCCAGTACCTAAGATAATTATGAAAGTAGTTCTTAAACCTTTTTTTGCGTTCCCCTAATTTTGTCCATGAGTGTATAATCCGTGCACTGTAGGCTGGTGCCTGTGACAGCTCATTAAATACACACGTATTACACTTAGGGCCTGTTTCACAATCGACCAGTAAATTTATGTCACATAAAGATGTCTCTCTCCTTGTCTATTTTCAAGTGTCAGAAAGAGAATGGGCTAAGTTTATCTGTCAAATAAGCTTTACTTGTCGATTGTGAAACAGGCGGTTAGTCTTATTTCTTTATCTTTTAATATAGACGACATTGGTACAAACCTAGCGACCCCGATCAGAAATTGAAATAAATAATCAATCGAGTTAACCCTTAATCAAAAATTGGATAACATTTCCCTTTGATTTAGGGTTAAGAAGGAATGGCCGTTTTCTCGTGGTCCTACTATTTTTGTCCTACTGACTTTCGACGGAGCCCCGCCCAGGGCGGGGCTCCTTTTCTAGGTGGTTTTGCCCTTCGGGCATCTGAAGATACCTAACGAACCTAACCTA
Organism: Acleris holmiana; assembly: GCA_949316455.1. Lineage (NCBI taxonomy): Eukaryota > Metazoa > Arthropoda > Insecta > Lepidoptera > Tortricidae > Acleris > Acleris holmiana. The sequence goes on along the minus strand of OX438762.1, from coordinate 66,267,481 downwards.
CCTACTTTTACAACCATAATTAGTATTTAGTGATCAAATCTAGGTTCACTTTTTGACTAGTAGGACAAATTAGTAGGACCACGAGAAAACGTGTGAAGGAATGCAGGTTGAATAAAACAAATAAAACTTTCAACATACTTTACTTAAACCGTCGCCAGTATGCTTGCGTCCCCATACAAACATGTAGTTTCGTTTTAATATTTTAACTTCATAATCAAAGTAAACTTTGCTGTAGTAATTAAATAGCAACCGTGATATCGAAAATCATACTTCGATTGGTAAAAATCGGCCAGTTATGAGTCGGACTCTCACACGAACCATTACCAGCTGCGTACCATTCTTGTAGGGGGTCCCCTTTATTTATACAGTATAAGATCAGGTAGGGCAAGTGCAACAACGGGGCAAGTATAACAAACAATAAGCCCATATTGGTTTGCCGCACTTGCCCCACGTTATACCTTATTTATTCCCTCAGAAAAAGTATATTTTTCGGGATAAAAAGTACCCTGTGTCGGGACTCAAACTATCTCCAAACCAAATTTCATCTAAATCGGTACAGTACACCGAAAGATAACTAAAACCTCGAAAGATAAAAAAATAAACGCCAGATAAATCACGATCTTGTAAATCACTTTAATTTTTAATTTTCATTATTTGTTGTTATACCGGCAATGAAAATACAAACTTAGTCAATTTTAACCATCTATAATTACGACCCATGAGCTACAGTCGGCTAACACGTATCAATAGAGACCAGGTTTTTCTTTTTAAGTAGTCCGAGGCTCTTATATAAAAGCCTTGACCGCCTTGAATTTTCAAAGTTGTTTAATTACTCACTTACTTGTTCGGAAATTAAAAATAAACTGCGTGTATAAGAGGACGCAAGAGTCCTGGTTACTCTTATAGGCATAATCAAATATCAATTAATGAGATCTCAATTCTTAAAAAAATAGTCATTTTTTAATATTCTAAGAGATACAAACACCAATAAGCTTTTTTTTCAGATTAGAATAAATTACCGTTATTTTGCACTTGATATCGCCCAAAGTCAAAATTAGAAATTAAATACAAAGTAATATAATGTTGGTTCTATTGTATTATTATTATTAGAATACTTATTTTTTTTGTATTATCAACTATATTTAAAACGAGAAGTGTAAAATTTAACAGTTATTATTCTCATGTGGAATAAAAACGAAGCTTAAGAGGGGACGCGACCTAAGACACGTTCGAGAAGTAGTATTCAAAAATATATCTTACATCGCTCTACGGTGCTTACGTCGGCGCAAGGCACAATATGTGCGATAAGGGCAACCACAGTTCCCGCTGATTATCAAGACGTTGTCGAAGCGGGAGTGAATCGCTAGTTGTAAATTAAAAAGGCGAAATTCAAAATCGCGCTCTCGGCGGTTTTCTTTTTCAAAATCGAACCTATTACACTGATTGGAGGTATATTTCCCATATGAGATGAGGGGTGCTAGTACGTAGGACCCTATTTTCCTTTTGTTGAACGGGATTGTCCTTGTTACTAGGTTCTGTTGATGGGGAATAAAACTAGGCTATTTTCAACGATTTGACTGCTCCTTATACTTTAAAGGAAATCAGAGTTCCACGAGTAAATGTTTATTAATTGTCACGAAAATATTTGTCTAGTTTAAAACCAGAAAGAAAAGCGTCGAGAGCTATTGTAAAAAAGAACACCGCTCGCGTCCCCTGATGTATATAGAAAATTGATCTGAATGGCGTAGTTTCTTATTCATTACTCTTATAATTCCCAGGCCATGAAATGCCTTGAAATTTATAAGACTTACCGCCTGTTTCACAATCGACAAGCTTATTTGACAGATAAACTTAGCCCTTTCTCTTTCTGACACTTGAAAATAGACAAGGAGAGAGACATCTTTATGTGACAGATAAATTTACTTGTCGATTGTGAAACAGGCCCTAAGTCTTAGTTTAATATACATGATACCTTACTTTACCAAGCTCATTTTTATAGAGGAATACCTAATGCTTTCCATTTATGTAAACCAATTAGAAATGAAGCATTTTCTTTACAGAAAATGGATCGAATGATCCCATACATGTTATTCAAGTTAACACTTTGACTGTTCCAAGGATATTTACTACCCCAACACCAAATGTCACCAAATATTTTGAAGATCATAAAAGGTCACGATACGAATTTTTTTGGCAAGGGAAATATCGTCTACAGATTCCCAGGTAGCTATTAGATAATTATCTGTAATGCACGGACGTCCGAGTACGTACTACTAGCCAATAGTGTTGTAAAACAACGTTAAACTACCCGAAATATCATGATGAATTGAGTGATTTGTTTCAGTTTAAACTTAGCGGTCTCTTTGATCGACAAACTTATTGTATAAGGAAAACGGATGAGGAACTATAACTGCAATGGCATGACATTGACAGTATATTCAACAGTGTATTTTAGATTTCCAGTATAGGGTTCCATATTGGCTCATATAAAACTGGTCTTTCGATTTTTTATACAAATAAGAATTTGTGACTACTCATCATTTATCCGAAAAATTTTGCTCATTTTATTTTTGATTATAATTTGTTATTCATAATCATCGCAACTCCTAAAGGGAATTTTACTGAAACTGTTCTGATTTTAGGACGATTATAAAACAAACCTAACCTTACTGAAACTTTTTACCAGTTACATATTTTTAAAATACTGAAAATAAACATGTGTATGATTAATATTGATTATTAAGAGTGATTATTATGATGTAAAATGGTATGAAAAATATTTTTATAAAGAGCGATCATTGTGATATAAAATGGTATGAGATACATTTTCGGAGTTCCAACAATCTAATTTGCAATTAAATATGAACTATGGGCACTCCCATTATGGGTATTCGAGTGCAAATATCAGAGACTTTTGAATATGCAGGTACTTTTATTTTCATTTTCCCTTTACACTACTAATCAAAAATGTCCCAAGTTATATCAGACAGTGCGAATATTACAAGACAGTGATGGTGAAATTGAGGACACCCTCTACGTATAGGCTTAGTGCTTCGCGGTATTAAGAAGGTATCGATTTAATGAAATGGACACCACGAACAACACTAGTCGTCGGTGGCAATCAACTGACTGATTTGACCTATCTTTCAGTCCCTCGCTTTCGCCACTGCCATGGATCGATACATCCGTGCATTACATGTAACGCACAAATGTAAAGTATCATCTATTTATGACGTCACGTAGACGTGGCAGAGCTAGTGTGACGGTGCATAACATAATTATAATGCATGGACAATCAAGCGTGTAAGTACTGATCCTTGGTCAAAGGTTAGCCACTCTGAATAAAATAAAATATGCAATTATCTCACCAATACATTGTGCTTTTAACTCCGTCATTTATCTGTCTATACCTTCTAATTCAAAACTTTAGTACATCTCCTAATTCCGTTGAGATATTATTTAATTCACGATATATAGCATTATATTAGCGGGTGTATTATATATCATTCACGGACGTACAGAGCTAGGTCTTCAGTGCATTACATATTATAATACACGGACAGTCAAAGTATTAAGTATAAGTACATACATTTTGTTTTTTTTACAATTTATAATGGGTCAATCAACTTTTCTTTGTACCTCGTTGCCATGGTGACGTCTCTTATGTTCTTCGTTAAAAACATGAATTTAATAGTAAATTGTTCAACAAGGGACTAAAGTAAGTCATTAGACACGAGGTATTTATCGCCCCCAGCAAAACGAGGGTGTATAAATTTTGAGTGTCATGGCTTTTTAGTCTCGTCGTCGAGTGTAGTGCTTCTCACTTCGATAACGCGAAAAATAAATCTTAAATTATAATGGTGTTATTACAAACACTTAAGAGACACACACTCATTTCTGTGATTGTGTTTTCTAATAAACTACAGAATTATCTTCAAATTTAAGAGCGCTTTACTGTGGTGCAAATGAATACGCAATATAAAGATTACATGACACAGTTTAATAACCTTAGGGATTCAATGCATCACTTTGGACCGCGTATACATGGCTATTATGACTCATTTTGGAGCGAAAGAAGTGAAAAGTATATAAATCCCCCAAACATTAGTTTTTGTGGCAGTTAAAAGCCATTTTTTATGGGTTTTCTTTCAAGCATATTAAACAACGTGTTACAAAATAATCCGTAAAAAAGAAATTACGAAAGTAGTGTCAACCCTAGTATACTGTATACCTAAGATACTGAACTGACGTTATTTAATAGGGGTTGACACTATTTTTGTAATTTCTGTTTTACGGATTATTTTGTAATCCGTGAACAAAACGCCGTAAAGGCAACTTAAGCTATCATTTCTTTGACCTCATTCTGCTATTAACATACAATAACATAATTATGATTGGAAGGTTATTCTATCCATTATGTTATAATCGCCTGGATACAAAATAAATCCAAATTCATCAATATTACTTTTGATAACGAGCATGGTCCTATTAGAGATTATTTTTACAATAAAAAATAGTTTAATTTCCAAAAAATATCCGTTTTCTTATTAAATATGCTTTCTACAACAATATGGGGTATGTCATATAAACTATACGGGTATAAATTAAGTTTTGTTTTAAATAAGCCCTCAACTAGGTTTTTTTTTAAACGTTCCCTATTTCTTTTTTACTCCTAATGACGACCTCAGGAATGCGTGGTTACAATCCTTCGGGTTTCTCGGGCCCACGGTGTATAATCTATTATTTCCTTTCGGTAAGTTTGTAGCATCACACATTTTCCGTCAAAGGATAACGTCAATTTTGGTATAGTTATAATCAGCGCCTTGATGGCAACCCCATAAAAACTAAAATTACATTGTAGTGAAAAATTACAGGCGTAAGTCAAAGTTGGACACATGAATTTGTGGCACGTGAGCTGGGTCGATTTTAGGGGTGATTTTGTGGTCACAGAGGCCAAGCTCCTTGAGCTTCCACTCCCAACCCATCTTTTGCACTGCGTGCAACGTTTCAGCTTCAGTGTGCTGACGGCGAAGCATGCCCTCCTGCAATAAAAACACATGTTGTCTTTAGGTTGCGACACAAAAGCATGAGTTGAGTTTTCCCCGCAAAAGATGGCGCTGGCGTGCAGTTAACGTTGTTATTTAAAATATGAATATAAATTCAACATAATGAACATAATGAAAGTTGCTAACACTATAGAAAAATCGTCCTTAAATATAACTCGATAATTTTCAGAAATATAACATACTAGCAACCCGCCCTCGCTTCGCTCCGGGTTAAAGTATTATACATACAAACCTTACTCTTGAAACCGCATCAAAATCCGTTGCTTAGTTTTAAACATCTAAGCATACATAGGGACAAACAGCGGGAAGCGACTTTTTAAACAAGGACGAGGCCAGTGGTATTAATGGGCGAGAACGCCATCTTGCTGGAGTGACGTCATCGCTTCACGCGCGCGCGTGCGTGCGTGCGTGCGTGCGTGCGTGCGTGCGTGTGTGTGTGTGTGTGTGTGTGTGTGTGTGTTTCTGTGTGTGTCCATGTCAGTGTGTGTGTGGGTGTGATTAAAAAGAATCCAGATTCGCCCTATGCCAGAATCCCAAATTACCAGAAAGCCATATTTGTCGCGTAGATCGCGAATTCTACCACACTCCTAGTATAATTGCTTACCTTATGTGGCAACTCTAAATAGAAAAAAAAGGGCTAATTTACTTCACTTTGAAAGTGGGATGGATGAGTGAAGGCGCGTAAGTTACCGAAGTACCGACATAGTTTCCTGGTGAGTGCTTTTAAGTTCTTCCCCTCCTACTTAATGTATACTAAGATTATGGTGACCTTGAGACAGTACCTTACATCTGAATGTTATGAGTGCCTTCAGATTACTATCCAATACTCTAAGAAGTTCGAACAAGAAGTTATAAGATGGCTAGTTACAGGTTTGAGTATTGGAGGTTAGAAGTTACTAATGGTGGCTGATGGTTTGGACTGTAGGGGTTGATGTGGAGGTCCATTAGGGGATGTAATTCCCCGCCTCATTACTCATCGGACATGGTGATATTCTCACCCCTCCGGGATTCACGATGAGACCTAAGTTCCGTGTTTCCATCTGTAATAGTCGAGGGAGTTGGGGGCCCTCAAACGAGTTATACCCCCGGGTGCGCTAAAAGCACAAGAAGTTCCGTTCGATCTTAGAGTATTCTTGGTTTAAAGTAATAAGTCCCACATCAAGGTCATGATGGTCATGGTATTTATTATAACCTATTATGTTGTGTACTTGTGTCGCTCGCTATCCGGGGTTATTGTTCTAAATCCGCGACAATATTAGCACAATGCCTTTGTGTAATCTTCGTTAAAGGAAGGAAAAATATTTTGTTACAATTAAACTTTGACATCAATTAGGTCCTTATCCATGTAAAATATTTTTGCAATTCACCCTTACAACATAACAGTAAAACATTGCTAGTCAGTAACCGTATACGTATGAAAGCTTCTAAAAATGACTATATCAAATTCAATTGCAGATTATGGCATCAATTTTTCTAGTGATACGGTTTATGAGCACTAATCTTAATAAATTGGAATTAACTTTTCTTTTTGCACTAACTCTACGTAATAATTACTAAAAAACGACCAGGCCCCTATCCCACAAAAAATTACAAGTGTACAAGTTGACAATATTGTCAACTTTTTCTATAGAAACCTTACAAATTAGGTGGATAGGGGGCAGGTGTACGCACACGGATTATTACAATTTAAATTATAGAATGCTATGCTATGCTTGACTTTATTCTATTGGGCTTTTAATAACGTCAACCTTTTTGTACTTCTGTGATGAAAGAATGAATTGAAACTGACAGCGGTAAACCCACTGTGAGAATCAACCATAAATTGAATGATCGATTACATGGCGTAGTTTTGCGTTATATTCTTCCTTCAAACTTACGTGGGCAAAGTAAAATAACCGGGCAAGAGCATGTCGGACCATGCTCAGTGTAGGGTTCCGAAACCATTAAGTACTACCAAAATAAAAAAACAACAAGTAAAATACCTAACAAATATTCTATTTAAGTAAAGTCGATTGATGCCGTCTTAGATGATTTTAGCAGGTATAAAAACACTTCAATCCAGGGATAGTAAAACCGGTTTTATTCAATACCTGTATTTAAAATGTCACATTGTTACCGCTAAAAAAGTAATACCTATATTCGAATTAGAGGAATTATTGTCATTCCGCTTTTGTTTTTATCGCTATGTATACACTATTTATAGTATTAAATACCTGTATTCAATACCGCTATTCATTGCAACTGATAAGTAAGATGTCAATCGGACTGTAAAATCGTAATTACAGACTTGTCTAAGGCGTGTCTGAGTTTATTGTAATAACACCAAAATCATTTACAGAAATAAATATACGAGTGTATTGACACTGACAGGTTTACTGGTTGTGGTTTTCAGGGGTTAAGTATCAAAAAGAGGTATTGTTCTCAATTGGCTAAACCGATAATATACTTGAATACCGGTATTCAATATATACTTGATGTAAATAGCGAAATACAATTATAACCGGTTATACCTCATTTAAAACCGGTAGTCAGAATACCGGTAACGATCTCTGCTTCAATCGCTGAAGCAGAGATCGTTACCGGTGATGTCTACTTACGGCCGAACCCTATATTCAAACCGTGGATAGATGTCTTACTTCGGGTTGAAATTTGACATTTGCCCTTACAAAATGTGTCAAATTTTAATCCGAAGTAAGGCTATCTGTCCGCGGTTTGAATATAGTGTTCGGCCGTTAGTGGTGACAAGTTTTCCTTTAGAATTCGTTATCTTATATGCTATTTTTTTTTGACTTTTTGTATTTGTAGTTTTGGCTTTATAAAACGATTTTATTTCATTAACGGATCACTGATTCGAAAAATTGTGTTCAATAACCCGTAATATTTTTAAACGTCCTTACGATACGAAGGTACCGTAAAAATAAAAAACTTCTTACACTACCAAAACGTAATATCCAGAATATCAGTAACATTAAATTTGAACCTTAATACTATATATAACAATACCGTTTGTTTTTCAATATGAATGTTTAAGTGGCACGTGCTAACTCGGTAGCGAGCGGCTTTGCGATAATAGAGACAATGGCCTTTGTTTGAAAGATTAGGGCTCGAAGCTAAAAATTCACTTGGGAAGATTCATACTATATCAAATGTTTAACATAAACAACTATATTTTTGATTGCGTTGACATTGATGTGTTGTTTACAATCACAAAATTGTATAAAACTAAGTAGCTTCCTGCTGTTTGCCTCTGTGTATGCTTACATCTTTAAAACTACGCAACAGATTTTGATGCGGTTTGCAGCGGAATGTATTAAAATAGTTTGTATGAAAATCAGTATCGACGTTTAACCTTAAACGAAAACAAGATCTTTATGAAACTTAGTTGTATTTTTATGAACACGTAATCTTATTTGTTCCTATGCCGCTGGTGGTTTTAGGTTGTATTCTCAGATCATAGAAACAAGGGAGATATGTCCTGAACGCAAATTCAATAGTGACCCAATAATTCAATAGTCGCCACTTTTAAAAATGGGTGCGTTTTACGCTTACGCTCTATGCACTACTACCAAAACAACTTTCTCATAAGTAACTGTGGTGTGGTGGTTGTAACTGTGGTTTGTTTTGTTTTAATATCATAACATCATTTTTATGGTAGCACTAAATTCAGCTTTATGTTTATTCGGCAAGGTAGCGCTTACTGGTTTACTTAGCTGCCATCTAGCGACGAGTATAACCTTGACTATACAGCGCTAGGTAGCGTCAATACGGTAGTCCTTAGGTCTAGCAGCTTAAGAACTACGATTACAGCGTCATCAAGTGAACGTTTTTTTAAGCTGCGTTTCATTTGTCTGCTACTCAAGTAGGAATGTCACCATGACAGTACCTAGTTGGTTACTAAGTTCTGTTACTCGATTTGCAAACTCTTTTCTTGCGTTAAAACAAATGCTACCGAAAAAATAAAAAATTACATAATATGGCGGGTTGTCAGTTATAATTTTATAGCACACACAACACTTATCTCGTCGTATTAATAATGGATTGGGGTCTAAAAGAAAATCGTGTCGCTGTAATTGCGTTGCACAAATGCGGGCATCCGCCAAACGTGATTTTGAAGTTGCTTTAAAATCTGAAATCAACAAACAATTCGTTTACCGTACCATTAATAGGTACAATAGTACCCTGAGCTTTGATGACCGCAAGAGGTCTGGAAGACCACGCACCGTTCGGACCCCAGCTCTAATAAAGGCAGTGAAGGCGAGAATCGCAAGAAACCCCGCCCGGAAGCAAAAGTTGTTGGCAATTCAGATGTCTGTGAAGAGAAGCTCCCTTAAAAAAAGTTATCAATCAAGACCTTGGACTACACGCTTATCGTAGACGGAAAGGTCATTAATGGACGATTGAAGACTATGAGGCTGAATAGAAGTCGCGTGCTACTGAAGCGGTACGCACAAAATGGCCACCGAAATATATTATTTACTGACGAAAAATATTTTACCATTGAAGAATGTTGTAACCGCCAGAATGACAGAGTATATGCAAAAAACAGTCAAGAAGCGAGTGTAGCTGTTCCGAGAGTGCAACGAGGCCATCATTCCTCTTATGTCATGATTTGGTTAGGTGTGTCATACTCAGGGTTAACACAGGTCCATTTCTGGGAAAAAGGTGTCAAAACTGAGGCTAAGGTTTACCAGGAAACCGTTCTGGAACCAATAGTGAAGCCTTTAAGCCACTCTCTATTTCAAAACCAGCCCTGGGTCTTTCAACAAGACTCAGCCCCTGCACATAAGGCAAAAACAACTCAAGCCTGGTTTCGAAGCAACAAAATTGACTTCATTGCCCACGAAGACTGGCCCTCCTCCAGCCCGGACCTCAACCCCCTGGATTATGCTATATAGCAGGTTATTGAGGAGAAAGCCTGTGCTAAACCCCACACAAATCTTGACTCCCTCAAGCGGGCCATAGTCAAGACAGTGACGGAATTAGATATGACAACCGTGCGTGCCGCTATTGATGACTGGCCTCGTCGTCTGAAGGCCTGTGTTCAGGCCCAAGGAGGCCATTTTGATTGAAATTGACAAATGTAAATCCTGATTGTGTGTACTTCATTTTAATATATAATTTATTTAACTTTCGTTAGAAGGATTATTGCAGTAACATAACTTAGTAACCAACTAGGTATAAAAATAAATGGATAAACATGTAAAATTTTGACAGAAACATTAATAATATTCGTTTATCAGACAAAATTATCATTTTTATTTTACTATTGTGGTATGATTATATCATTTCAACTTTGACATTAATTACTTTAGGACTTAAGTGATACGTTGGAGTGCACGGAGGAAGCTAGGCATACAACCTCCACCGAGGCGGTCTTACAATCGTCGTTTCGAAAATGTTGCCTATGGACTATTTGTTATGCTCTAATCACAAGAACAACCTGTTGTTGTCTCTGTATGTATTATAGTGATACGGGTTAAGATCCGTAGCTGTTATCCATTATTTTTTCTCGATTAAGTAGGTAATCTATAATAATGATTTTCGTAAATGAACCACTGGTGTTGGTGAAATTATTATCACCTTCAATAATACTCCAATCTATATTGGTAACCAAACACAATGAAGAATGTCAACAATTTTAGGAATTTGGCTCGTGTATTATTTATTCAAACAACATAAATGTGTAAGAACAAATAATTTTCATACGTTAAAGTTTCCGAGATATTTAATTTTGAACTTCGTAATGGGCGTGTGACCCTGGGCGACCAGCACTCACGGTTTATGACGTCATTTACTAGCATTAAAAAAAGCGAAAAGAGAAAGCGATCAGCCGGTGACTGTGACAGCGCTTGATGCGTCTCGAGTCGATATGTCCATTTTGACCATATCGAGGCGTCACGGACCATGCCCCCATAACATATCTCACTTGTTTCTATGATCTGAGATTGTATTATATCTGTTAGGGGTGAACTTACCTTTATTTTTTCCCATTTGTCATCAACTTCCTGCAGCCAAGAGTTTATTTGTCGGCTATTGCATCTAGAACGTTGAGCATTACGTTTTTCCTCTTGCTCTGGGGCCAGCACGTTGTATACTTCTTTATCTCGCAGCATAGTGCAGACAGAATAAGGAAGGGACTGTTAAAATGAAAATTCTGTCAGTATACGAGGGCTTTTCAATTTGTAATTATATTGACAAATAAACTCTTTAGGAAGGAAATAAAAAAGTACTGTCAGGCATATCCCATTTAACTGTTATGATCAAAAAAAATATTTATTCGGCATGAAAAAGGTATCAGCGCGCTAGGTGCCAAGAATGCTTACGGACTGCGGGTTTCACAAAGCTGTTTGGACTTGTTACAACAGATCCTGACCAATTTTTGGCTCGTTTTATAACTATGGATGAAACGTGGCTTCACGATTACGACCCAGAAACTAAACAACAGTCCATGACTTGGAAGAGGCCGTCATCTCCGACTCCTAGGAAATCAAAGTCAATCCCATCCGCCGTCATGGGCTCTTCTGTGAGATGGCCAAGGGGTACTTATGATCGAATCGTTATATGCAAAACAAATTAAAAAAAATGCTTACGTTAAACACGAGGAACGTCAAGGCCCCCATTACTTATCGAACACCCCTCGTATTGCGTTGCGGCGTTTTTCGGTGATTTTACAACTCTTTTAACAGTTTGCGTTTACTCTCTATACTGATCAAATTCTGTGCTGTGTAATAGAAGAAAAATTAGCCCGCTATACACAATTCAAACCTACCCTTTGTTCAGCATTTTAGGCTGTGCGTTGTTTGTCAATCAGTAAGTCACGGAAGAGTTTTAGATGTATTGATAATCGATTTTGAAATGGCAATAAAATATCTGTTTCGAAGTAAGATTAGGATGCATAAGGCCCATATATAGAGGGTGCCCGTGAGCATTGCGAGAGATTTTAACAGCGTGTTCCTGAGTTAATTTTGAGTTAAAAATGTTATATTGACATAGTTCACACAAATTAAATGGAATATTTTCACTTCAACATGAAACAAAGCCTAAGGTCGAGCTGGCAACACTTTTCTAATAATTATCACTTGTTACGCGAAATTCCCTTAAAAGTAATGAATGACATTAATTTGTCTCTTTCTTACTTGTAATGTTGGAAGAGTTAATCGAAAAAAGAGAATAAACTGTGACATGAATGAAGTTTGCGTAATAGGCATAGATTATTTCAAAGCAGGATTTAGCTAGAAGTGTCAATCATAAAATGCTGAATAACTTTAAGGCTTGGCTCACAGCACCGTATTTAGAGTGTCTTTACACAAATCGGCGCGTAACATACGCTCCAATTACTTTTCTGCATTAGATAAATAAAATACTCGTAAATAGCAACTTAACAAGATATGGCGCACTATAATCGTTGTCAGCATCAAATTCGTTGATGGTCCGCTTTCTTGTATTTATCCGCATGATAAACAGAATACCGATATGGCTGTACGCCGATGGCGCCAAAGGAACAGTGATGACCGATGTTGGTATCAGTCAGTGGTGGTATACTTACTTCACCTATTACAGACTATAGACTGGACTAAGTAAGAGGTACATGCTAGCTGCATTTGCCTTATGCTGCATGGGCACTCTCTACTGCAGCGCACGGTCGAGCTACGCAGGTGAATATAAATTAGCTTCTTACTAAAAATAATAAAATTAAGCCCACAGTAGCATACGAGAGCATTATAAACACGTGTGATATAACCATGAGTTCAATAGGGCTGGTATGGGGATGTGCCTTTGGCGTAATTCCGTGCGTATTCGTGTGCCACTGTAGGTGAATCCAAGTAGGCATGTAGACTTTGATTCGAAGCGTATTTATACAATGCGCCGCATAGCAGTTGAATTTCTGTTTAACGATTTCTACAAGCCAATGTGTCCTCTAACATATTTCTTTTTTTAAAATCACATATTGAAAAATAACATAAGAAACAAAAACTAGCAGAATTTTACACCGATGAAGATACACTTGGGAGCAAAGAAATCGAGCCACCATTGCAATTTTTACTTCGATGCTAATTACATAAAGGTCGCAAGTCTTTAGTCTTCTATCGAATGATACAATTTTTAGTGGTGGGGATGCATATTTTCAGTTCATTTCAGGACTAAAAACCACAAGGACCTCAAAATGCATATTGTAGAACCGAAGAATACAAGAGAATAATTAAAAAGTTTTATGAAAATTAAAACAGATTATCGGTTTTTAATAACTTGTATTGCCTCCTCTAGCCAATCGACATGCACGCATGCGATTTTTCATTGAACGTACGAGTTTAATATGAAGTCTTGAGGTATGCCCGCCCATTCTTCCTCGATCGCGGTCTTGAGCTGGTGCAGGGTGTCAGGAGCGGGATCCCTGGCCCGGATTCGCCTCTTGAGCTCGTCCCAGACGTGCTCTATCGGGTTCAAGTCCGGGCTCCGTGCTGGCCAATCCATGACAGGGATATTGACCTCTCTTAGGTACTCCTGAGTGATCCGAGCAGTATGTGGTCTGGCGTTATCTTGCATCAGCATGAAGTTGTCACCGATGTAGCCAGCAAATGGGACCACATGTTCAGCGAGGACCTCTTCAATATACCGATAAGCATTCAATCCTCTTGAATTTGTCTGTCTTCGCTTCCAAAGAAATGCCGGCCCAGAGCATGCCGCCTCCATATGCGACTCGTTCCTCGATGCAGCATTGCGAAAATCGCTCTCCAGGCCTTCGGTAGACCCTCTCCCTGCCGTCATTGCCAAAAAGACAAATCCTGCACTAGTCAGAGAAGATTACTGTCCTCCATTGCTCAAGGCTCCAGTTTTCATGTTCCTGAGCAAAGCGAAGACGTGCTTGACGGTGACTCGGGGTGAGTTTAGGGCCATTCGCAGCCTTGTGTGAAGTTAAATTCTTCTCTGCAAGTCTCCTTCTAACAGTCCATCGGCTGATGGACACATTTCGGGCCTCTCGTAGCTTCTGCTGAAGGTGAACAGCATTCAGTCGTCGATTTCATAGCGAGTTGACAACAATGAAGCGGTCATCTTGTTCAGAGGTAGAGCGTACCCGGCCAGTACCAGGTTTTCTCGAGAAAGCACCAGTCGCTTGGAACCTCTGGAATACTCGTTGGACTGACGATCGCGTCAGGTTCAGTTGTCGGGCCACTTCACGTTGACCCAACCCTGCTTGCAACAGAGCAACTGCTTGGGCGGCTTCAGACGTGGTAGTATCCATGTTTCTTCAAGGTTTTCCAGTAGAATCGAGAAGAGATGTGTTCAGGATGACGTATCGTAAACAAATGATGTAAAAACAATTAAACAAAATGGTTTTATACCTAATGATGACGCACAATCAGTACGTGCACTAACGAGCTAATTAGAGGGGGGTATTGTTATGGCCCACAATGACTAGAAATACCCATCCCCACCTCTAAAAATTATGTCATTCGATAGAAGACTAAATTACCTATCATATGGCATTCGAATTTTTATGATAACACTTACGACCTTTATACAATTAGCATCGAAGTAAAAATTGCAAGGGTAGCTCGATTTCTTTGCTCCCAAGTGTATGTTAATGCTAAGCTGAAGCCGAATAAATAATGCACAACAAAATTCGTATTAGGTCTCTCACTAAAATGTCCCAATAAAGTATCTCATGTCGTGTCGAAGTCCTGCATATTCGTGGTCCGCTATATCAGTGCTAGGCAATATTAAGCGTCTCTCCGTATCTAGTTAAGTTCTTGGACTCTCCTTCCAGTCTTGAACAAAGGTATGTATCAAGTTCATCCCGGTTACGTTCTCGATCGCTTACTAAAATTTGGTTCGCCGCGATGCTGAATTTTATTGTATGGGGCTAATTTGTAGGTATAAACTTTTGGCCACAAATTTCTTTGCGGCGTTTCATAAAAATGATAAATATTTTACGTCCATTATGTCCACATTTGTTTTTGTATTTAAACCACTTTAGTTATTGACCATTTCCTTCTCATGTCCGTAATTGAAACTATTGTCGACTTAGGGTTAAGTTACTGATTTGATACAAATGATGCGTAGATTGCCTTTGATTCTTCATAACTATTGCCTTCTTTGTGTTTTGCAATAAAATATTTTATAATCGGTTGACATGTAAACAAAGACGATGACGTCGATGACACTAGCATACTTGTCATATTCATTCATCTTGTGAGTGCCGTATTTTAAGGCAAAAAGTTTAGGGCACGTTACAGACAAATATAAATCGTATGTGTAGAAGTTATGGATGACTTTGGCGTGCGAGTTCAATTGATTTAGTTACTTGTGTAATGTTTGTAAATAACTTTACTTAGCTTAAAAGTGGCAACGTTTCAATTACAAGGGTCTGTTGCAACTAAGTTTTCGTAACTAGTTTTTTCACAAGAATGGAAATATCTCTCAAACCGAGCCGATTTAGCAGACGTTAATTAACATTTTTAATTTAAAATGTGTTAAGGAATATGCTGTTAAAATCTCTCGCAATGCTCTCGGGCACCTTGTATAATAGGGTGTCCGGGAAATAGTGGCCAACCTTACAGGGCTGGATAGCTCAGCTCACGAGTGTCCAAAATATGATATGATAAATCATGTTTAGTAAAAGTTGCACTGACGAGAAATCTCATCTTTATTTTTTTTAGGAAATACGGTTCCCTGGTACACCATTTTCGGATTTGTTAGATAATTTTCACAGTAGCGAATTTTCACATCGCGTTCTTTCATAGTAGCGAATTTTCACATAGCGTTCTTTCATGATCGCAAATTTTCACATCGCGTTCTTTCATAGTAGCGAATAATCACATAGCGTTGTTTCATGATCGCAAATTTAATTATTCGTCTTTCTTCATGTAGCGATTTTTCATAAAGCATTCTTTTATGATCGCAAATTTAATTATTCGTCTTTCTTCATGTAGCGATTTTTCATAAAGCGTTTTATAATGTTCGTGGAGATTTTTTTCGCATATCTTAACAGTAGATTGTTGTATCAGTCGCTAATTTATCTAGTTTTTTTTTTACACTTTGATGTTCTATTATTAGCGTTGTTTTATGCAGGTCATACCCAACCATAGCATTCTTTTTAGGCACATTTCATTATGAAATATTTTACCGACACTGAACACTATTCATTGGAACCAAATAGCTTCAAAAGGGACAAGTTATATTTTATTTTTATCATTCTACTACTTTGTAGCAATTTCTACTTTACCTGATTTATCACAGCGCGTTCGGCACGTCCGTGCACTCTAAGAATTTCTTGCTCGACAGCTAAAACTAGCTTTTCTTTTTCCACCAGATGTTGAATACGCATTCTTGTCCTGAAAAAGATTAAAAACTACTAGTGAGTCAGGAAAAAAACCTAGTAAACTTAAACAGGATCAAACTTCAGGTGCCAAAGGAGACAAAATAAAAAACCCCCTTAACCTCGCATTTATAGTTACACTAGGTGAGAACCCGGCTTCGCTCGAGTAAAATGTAGACTCATAATATTCCAATTTTTTTTTTATTAAATGAAGGTGATACTTCTGTAATTATCGGTTCTCAAAGAATAATATTTTGGCTAGGCATAGATACGAGTACCATAATTGTGTCGTAGGTACAAGGTGGGCCAAAAGAAATCACCCTATTGGAAGATGCTCTCATTTTTGCAAATGGTCGCCAATGTCAAATCTGTTTTGACATTTGTGGACTTGACAGATGCAAAATACAAGTGAACAAGCCATGGAGCGATACACTCCCCAAGAACGCGGAATAATTGTGTCTATTTTTTTGCGTAACAATTCGTCTGTGGTGTTGGCGCAGCGCGAATTCCGTCGCCGATTCCCCGGCCGTCAGACACCGACTGCGCAAACACTGCGCCGTTTGGCCACCAACCTTGAAGAGTATGGGACCACACGAGACGTTGCCAAGAGTGGCCGGCCCCGGAGCGCCCGTTCTGCCGAGAATATCGCCGCTGTTGCCGAGGATGTCGAGCTGTCGGCGGAAACATCAACCAGACGCCATGCCACGCAATTAGCCATCAGACGGACGTCCCTAAGGCGAATTTTGGTCAAAGACCTGCGCATGTTCCCATACAAAGTCCAGTCCGTGCATCAGCAGCTGCCTGCCGACCGCCAAACGCGCGTAACCTACGCCCAAGCCATTCTCAATCTCGAGGAAGAAGTGGACGATTTTTCGACCAAAATCATAATGAGCGATGAGGCTCATTTCCACCTCAGCGGGTACGTGAACAAGCAAAACTATCGCTTCTGGGGCACCGAAAATCCACGAGTGATGCACGAGGAGCCATTACACCCGCTCAAAGTGACTGCATGGTGCGCTGTTCACGCTGGAGGAGTAATTGGGCCATTTTTTTTCGAGAATGCCGCTGGCCATACGACAACAGTGGACGGTGCGCGCTATAGGGCCATGTTGACCGAGTTTTTTCTGCCGCAATTGGACGAATTAGGACCGAACGACATGTGGTTCCAACAGGACGGAGCAACGGCACACACTGCGCGAGCCACAACCGATATTCTGAAGGCGGCGTTCCCGGGTCGCCTCATCTCTCGTTTTGGCGATTTGCACTGGCCCGCAAGATCACCCGATTTAAGCGTTCCAGACTTTTTTTTGTGGGGTTTTTTGAAGTCCCGTGTTTACGTGAACAAGCCCGAGACTCTGGAAGCCCTCAAGGACAACATTCGACACGAGTGCGAGAATCTGTCGCCCGAAGTTCTCGCCGAAGTGATGAAAAATGCCATAAAACGAGCCCGTATGACAATCAATTGCGACGGCGCCCATTTGGCCGATATAATCTTCTCGACTTGACCAATAAAATTCTAAAGGTTTAAATTAATATAATAAAAAAACAGAATCCAAGTTTTTCATTTAGAAAAAAAAAGAGAGTCAAACAACATCGGATGACTTCTTTTGGCCCACCTTGTACATTCATTGTGGCACTCTGTCTATTAAACTGAACAACTTTTGTATTGTTGAAATTTCTCTATAGGCAACATTTTTCGTTAAATATGTGACGTTAAATATTGTATGAAAACCTTGTACAGTGGTATTGATAATTTGAATTTTTACATCATCGAATCTTCGAACTCTAGAGAAGGCAACATATAGCTGGCCGTGGATGAATACGTTTAAGTAAAAAAATATCAATTTTGAAAAAAAATGTCTTTGGCTTTCATTTATTGTCATAGCAAATGCTAAACGGATTGGAAACTGAAGCCAATTAAATTCAAAAGGCAGTTGACTGACGGCTGATGGCGAATTCGAGGAATAAAACCCAGCCCCACGTGACTCCCACAAATAATTTCAGCATCAATGGTGGCGTCCATTCATCCAAACAAAGATAATCACACGTTTTAGATTGACCTAACTGATTAAAAGAAACGCAGTTCTTTTCTTGTCAGATTGTGATTTGACTGCAGGACGCAAAGTGTATGTAAAACCCAGCCTTAATATTATCACAAACACTTTCACAGCTAACCTATAAATCTTACTTACCCAAATAACTACTATGATGTCACAATCAAAGAAATAAGACCGGAGAACAAGGGAGAACGGAATACGAACTTGTAACACGTGATGACATGACACCAACGCTACATTAATCTGATCACATTGACATGCTTACTTCGCAACACCTTTGTATAATTTATTCATTTTTATATATTGGTAATACTCGTCGACTCGGAACAACTAATCTTTCAAGCTTTTCAATTTGGTGAGCATTTCGTTCGATAATACCCTAGACCGGTGCAAGTTATGAATATAGAAATGGTTCCATCGGAATTGTTAGAGCAGTGTTCGCGCTTAGAAATAAACATATATAAATATTACTCGTTTTAGTGCCCCACCGGCACGTAAAACTAATTTGTCCACAAATTGCATATAAAATTATGGTCACCTTTATTAGAAAGGGACGCACTAAGTTTTAGTACATCTCTTTCAGCGCGCGTTATCGGTACAGTGCACTTCCAGGGACGTTTATTCCTAGCCATAATATTATCATAAACACTTAGACAGCTAGCATATAAATCTTCTTTACTCAAATAACTATGATGTCTCTTTCTCACAATCAAAGACATTATCTTCGCCATAATTGATGGGTTTTAGTTAAGTTTGTATGGTTGGAGGCAGTAGCCAGCGCTAATCTAACAATTGGGGCATTATCCAGACTGGGTCAAGTGTTTGGATATCCAAAGCGTATAATAGGCGACCGAGGGAGTGCCTTCACGGGGAAAGAGTTCCAGGAATACTGCAGGAATCTCAATGCAGTTGCGACGCCAATAGCGAATGGACAAGTAAGTAGAGCCTTTGAATCGAACCATTTTGCCCGCCTTAACTGCTCATATTGGTGATGAGCAAAAGGGGTGGGGACGCCTACTTGCCAAAGGTGCAGTTGGGAATCAACTCGCTGTGAGCCAGGGTACCAGTAAATCTCCCCTCGAATTATTCTGGGGCCTGAGTCCTCGACAGGCGGGTGATTTACGGGGCGCACTGCATGCATCTAATATGGATGACCTCAGAGATGGAGATCTTGAGCAGAGCAGATTCATCTGCAATGAAGACTGGCTTTGATAAAGGTCGACGAGCAACAAAGCCGATACCAGTAGGTAAACTGGTCATGGTGGAGTGGAGAATTCTTAAGCCCGGACTTACAAGCGTGAAACTAGTCTTGAAATATGCAAGGCCTTACAAAGTGACAGCAGTTTTACCAAACGACCGGTATGAAGTTATCTCAGTCGCCAGGGGCAGGCGGGAATTTAAAAACATTGTCGCTCGTGACAAGCTTAAGCTTTGGTGTGCCAGAGAGGAGAGCTCATAAGACTACTCCGGCAAATTTACTGCCTACGGGGCCTAATTAACTGCGTACGGGGCTAATTAACTGCATATGAGGCTAATTTACTGTCTATGGGGCTAATTTACTGCCTACAGGCCTAATTTGCTTACAGGGCTGATTTACTGCTTAGGGGGATTTATACTGGGTGATTTTGGAGCCATGATCAGGAATGGCCAGAAGTGAATAAGATGGTCATGACTGTATATCATAGTTTCGACTACGTACCCTCGGAATATCATACTATCGAATGTTCAAATGCTCGTCTGTTACTGGATCGAATATTCGATGGGTCGAAAAACTTAGGAACAATAAATCGTCAAATAGAAATTGATGTTTCGAGTGTCATTGCACAAAAGATCTCAGACCCGAATGTTCATTGGCTCGACTGTCACTGGATCGAATATTCGATGGGTACTAGAAATAAAGAGTTATCATTATCATATTGCAAGAAGGATAGCAAGAAGCGTTATTCACCTTATTAGTAATAAAACGTCTGAATTTTCAATAAATAGCAGACTTAAATACATCTTGAAAAAAGAATCGACGAATGTGGATCCTGCAGGTGATCGACTCAGTCTTGATGTGACCACTGAAAATTCGATACACCACTGATCGAAACCATACAATTCTAGATTACGTTTTGTCGATTGTAACTATTTCGGCCACAAGTATTTCGATATAGGGAATATTCGTTACAATATAATTCGAGCCAATAAACTTTCGATACACCTCTGATCGAAACCATACAATTCTAGATCACATTTTGTCGATAGACAAGTTTTTCGATATAGCGAATATTCGATCCAATAACAGTCGAGCATTCAACCATTCGATAGTATGATATTCCGAGAGTATGTAGTCGAAACTATGATATACAGTCGATGGTCATAGCGAACATTTTTTCCGATGATGGGACCAACCACGAAATCGCTAAAAAAAACACATGTTCCATACATTAACGGTGAATTAATTGAGAGTTAATGTATAGAACAGCTGGTTTTTTTTTGCGATTTCGTGGTTGGTCCCATCGGAAAAGTTGTTCGGTATGACCATCTTATTCACTTCTGGCCAGTCCTGATCATGGCTCCAAAATCACCCAGTATTCGCCAAATCACATCAAGAGGGACGCCCCTTTCAACGTGGAATTGCGACGAAGACTACCGAGGCTCCTTCGAGGACGAAGGGCTGCAGGAAGCCGGAACTAGTAGATAAATACCGAGCTGCTCGATAGTGAGCTGCACATCCCTATATGTCGATAATCTGTGTCCCCGCTTTAGAGAGGGCAGTCGATTGGACGTTATCAAAACGCGTGAACGTGACCATTCTGCCCTCAAAAGCCAATAAGCAGTATCTCAAATTCAATAGCCAAAGCAGATTCAATCCTCTTATGTCGGTAATAAGGTGGCATTTGCTACAGTGTCTGAGATACTGCCATTTGTGTTAGCAGGGCAGATTGTATCCCTACCGTGTTTATTAAATGATATAATATAAAAAATCTGTATTTTCAGTCTAAAAGTAGGTACCTGCAAAATGTGGTTGCAGAATTGCCAACAACTCTTGTTGTAGTTGTTGGTATTTCTGCAGCTCTGCCTACCCCACTCTGAGAATGAAGGCGTGATAATATGTATGTAAGTAGGTACCTAGCCAAAACTACCCATCCAATTTGCACCCAACCCTGTTACAACAATCTTAACCCGATTTAAATCGCGTCCACAATGTGTTTAGTATATTTCTATACTGCTGTATAGCAAACCAATAAAGATTATTAAATATATTGTTAACGATAGATTAATATAAACTTTATACTATAAACCGTCCCGTGCGAAGGATTTTAAGAACGTGTTCTTGTGTTAATTTGGAGTTTAATACACTACCAAATATCTTAGCCTACTTGTGCAAAATGTGGTTATAGAATTATCAACAAGTCTTTTTAGATTTGTTGGTATTTCTGTAGCTCTGCCTACCCCACTCTAGGAATGAAGGCATGATGTTATGCAGGTATATTATGTAAGTTACCTTTGTAGTAGTTTTTTTTATCTCCAGCTCTGTCACCAAAATTTAGGGTAGGCTTTTCGGCCTTTTATAGGATTATTGAGGCCTACAAATAATAACTGTAACATTAGCTTTTACTAATCGAGCTCAAATAATCTACGAGAGTTTATGTAAAAATATTAAAAATACGAATTTGCGACAGGAATTGTGCTTCAGAGCCTTCTAATCGACAAGGGTGCTGGTATTCGACCAAATTTCAGAACTGATAACCGCTTCCCCTGTTATGTAGCCCTTACTTTCGACTCCTACCCTACTTCTCATTCAGTAAAGTTAAAAAACAACTAAATAAAAATGAATAGCTGATGACGTCTTAGTGAAGGTACAAAATTTGACCTCCAAAAGTAAAAATGTTTTTAAAGGGGTAAAATGAAATAAAAAATGACGTTATTAAGTTTTTGCAAACACAGAAAGAGTACATATTCCAATAGAAGTATAAAGATTTACTTATCTTCCATTCTGGTACCGATTAACAAAAGTTATGGATCACCCTATTATTATTATTATTATTATACCCCTCGTATTATTTCAATTTCAAATCAAGTAACGATTGCATATGTATATGTGTGACATGCCTTTGTCACTGTAATATCTGTGGATGTTAGTTAACGCATCAAGGTTTGGTTTATATAATCTGTGAAAAAGTAAAGTCTACTGTCACTGGGGTGCCACGCCCTTTTTTCCTAAGAGCTGAAGCCGAACACACGTAAGACTAAGATTAAATATATAATTAATTAATTATACGTGTCTCTCAAAGTTGGTGTTTCACTTAATCACGAACGTGAAATAAGCTTGGAATAGTTTATGCCATGCTTTGTCACTTTCTGTCAGATGCAAATGTCACAATTACAGATAAGGACAAAGCATGAACTATTCCAAGCTTATTCCACGTTCATAAGTAAGGGGGTTAGTCACTATTGCTGTCTGACTGATTTTTTTCTTTTCTAAATGTGAACAGACCGGTGTTATTTCACGAAGACACGTGAATTTGTCAAAATTGAAGACTATCGAACGAGCGTTATGGAGAAATTAACTACCTATATTAAAAAATAGAAATTAACTACCTGTATATACATATTATTGTTACTGAATCTATTGATGCATAATTTTAATATGCTCATTCATAAAATGCAACGTATATGAAACTATGGTTGACATTGAAATGTGGAAAGGGTAAGAAGAAAAAATATTTCTGATTTTATCACAGTATAATTACTGCAATTTATAAAAAAAACCGTAAAGTTAATACGGAATGTGCCCTCCGCCATTATTTAGGACAAGATCCATCAAGAACTTCATATTCTGTAACATGTTCCAACACATGTCACTTCCTCTAAAAAAATCCCTCCCAAGTGGCAAATACTACTTATATTGAATTTTATTTTAGTGTGTTTTAAGAGGATTAACGTAATAGTACTGTGCCCAAAGTACATCACAAAAGTAAAAAGATAATAAAAAAAAGGTTTAAATAAAGTATTTTTCCATACTTACTAATACGAAACATTGTAAAATAAAATAACGTGAGCATTTTTTTTGCAGATATTTTTTACCTTTAAGGGTAGCATCCAATTGCGTGGCTGCCCTAGTAGCCACCTCGCCAGCTCCACTGAACTACAACACGGTTTAACTTAACCTATTTAATGTAACATTTAACGTTCGGACATTATGAAATAAGTCAAAATATCAAATATAACCTTTCTTTCTCTTGATCAGTGAATTCGTTGACCATCTGCGGCGGCAAATTTTGCGGGATCTCAACTTGAGGATCTGGATTTACATTACTTTGAAGAGTGTATGTGCAGCGGTTCATCAAATATTTGTTGAAATCTTTGGGGGGTTTCGGTTTCACGGGGAACAAGCTCTTTTGACGACTTTCAATCTGCCAAGAGAACAAAGTTTAGAGGGTGGACGTTAACGACATAGCCGTTGCGATCTAGCATTGCACATGAAGAAGGTTACCTGTTTACGAATGTGGATGTACATTTGGTATGGATTCGAATGAGCGACATTGTGAGATAAAGAATTATCTGGAGTCGGCTCGGTTTTGATCGGCTCACGTGAATCTTTGGATGCTTTAATCTTCCGTTTCCTGGGATGTAGCTCAACAGAAGAACCAGGATTGTGGCCTACAACATGACGAAGATAGTATTGCAACTAAACACAATACCAAATTCTTTACATTCTTTTTCTTTATGTGATTCGATCAATTTGGTATTTAATAATAGGACCTGTCTTAAAAACACTAGGGGATTAAAGTATACCTGGCTCCGATCTGCCCCCACTTGCGCCTGTTGACGTAGAGGGCGCATGCTCATTATCTTGCCCCTATAACAATACAAAAGATGCAGGTTATACATTAATTTCACCGTTAAAACAACAACTAATTGCTAGACAGATTATAACTAGTACCTTTCATCCACTTTATTTTACCTACTTTGCATGGCAAGGGGATGTAAGAATTATAAGCACTCTAGAATCGAAGCCAACCACTACACTATCTACAACAGTTTAGAAATAAAAATACACAAAAAAACATGCTGTAAATAATTATAATAAGTAGGTCGATCTTCTACGTGGAGCTGAGTGACACAGCGGCATGCTGCAACTGCGACCGTCTGCCGCACGACTTGTCTATCTAACTTAGTACATGATACAGAGAACTTACAGAGCCCGAGGGCAGGGGGCTCTTGTTGAAACTCAATGTCGTCTGAGTAGACCCCGACCCGGAGCGACTTTCGCCCCCCGTCTGAGGGGAAATCCTTTCCTTGTCCTTCTCTCTCTCTCCATCGTTCGTCCTGTGCGAACGGAGGACTCTTTGTCCAGCCTTGGGAGGAAAAATATTTTTTGAGTAAAGTTGTTAAAGAAAATCTGGGTTCGCTAGCATGTTTGTACATATGTTCCTTCTTTGGCTTACTGACTATACCATATTAAAAACGTGTAAGGGATGCACTAAAAGTTTCGGGAATCTTATACTTACGAATTTATTAGTACGACTTATAACATATGTTTGTTATAGATTTCAATAAGTTAAAAACTCGGGAAAAAATCGCCAAAAAATATATTTGGCACAACATTTCATTGCTGACTGTATTTTTTTTTTAGATCGCCGGCGAAGCGTTCTTATAACGCGATTCCTACTGGCTTCCCTAAGAATCTAACACTAATTTCCTATGCATAAACTAACGTACCAGTAGGTAAGTAACCCGGTTAATTTAGGTTTATCTGAGCGTTAACATAACACTGTACAAACTAAATACGATGCATAAACAAAACTCAACATGCCGCAATTCCAATTTACCATTAGGCACGAAATTAAAAACTTCTAACTAAAGCCGTGTAGAAAAGCTTCTCAAGGAAGCAAAGACAATTGCGGCTTTTCCATCTAATTTTAAACTTTATTTGTATGCTATCATAGTCATTATACAACAATATTTAACACAAATAATTGAGGCAACCTTATTAAACAAAACAACTTATAAATGGTCACTTATCCAAATATGAAATAACCTTGCCGCTAGCTCCTAGACTGCAATACCCGCGCTACCACGCACGAGTAGTATCTCTATTTTATTCTATTCGTTACATTGCATGTTAACGTAACGCATTCGTCGCATTTTAATACGTTTAAAAAAAGCTATAAGATTTTGCATTACAGTGGATTAGAGCAAGGCTAATAAAATGTGGTATGTAGTTAGTAAACCTAATTATTCAATTAATCATAATTGTGAGATTTATTATTTTATAGATAACTGATGAAGTAAAGAATATGAATATAATGCTCACTATAGTGAATGCAAGAAATAAATACGCAATACATTATTATTTTATTTCTACTCGTTGAAAACCCTTAATATCGGCGACATGGCAAGTGAACCGATGCATTTCCCCATTTGTAAACAGCCCCAAGGTACCATTTAGCGCGATGATGTCAAGGACCTTAGCGATTCCATAAATCATAATGCTTATAAAGTGACAGCTTTCGAAGAAAACAAAGGAGAGGGTCTTCTGTACTTGTACTATTATCTATTCTATGCCTTAACGTAACTTGTAAGTTAAGAGGCCGTACACGAAATTTTGGTGGTTTTGCTTCTTTCTGAGATTTTACAGTTAAAATACTGCCATTCTATAAGTTTGAATGCACATCATGAAATATCATTTTAGTTCTAATCGAATAAATGACTTACAAATAAATGAGGTACTTTTTCAGATTTGTCGAGTATTATAATGCGAGATTTAGGTTATTTTAAAACATTATATATTGCTAATTTCTTTTCATTTTTTACAAACTTTACCGAAATAAATAGTTTTTTTTTATACCTTTTAGACGTCAAAACGATTCGTGAATATGCGATATTCTAAACCTCTTACAGCAAAATTCACAAAACTGTCGCCGGTTTCAGATCAATGAATCAGTATCAAATAATGAAAACAAAAAAGTAGGTAGCTCATAAATAAATAATTCGTTTGAACTAGACCAATTTGTCTCCTATACGTAATTATGGTTCTAAAACTGTGGTCCGATAATTTTTTTTTAAAAAAAGCTGCCGTTGTTTTAGTGTCAAATGTCAAAACTGTCAATGTAATAATTCTAACCTCTCTCTGGGCTTTTATCGTTTGCGTTTGGATGTACCTATCTTATATTTTACGACTGCTTACTCACACCGGACCTTTGATATTGCCTTCTTAAACGACGACCTCAGCTTTGGACTCCGGATTTGATATTATTAGCCTTTACGACGACCACTACACACGTAAACAGGACCGGAACTTGTAATTTGCATATTAAATTATATTGTATTGATTACCATGGATTCTACTGACTTCAGAGAACCAGTTAAGACATGTTTTCTGCAGAAATGTTCTCATAACGACGTGAAAAACCCAGGGATGAGATTCTTTACTATAAGAAAAGAACTAAAAGAGAGCTGGTGCCTCATGATCAGTAGAAACTGTCCGAAGCGTCCTCTTTTTTGTTGTGAAGACCATATAAACGTAAGTCGTAAATATATATACATATATATATAGATCGTCTATTGTTAAATTTGTGGTAATAAATAGGTGTCCAAAAGTTTTGATAATTTGTTGAAGCCCTCAACCTTTATTGCAGTCATTACTGTCTAAGATTTGTAACTAATGTTACAAAATTTGTATGTTTGTGTGTGGGTACTTTGCTGCACCACTGAAACCAATGCACCTTAGCCTCATGCCTAAGTCATTTTATTCAGTATCTATCATCAAACTAAATGTTCACTGTTACAAATCTCAAGACTACAATATTCACATATTTTTAAAATACCAAACTTTTTTTTGCAGGTTGAAGAAGATATAGAAAATTACGAGCAATGGATAACTGGTGCCAAACCAAGACTTAAGTTGAATACAACCCTGAAAAATATTGTAAGTATAAGTAGATCTTTTAGATTACCATAGTTATACACCGTGTTTTTTTTGATTTACGATAGCTTTAAGGGCACGTTCTTCAAGTCAAATTAAGCTAATTTCCCGAAGACGGACATATGATAACTCGTACGGTTATAAAGATATTCAATTATTAAAATTAATCAGTTAATCACGTTAAACTAATGTAAAAGGCTCTTAATTGATACCTAACAATTTTCTTTTAATTACCTATTATGAGTAAAGAGTTTTCAATTGTTAGGTTTATAGGTACAACACGAAGGTTAAAGAAAATAGGTATCTTATGTTACGTATACGAGTATTCACATGACATTAAATTGAATGAAATTCAAGTTGGTTTTCCTAGTCCTCAGTAACTGCTGTATTTTGAAAGCTGTCTCTTTTCATCAAAGAGGGTTAAACCGCCTATAACGACGCCCTATCTTCTATCTTGCTTTACGTTAATTCGCGAAGTCTTAGGAGGGCTAGTAAAACCTATTTACGAATAATCATAAACACACTAATGATTGTGTCTATGATATTGAATACCTACGTGTCAATGTAAACTGACAATGTCAAGGAAATGTAAATCATATAAATAAAAAATGCCTCGTTTTAATTATCGTCCTGAGGAAGAAGCTGAAATGCACTTCATTTACGGCTTATGTGACGGCAATGCTTCTCAACGAGAATATAGGCGGCGTTATCCCGACTGACGGACGCCTAACCCTCATACGTTCATAAATGTAAGTATTTCTAATGTGTACTTTATTCCTTCATTTATTAGTAACTAGCTGTTGCCCGCGACTTCGTCCGCGTGGAGCTCGTTTACGCGGTTCCCGAGGGAATATTACCTTCCTTTATTATTTTTTTACCTTCCTCTTGAATCCCTCTAAGTATCTATTAAAAAAAAACCGCATCAAAATCTGTTGCGTAGTTTGCAAGATATAAGCATACATAGGGATAGACAGACAGACACCGGAAGCGACTTTAATTTATACTATGTTACGATTATTTTATGTTAAACAAACCGTAATTATTATTGTTACAGTTACACCGACGATTTAGAGAACAGGGTTTAAAAAAGACTCCTCACGAAAGGGATATTAATTTGACAGTACAGGACGAAGACGGGATCATGAACGCAATAATTGAAGATCCGACCTTGTCAACAAGACGTGTGGGGCAAATTTACAATGTAAATCACGATAAGGTTTGGAGAGTTTGGAAGCGGTATGGTCTACATCCATATCATTATCGCAAAGTGCAAGGCCTTTTGCCGCACGATAACTTTTCACGAATTGCATTCTGCCAACGAATGAACGCACTTTTGACAGAAGATCCACAACTCATCGGGAAAATATTGTGGATGGACGAGGCACAATTTACAAGAGCAGGTATTATGAATACAAAAAACTTCCATCATTGGTCAGAGCACAACCCTAAACTAGCCAGAGAGTCTTCTTTTCAGCATGAGTTCTCGGTCAATATGTGGGCAGGAATTTTAAATAACCAACTGATAGGTCCCGTAGAAATTCCAAGCAGACTGAACGGTTAAAATTACTTGGAATTTTTACAATCTCTCCATTCTATGGATTACTTTGAAGAATTACCATTACAAACGCTACGTACACATTGGATACAGCATGATGGGGCACCTGCACATTTTGCTCTTCGCGTACGCGAATATTTAAATACAAATTTCGCCGGCCGGTGGATTGGACGCGGTAGTCCAACCCTTGCTTGGTGTCCTCGGTCTCCCGATCTAACGCCCCTGGACTTTTACGTCTGGGGAACTCTTAAAGAGCGTGTATATTCAAAACCAATTTCAACACGAGAAGATTTACTCATAAGGATTCGGGAAGTAGCTGATGACATGCGTGCTACTGAAGTTAATTTAAATCGTCAGATACGCACACGATTACACCTTTGTTTAGAGCATGAAGGTGGTCATTTTGAAAATCATTCACATTAGTTTAAATAAATTTAATTTGGTTGTTTAGGTTGAATAGCTTAGGCTTCTTGATGGTTGAAACATTCACATTAGGTACTTAGCTATCATAAAAGGTTCTTTGGTTAACGTATTAATAATGTAGCTATCCAATGTGCGTGTACGTTTGTAATGAATAAATTCAAAAACTACTGTGCCAATTTTAAAAAAGTCTTTCACCAATATTATTATAAAGAGGAGAGGTTTGTATTTTTGTATGTCGCATCTTTAGAATTAAAGTGACCTAATCCAAATATTTTAAATTTCGACGTAGGGCTCTATAGTACTAAATTTATGACTCGAAATCGAACGCTGAAAATGTTTGAATTAGGTCACTATAATTCTAAAAGTGCGATGTGTGTATGTTTGTAATGGATAAACTCAAAAACTACTGTGCCGATTTCAAACATTGTGTCACCAATAGTTAGAACGGACTTTCAGGATGAATAAAGGCTACACTGATCCCTCGGGAACAGTATAAACGAGCTCCACACGGACGAAGATGTTCTGACCAATATCGTGCTCTTTTAGAAAAAAAATTGTTCGAGACACGTACATAATTGACTATTCAAAGCTCTTGTTTTTTCTGCCTCGGTCACCCACAGTATCGTTCTTTGCTTGGCTAATCCTGTGTTAAAAGTGCCCGTATGTTTATTTGTACACCTAGAATTAAATACTTGAAAAGTTGTTACTCAACAGAAGGTGATTTCGTTCTTTGTGATAACTTATGATCTGCAGACCATGCCGCTTGAAGGATTTCTAAACAGTTTTGTGAAATCCGTTGTAAATACGCACGATATTTGTTTTTATACTCATTGTTTGATACCGTTGATATGTTTTTTTACAGTTTTAAGTAATGCTAGGTTTTTCATTGTAATAAATCATAAGGTGCCTAATAAATAAAATGACTGTTGATGTTTGTGCGGCCATTTACTCGAAATTTTAAATAAAATTATTTTAAACAACGCAACGAATTTTTTTCATTTTATAAACCATTAAGTAATTAGTTGTGATGAATGAGAATATAAAAAATTAGAGCAATCTGCTAAATCCATTTATGAAATAAAGAAATTTTCACTTTGTTTTATTTTAGGGTGCTTGTTTGCACTCAACCGATGATAAAAAGGTAACTATCCTAAAATGTAATTATGATACGCACGTTATTGTTAAATACTGGGTAATTAAAATATCAATTTATAAAAAAATACTCTAATAAATAAAAGAGACCCACCTGGGAATCGAACCGGTGACCTCTTACACAGTAAGCAAGATACTTCCCGCCAAGTCAAGCGATCGTGCACCTGTCAAGTGTTATCTTTACTTGTGTGTGTGTATGTCACGCTGACTTGACGTATTTGACACTAACTATGAGTTAACTCTAAAGACTTTTTTAGAATGATTGAAGACACAACATTTAATTACTTTGTTCTAAACATTTTTCTTTATTTTTTTTTGCAATATTTTAAAATCTAATGTACCACGTAGTTTCTATACGTGTACCTAACAATATGCCGAAATTATCGTAAATAAAAAAAAACACGGTGTAGATTGATATGCACAAGTAAAAAATAAGGGAGTCAGCTTAATATCTTTGAACTTAAAAATCATCACCTACTTCAAAATGAGTATGATAGGGTCAATGCCCCGAGTATGGCACCTGTGGAAAATGGGGAATGTGCATTCCTGATTAGCTAACTCTATACAAAGTGAGTAATTTTGATAAAAAAATAAATGCTTGCACTTTTATAAATTTTATCATAGTTACTCATGGTGATTTTTAATCAGGGGTTCTGTATAATTATGACAAAGTGGATTAGAGCCAATTTTTTTACCTAGTCTTATAATAGTCAATACAATAACCTATTCCCTTTTTTTACAGAATATGGCTAATGTGGAAAGACATACCTCAAATGTAGATACAACAATATCAAGAACAGCTGATATATTGAAGCCCTCTAATGTTAGTATATTATAATATAAGGTCTGTTCCAACAGACTTGTCTTATTTAGTAAACAATTTTTTTGATGAAGCAATCTCAGATGATACATTGGCCTAATGGTGCCCAAAATGTTCTCTCAATTTGCATTATTTATGACAAAAGAGCTATTTCAGTCAGTTTATTTTTGTGTAAATTGATTAAATAGCATGTAGATTCTGTGGTATTTGATGAGGTAAGGTGTAAATGTGAGTATAAAATTATACAAAAGTATTTATTTACATGGTTTGCATACTGCCTTGCACTTGACCAATTTATTTATTTATTGTCTCCATTTACTTTGAATTGATGTATGTGGTGGATTTTTTACTGCTAACTTGGTACATTGCATACCTATTTTTTTTGTAAACCTAATACTTATGTCTAACCCTTGAATTTTTGTTTCAGGCTCATGTGGCCATACAATGTGAAAGAATAGATCACAAAAACTTAGCTATTCTGGTCAAACCAAGTACCAAAGACAAGAGTACAAACTTTCGGGCACGTACTGTCAAGCAAAAAATAATACTGTAGATGGTCCGTAAATTATATTCCTCGAAGGAAGATAAACACATCCGCTTTTTCCAACACTTTAATGTCTATATTTGCAAAAGTTTATACAGCACAGAAGGAATGTACAGAGATAGGAAATAACACACGAAGAGACAGCTTAGAAGAAAGAGTAAATATAGCGAGCGTGCAAAGCGTAAAACAAGCCAACGCGTCGTAACTGGGAACAAAGGGCGAGCGGGCGAGTGAGCGGCGTGCGCTTAGTGTCAAAGCTACAGGTCGACTGGAGCGGCCAGGTTGGCCGGCGCGGGCGCAAGTCATCGCGCCGCCAGTTATTAAAATGCGCGTTCGCAACATACGACGACAAGTTGGCACGTCAATAATGACGGATGTATAAATCAATATTTCTTAGTGTTTGTATATATATATATATATATATATATATATATATATATATATATATATAAATAACAATTTAGAATAGATCTGTAAATAGTACGAAAATATTTATGTGAGTCTGTAGGTATATGAATTATGTTAGGTGGGAGTTCCCCACAATACCATCACTGAAAATGCATTCTGACATTGAGGAGGATGTGGTTTCGCAATCCCCTTCATTATTTGGGACATCAAATAAACATAAACGAGGGGCGGCTGAAAAGTAATCTATCTAACAATGAAACAAAAGACTGTCATGGCTATTTTTTTTTATTTTTCTATATAGTCCCCTGCTAGTAAAATGCACTTATTAAATTTTTCAAATATTGAATTTAAACCATTAAAAAAATACTTTCGGTTTGTCGTCAAAAAAGTCAGTAATTCATTCATTTCGTCATCGGTCATAAACCTTCGTCCCCTGAGGTCTTTCTTGAGAAGTCTAAACAGAAAATAGTCACAGGGGGCTAAATCTGGACTATAAGGGGGGTGGTCAATGGTTTCGAAGCCATTGTCTTTAATTGCTAGCTTCGTTGTGCGGGCGGTATGCACTGGTGCGTTATCGTGCAAAATCAGAATTCCTTTGCTTAGTTTACCTCGCCGTTTTTCTTTTATTGTCTCTCTTAGTTGATATAGTAAGTTTGAGTAATAATCAGCATTCATTGTAGTTTTCTTCGGTAAATAATCTATGAGCAAAATCCCTTCTGTGTCCCGAAAGATTGTAGCCATAAGTTTACCTGCCGATTGACAGACGTTGAATTTCCGGGGCGGCTTCTCATCCTTAAATTTCCACTATAACGACTCTTGCTTACTTTCCGGGTCCCATTGTCGAATCCGAGTCTCATCCATCACATGTTACAATTCTAGAAATTATTTCTTCCTGTTTCCCGCGACTCATGTCCAAAAACTCTTCGCAACATTTGACACGCCTCTCCATGTCAAATCCAGTCAACATTCTGGGGACTCAACGTGCACTGACCTTGAACATGTTCAAATGCTCATGAATTATTTCATTGACTCGCTCTTTACTGACGCCCACATCTCTAGCTATTTATTTCCCACTGCTTCACTCGTCGGTCCTCTAATATATTTTTTTTACCCTGGCTACATTTTTATCGGTGATGGCCGAAACTTGTCTTCCGCTACGAGGATCATCTTCCAGGCTCTCACGACCTAACTTAAACTGCTTTGACCAAAACTTTATAACAAATTCGGAAGAACACGAACTGCCAAACACACGTAACATAATACGCTGTCTGATCTCCGAAGGCGTATTCCCTTCTTTAGTCAAAAACTTAATCACCGCACGCTGCTCGGACAACAAATAAATGTATACATTTTGAAAATAGAATAACAAACGAATATAAATCCATACCAGCCAGCATTATTTTTGTATATATTTCTGACCAAGGAGATTACTTATCAGCCGCCCGTCGTAACGATTCAAAAAGTTGTACAAGTTGTAATAGTCATAATACGAGGGCAGTTCCGAAAATTTCTAGCTGCTCAAAAAAACAAAGAGATATCTTTATTATTTATTTACAGTTTTTCGAAGTATTCGCCTGCAGCTTCGATGCACTTTAGCATTCTTCGAAAAACTAACTTTCGAAACAAGAAAAAATCGATCTTGCGGAAGGTCGAAAAATACACGATTAAATTCATTGACTGCATCATTGGAAACAGGAAAAAATCGCACGGAGCGAGATCTGGGCTATATGGTGGGTGAGGCAATAGTTGTACACCGGAAATGGCCAAAAATTCGAGGGTCCGAGCAGCAGTGTGAGCTGGGGCGTTATCCTGGTGAAAAAGAATGCCACGGGTACCGCTCTTCGGACGATCCTCGCCGAGCTGTTCGAAGGCTTGAGGTAAGGACACATCGGTATACCATTGACTAGCGACAGTTCTTCGATCTTCTAGAGGAATAACTTCCACAGGACCACTACGTCCAAAAAACACGGCTATCATTTTTTTGTTGACCACCTCGAACAACTTTCGTGGGTAAGCCATCTTCCTCGAACGCCCATTGCGTCGATTGTTGCTTGGTAAGTGGGTCGTAGCTATATATCCACGATTCATCACTCGTCAGGATGCACGACACCTGTTGTGATTTGCTGTAGTTAAATTTTTCGAGCATATATTATTATTTTCAACAATCTACCCGCCGAGCTTTTTGATCTTCAGTGAGCAAATGCGGTATCCATCGTGAACAAACTTTCCGTACTTATAGGTGATCGTTCAAAATATTTGAAACTGCTTGTGATCCAATTTTCAGTTCATCTTGTGTAATATTTTTGTTTTCTTTAATAAGCCACTCCACTTTGATGACATTCTCGTGAGTCACTGCAGTCGGCGGCCTCCCCGGTCTAGCTTCATCTTTGACGGACTCCCGCCTCGTTTAAACTCACGGAACCAAAAGGAAATGGTGGCTAAAGAAGGAGCAGATTCTCCAAAAGCTGTGTTTAAGTTTTCATGTGACTCCTTAAACGTTAAGCCTCTTTTTTAGTCGTAATAAATCATCACACGAAATTCGTCTCTTGTAACGTTCATGTTGAAATCGAAACAATGTATGACACATGTTTTTAAAATCATTTTTTTAATGTCTGAAAAATATTTATAATTATTTTAAGCCAGCGTTTTGAAGGCAATAAAAAAGGTTTTAATCGGTAGTATAAAAAGTATAGTTTTGTTAATAGGTTCGGGACAGCTAGAAACTTTCAGAACGGCCCTCGTATGCACACGTTTCCACGCCACCTATGAGATAGTGTACTTAGCGCATTTTTTAACGTGGTTTCCCCAGTAGGCGTATTCCACGGGTTAGTTGTGATCCTGTTTAATTTGTAACTGTTGCAAAATAATGGATATGAGCAGAG
Organism: Acleris holmiana; assembly: GCA_949316455.1. Taxonomy (NCBI): domain Eukaryota; kingdom Metazoa; phylum Arthropoda; class Insecta; order Lepidoptera; family Tortricidae; genus Acleris; species Acleris holmiana. Next base: position 66,232,340 of record OX438762.1, on the reverse strand, counting down.
ATTGAAAAAATAAAAGCAATTTAGGTAAAAAAAAAATGTGTAACTTAATCGTCCGAGTCGTAACTTTCAAATTCTTCTTCTTGATCTTCTTGTTCTTCTTTTTTTTCTTATTCTTCTTCATCTTTATCCTGAGTGCATGTAAACTGCGTTAATAGTGATGTATCGCATTTCGCCTTGTTGGAATCAAACGGATCCTTGGATGCGGATCGAACGTCGGATTGCGTGGATTGCACCATTCAAACGTGCTCTCGTGGCTATCAAAAAGCAGGGCAAGAGTCGTCGTGAAATGAAGAAATCAGTGTCCAAGAAAGAAGCAGTGCCAAAGGGGTCCAAAATAAATCGTAATCCAAATATCGTGCAAAGGTCGTAGAATAAAGCGGCAAAATTGAAAGTCCGGAGTTAGTTCCGAGGTGGTTAAAAATATTTCTAAAAACACTGATTACATGAAACGCAAGCAAACAGAAAAGAGCCGTTGAATTGAATCGCTTGTTTACTTTGATTTGACTTGACAATGACAGATATAGAAGGGAAAGTTTTTTTTTCTTTTTCATTAAGTACGAAGGCAACAAATTTGTCCGTCATTAAAATTTACAAATGTCAACTCGATGATAAAAAAAAACTAAAATATTAGAGGAAATAAAAATAAAAGAGCCACATTTCCTTGATCTTTAGGATGACGAATACCGAAAAAAAAAATCTCTTCCAAAAACTCTACTTATCCTATTGCCAAGGCTACTGTTGCAAAATGTGGCTTCGAGGAAATTCACCACTCACCTTATATTCCCGACCTGGCCCTGAGTGACTAATATTTGTTCTCGAAACTTAAAGCAGACTTAAGGGGAAGATTTTATTCAGATGATGAAGTGGCCCGTGCGGTTTACGCCCATTTTGAGGACCAAGCTTCTGAGTATTTTTATACAGGCATATATCATTAAGAGATCTGAAAAGTGCATTGAAATACAGGGAGACTATATCGAAAATTAATAATAGGTTTTATAAACTCTGTTAGATTTGATTTTGAAATAGAAATCATTGGTCACCTAAGTGCGATATAAAGCATCTTGCAGCTAAACCCAAAACAAAAGGTATGACGATTAGAAAACTTGCCATGGAGTTCCTACATAGCAGTACTAGCGGGTCAATTAAGTTTGCCAGCTTAGCTGTTAGGAAAATCAGGCAACTTGCCAATAATAAGACAGCTCACTTAGTTTATTTATCATGGTTATTAGGGTTCCGTAGCCAAATGGCAACAAACGGAACCCTTACGGATTCGTCATGTCTATCTGTCTGTCTGTCCGTCCGTATGTCACAACAACTTTTTTCGAAACAATAAGAACTATACTGTTGGAACTTGGTACGTAGATGTATTCTGTGAACCTCATTAAAATTTTCACTCAAAAATAGAAAAAAAAAACATTGGGGGTTCCCCAAACTTAGAACTGAAACTCGAAGTTTTTTTTATTCTCAACTGAATAGTTTGCGCGAGAGACACTTCCAAAGTGGTAAAATGTGTGTGTGTGTGTGTCTGTAACTTCTAAAATAAGAGTGTGATATAACTAAACTAAATATATGATGTACATTACCATGCAAACTTCTACCGAAAATTGGTTTGAACGAGATCTAGTAAGTAGTTTTATTTTTAATACGTCATAAATCGTCTTGCTGCTACGAAACCCTTCATGGGCGAGTCCGACTCGCACTTGGCTGCTTTTTTATTGCGCTATGTCGTACGGTATTCTAATTTGGGGAAAAGCAGCTGGTATCACAAGTCACAATTTATTTAAAGGAATATTATTTATTTAACCTTTTGAACGCCACGGTCCTCTGCAACTTTACGCGCCCTAGATGCCAACATCGTCATACGCCGCTAACGGGACGATATAAAATGTATGAAGCGTACTGAGCACGAAGATCCGATGCCGTGATTTGCCGGCTTTGATTACCACGAACTAAGAACCATGACTCTTTTACTAAGAACTCTGACATTCATAATTTGAATAAGGTCCGTAGGGGCTATTTCGACTGAGTGGTAATGAAAACTAATACCAATCAACCTAAAGGCGGCTTAAATAAAGGAAGAAACTGTTACTAATACACGGGTAAACATCTTAACCTGATTGTGCAAAATGTGGTTACAAAATTATCAACATTTTCTTTACATTTTTTTAGGTAATTCTGTAGCTCTCTCTGCCTACCCCACTCAGGGAAAGACGTGATGTTATATATGTATGTATGTTAATCAACCTGTATAAAAACATTTAGTAAAGCACACATAAATATTATGATTCACTCATTCGATCCGTTCGTGGCAGCTCTCGTGAATCTACCTATGCCCTAGGGATACAAAATATTTTTTGAAAATCTATCTCTAACGGAAACAAAAACGGGAACTAATTTAACGTATAAAATTACCAAACGGGTATCAAAACGTGAGCTGTTACTAGTTCTCGAGAAAACATCTTTTAATAAAAAATAATCTGAAGATCTCAGTTCCTGCGAGCTTAAATAAGAATTTATTTACCTGCCTGTCCATAGAATATCTTGAAATTTGAACGATTTATTTGTTGGAGCATTTAAGCTACATGTGTGTAACTATACCGACTGGCTGTTTGTACGGTAGTATTTTGAACTTGACGGTTGCTATGAATAACTATTATAACATTTGACTAACAGATTCTATATAGATAAATTAACGAGTATGGAATTGCATATGTAGTAGTAATGTTGTATGTTTACAGGCATTCTATATTTGAATTTTCAATTTTCTCGTACTATCAGCATAAAAAGAAGTTTTTTATATATTGAAGAAGTAAATCCCAAAATAATGTCAGTGTCAAATTGTGAACTTTATTTACGTTGTGCATATATTTTTACGTCTGATTTTATTGTATTCTTACAATTATCAGAATAATTTTGTGTCAGCCCGTACGACTAAGTGTAACTTACATAATTTTCAAAAAATATGGCAGTGAGTAATTTTGGTCTGATTGAGAGTCAAAGTAAGCAAATTATTTTTAACTGTTATAAATATTTTAAAAAGTTTAAAAAATTAAATTCCCATTTATACGGCTGCCCAGTTAGTTGAAAAAGCTACAGGTGTTTGTCTCTCTGGGTCATTCTACTTTTAAGCGCAGGTCGATTTTTTGACAAGTGCTCTTAAAATAATATTTTTATAAAAACGTTAAAGTGCTCGGTTTTGTAATTCAATATTGAAATAGTTACACAACTTGGCTTACATTTAAAATTATCACTACATTTAAAAAGTCATTATAATTAACTTTAAAGTAGGTAACCTAGTGGTCACGCATGTCCCCGCCATTTGTATGAAAAACGTGTATTTGGGTGAATCAACTTTTAAGGTACTCCCCAATTTTCGACATGTCTCACTATGTCACCTTAATTTGGTAGAATGCAATTTTTTTTTTGATGTGGTCAATATATTGAATAAATCAGACAATTAAACTTTCTTTCTAGCTGACAATTTTAAAAATTCTTCTATGATTTACACAAATATATCAGGTAACGCAGGGGACGACGTTGTTCCCGGGTTTTGTATGAAAAACGTGCATTTTCCACTGAGTTACCGTGTTTTTACAAAATTATAGAATTGGTTTATTATGATTATGAATAGTAAAATCCGAAAATCTGATTATCTAATTTTAACATGTGTAAACCATTATCAATCTCACATATTCTAGTAAGTTTTTATTAGCGTGTAGAAAAGGAGGACTTTAAAAGTTGATTCACCCATTTACCGCTGTGTTACCAACTTTTCCTGATAAAATATCAATAAATTTTAAGTGTTTTGTTTTGAACTATTAAATTTAGTTGTTCCAGTTTCAATATAGGTCAAATTTACGTGAAAAAAATGTCTAAAAATGCCTTTAATTTCACCAATGATTATTATGCGCTAAAAAGTAGAATGACCCCTCTACTGTTTATAACACTGTGTCTGAGAGCAATAGTGAGAAATTCGCATTAACAAAGAAATTCACCTCCCCGAGAAATAAAAGTTACGTACTTGTCCGTCATCAGCAGTAGACGATTTTGATCAGGAAATCATCCCGAGAACTATATACAATTTTCATCTGTCCCATAAGCAATTTTCAACCTTAAAGGCACTCCACTCTGTGTTAAAATCCGATATAGATTACAAATTTGGCATATCCACCTTACGAAAACAAATACAGAAATTAGGATTTAAATGGAAAAAGACCGAGGACAACCGAAAAATATTAATGGAAAGACACAACATACGACTGCTAAAAATAAATTACCTTACCAAAATTGCGGAATATCGGTCTAAAAATAGACCACTACTTTATACTGATGAAACCTACATCCACACTTCACTGTGTCCGGAGAGGCTTGGACCGATGGAACAGAATTTGGTGTAAAAAACAAATCAGTACAGGCCAGCGGTTAATAATAGTGCACGCAAGAGGAAAAAATGGTTTTATTCCCAACGCTTTGTTAATGTTGAAGGCAAACCAAAAAACGGGAGATTACCATGACCAGATGAACTAGGTATGTCAACTACGAAAAATGGTTAAAAGAAAAATTGATACCGAACCTTAAACCGAATAGCGTACTTATCGTAGATAATGCATCCTATCACAACAAACTTTTGAATCGTGCTCCAACGTCAAATTCTCATAAACAAGAAATGATGGATTGCTTGACAGAACACAACATTTCATACAGCCCGTTGACGTATAAAACCAGTTTGTATGATTTAATTAAACAAAATAAATAGCGGTTTCGTGAGCACCACAAAGATGCAATTTTAAAAGAATATGGCCACTCCGTTTTACGATTGTCACCGTAGCATCCGACATTCTATCCGATCGAAAATATTTGGTCCATGGTAAAAGGATATGTAGCGAATAGAAACGTTTCTTTAAACATGCAAGGCATTATGAGTTTAGCAACTGAACGAATGAATACTATTACTGCTGAGGACTGGGAAAATATTTGTCGCCATGTCGAAAGTGAAGAACATAAATATCGATGTCAGAAAGGGGAAATGGATCGAATTTCAAACAATCTTATTATAAATACTTGAACGTGATAGCGACTAAAAGCAAAAAACAGAGGACTACTACTTATTCCTTTCTTAAGGGTATGTAATTTTATTAAATTAAGAGAAAATTATTCTCCTTTTGTTGCAAACGGTACAACCACTACAAATGCAATTCCATGTTCTCAATAATTCATCTATACCTATATTGTGTGCTTATGGAATATACGTTTTTAATTTAATTACTTTATTTACTCTAATATTTAGCAAAGGTCCTCGAGAATCCTCGTAAATTGTTTCTGTAAAAACACAAAAATGGCTTCTACTATTTCGACAACCGGTGTGGAAAACCTGTCTGGGATCCAAAATTATAATTCTTGAAAGTTCCTCATGAAAATGGTACTTATCCGTGAAGACCTGTGGGATTGTGTGGGAGAAACAGAAAACAGGAGTGAAGATGCTAAGAAGCAAGAGGAGGCACTCGCAAAGATCGCCTTGTCCGTGCAGCCATCTGTGTTTTCACATATTCGAAACGCGAAGACGGCGAGTGAGGAATGGAAAAACCTTCAGAAGGCGTACGAGGATCGAGGTCTGTGTCGACAGCTAAGTTTACTTCGTACTCTATTTGCCACGATACTAAGCGAATGTGAGAATATGGAAGCCTATGTGACTAAAGTGACGTCGCAAGTGCTGAGTGACATTGGATCGGCGTAACAGGACGACTTCCTGGCCGTAATACTGCTCAGTGGCCTGACAAGCGACTATGATCCATTAGTAATGGCTCTAGAAAATTCAAACACATTACTGTCAAGCGATTTAATCAAACAAAAGCTTTTACAAGAACGGATATCAGCAGTGGCTCCGTGATGGTGACGAAACGACATGACAAGAAGCCTGTCAAATGTTACCGCTGTAAAAGGCTGGGTCACATTTCCAGGAATTGTCCCGAGAAGTCTAAGGAGGTGAAGAATCCCGATACCAAGGGCACGATAAATATGGAGCGACGTGCCATATGTCCAATAAGAGGGACATACTCAACGACTACGTAGTGGATACAAGTCACTGTGGCGAACGGCGAAAAACTTTATAGTGCGGGTCGTGGCAGTACCGAACTGCATGTGGAAGACGGTATAAAAACTCGAAGCTGTATAGTTTTTATTCCTTAGCTGTCTTGCAATTTGATGTCTGTCAACGTTTTGAAGTCTAAAAGTTTTCGAGTCATATTTTGTTCTGACTTTTGTAAAAAAAAATATGGAAATATTTTGTTTGCTATTGCAATTCGCGAGAGCGGTCTTTATAAATTACAATCATTCTCTAACAAAAATAGCACACCGACATCGTCTGAGTACGCGTCCACTGATCGCGTTGTGGCAAACGTAGGGGCTGTACGAGTATCTCAAGATGTGTGGCACCAACGTTTAGCGTTTGTGTTATCTGAACTCACGGAGCATGAACCTAATGCGAACAGGAATGACAAATGGCATTGATTACGATAATTGAAGGCAAGACTACTAAGTTGCCTTTCCCGAAGAAGTCGTTTACAAGAACTACCGAAGTGCTAGGCCTCGTACATAGCGATCTCTGGGGTCCCGCTCCGCTGGCTTCGTTCGCTGGTTCGCGCTATATGTTAGTTTTAATAGATGATTTTACACGTAAAACTTTTTGTTTTTTTATTAAAAACAAAGGATAAAGTCTTTGAAAAGTTTAAAAAAATTTAATCCCTTGTCGAAAATCAAACCAATAAAAAATCTAAAGGTTTGAGAACCGACAATGGAGGCGAATATATAAATAAACAATTCGATGTATTTCTGAAACAGCATGGTATAAAACACCAGAGAACTGTTCCCCACAACAGAACGCCGTCGCGGAAAGAGCTAACCGCACAATTGTTGAGGCTGCAAGGTGTATGTTACAGGGTGCTTGGCTTGGAAATACTGGGCAGAAGCAATGTGTACCGCAGTCTATATTAAGAATAGATCGCCAACTAAGGCTGTGTTGAAGGTTACTCCTGAGGAGCAGTGGACATGATCTAAGGTAAACTTGACCCATCTACGTATTTTTGGCCGTGTTGCTTACTCTGTCGGTGAGAATCGAAAGAAACTAGATTCCAAATGTAAACAATATACAGGGTGACCCACGATGAATGACTTTTAAGTTAAGGGGTAATAGGGTAGGTCAAACTAAACCTAAATAAAAGTTTCCATTTCTTTTTTAATTTTTGGCTTCATCATAAATTAATTTAACCATCAATATTTCCTAGTGTGGTTATGCCCTTATAACCGATACACTCAATGACGGACATGTGGGTTCCATTCATAGCTCAAAAGTTCATTAAACTTTAACCTTGACACCAACGGAATTTTGACATCGACAAAAAGGGTACATCTTCATTACAATACGTGAAGGATATTAAACTCGCATTGTACATTTATAAATAGGGTTGAATCTGCAATATTTTTTTATAACAGATGCACCATTTTTTTTAGTAAGGAATTAATTGAAGTTTGTCTTCCGTCACAACAATTCAATTAATAGGCACCTCTACTCAGTGGAAAGAAATTGAAAGAATATTTATTGGAAATGTTGCGTTTATTTCTTGAACAGATAAAGTAATTATTGTGTTAAAGTATCTAGGAAGTAAAAATACAAGTAAAAAAACACTTACCGCGAATGAAATTGTACCTACTTTCTCAACTAATCTTATAGTATAAGTTATTTGATGAATAACTACTATTTCTTATGTCCTATGTTCATATCAACAGTTTAAAACCCAAATTACATGAAACACAGTTGAGTAAACACTGAATGTTAAGATTGACTAAGTCTCCACAAACTAAGCACAATAAACCTACGAAGAATCATACTACTATACCGCTTTTTATACAGCAATTCATAAGAAAACGCCGAATTATTTTTAGCAGATGAACAGTTAACGTCATTACTCATTAATCAATCAACCATAGACCAAGGCGAGTCATGACAGATTTTTAGATCCTCTAAAGAGGTATTACGCTAACAAACCTTCACCGCCTGCCGAGCAAAATAAACCAGGTGATGACTTAATACGGTAAACAAGAGTGGTTTATTTAAGTATAAGAGTATAGTTATTACTTCAACGGCAATTTAATGAAAGTCTGGCGGAAAAGTCGGCCTTCCTGCTAAAATCGAAGTTTAACGCTACAATAGCACTTTCCCTTTCTTTCGATTGCGTAATAACTGTTGAATGTAAAGGATATACCTAGCTGTCGAAGTTTCATATTTAAGAACAATCTTACCAGACTGCGATTTAAAACCGAATACCGATTACAGAAATCCTCATAGTCCTCAGTATGTTGGCAAAATAGGCGTAGAATGCTTGCACTACGTAAGTAAAGGAAGAAGTTTTTAAACTTCTTTATATGTAGTGAAAGAGGAACAGAGAAGTTTCTCAACATTAATAACGAGTACACTGCTGACCTTCATTTGCAAATTAATTAACGCTGTGCACGCAGCCATGCCCTCAGTCACCCACTAATCTTAAAATTGAAGACAGACAGAAGACAAATAATTATGATCGTCCCGAGCCCGCAGGTTGGCTAAAGTTGACGGTAATGAGGAAATTAAGCGTTATCGGAGGCAGGTTGTAAAGCGGGTGCAACTGCGAAGCACCTCGCAATACGAGGGCTGTTTGATAAGTACCCGTTTTCTAAATATATTAATATCACTGGCCGCAAATAAGTATACCACCTTTTTTAAGCCATTTTTCAGAGGCGGGAAAATTAAAAAAAAAACGCATTCTTTTGTTTTTTTTTTCTCATTTGACAACGATTCAGTGAAGGCGTGAACTTAAAATTGTTAAAATGGAGAAAGAACAGTATCGGTCTGTAATTAGATTCTTATTTTTGGAAGGAAAAACATGTGATGAAATAAAAGTAAGAATGCAAGCGGTTTACTATGAATGTGCTCCTTTTATGACAACCGTCAGATATTGGTTTAACGAGTTTAAGCGGGGGAAAACAACCGTCTTTGATGAGGATCGCCCAGGCCGGCCAGTTGAGGTGACTACAGACGATATGGTTAAGAAAATTGAAAATATCGTTTTAGCCGACCGCCGAATTAAACATCGAGAAATCGTGGATGCTGTAAACGTTTCAATCGAGAGGGTACAACACATATTAGAAGAAAAGTTGGGTATGAAGAAAGTATCGGCGAGGTGGGTGCCGCGTTTACTCACGGAGGAGCAAAAACGGAACCGACTGACTACTTCGGAGCAGTGTTTGGCCGAGTTCAAACGTAAGCCGAAGTAGTTTCTGCGTCGTTTCGTGACCGTGGACGAAACGTGGGTCCATCACTACACCCCGGAAATGAAAGAGCAGTCGAAGCAGTGGATTTTACCGGGTGAACCTACTCCAAAGAAAGCAAAAACCGTCCCATCGGCTGGAAAGGTCATGGCGACCGATTTTTGGGATTCGCAGGGTATTATACATATTGACTATTTAGAAAAGGGAAAAACAATAACAGGGCAGTACTATGCCAATTTATTGGATGAATTTGACGCCGTGTTGAGGGACAAGCGACCCCATTTAAAAAAGAAAAAAAGTACTGTTTCATCACGACAACGCCCCGGCTCATTCGTCCAGAGTTGTGACGGCTAAATTACATTCAAACACTAGGCGCTAACGCGCAGGCAACTTTCGTCGAGGCTACGCGCAGCAAGTTTAGCATTATTTTCAAAGATATTTCTGTATTTTAAGATTTATAACTAAAATGATATTCTTATGATGAACCTCTTTTCGTGTGATATTGATTAACGATGGATGACATGTCATACTTAAATGACAAACATAGACTAACTTTGTATGTGACAAATGTCACAGGAGTTTTACATTGTTGTTCTCTGTTTTTGAGAAAGGTAAATAAATTAAATAAATTCATATTTATTTATAGTTACTGTATTCATATACAGTAAGTATTACGACAAGTATTCAATTAAAATCACATAAAATTATTCAAGGTGATCCTTATGTGGAAAACTTAAGTTCAGTAGTGGATAGCCAATTTTATACAAGGATCTTAAAAGATATTTGTTAACGTTACAGCACAAAGGCATCAATTAAAAAAAAGTAAGTCAAGGGGACTGTATTCCAATGCAAGCTTTTAACGAAGAGAGTGCAAGTCGGGACTCTCGGAATCCGTATCAGCCAGTTGCTCAAGAACACCGGAACGATTTAGTTAAGTACCTACTCACTCAGCTAGGCACAGATTTACTCCTCTATTATAATAATATGTTGTCTTCTCTGTCTTTTAGTATAAAAAAGAATGCCAAATTTAGTTTGCTGGTTAGTCTGGGTGTATGTATATTAAGTATACATGCTTGAACCATTTTTGATGAAATGTGGAAATAGTGTAAATGCGCTCTTTTTTCTTGTAGTATTCCGGAAAAATGTAAGGTTCCTGTGATATACTCGTAGATATATCATACGTACTGATTCATACTTCCATGCTAGTATTTAGTATGCGAAAGTAATTAGTCTGTAAGTATGTTTGTTTGTTTGTTTCACTGATAAACCGGTAAACCAAATTTAATAAAATCTGTTGAGCATATAGCTTGAAGCCCGAAGACCCGAAGAGGGTCATAGGGTACACATTATGCTGGAAAATTGCATAATTTCCGAGAAAGAGCGACAAACGGCTTTTACGTAAACTATGCGAACACTGCTGGCGGTTCGCCATCATCTTGCGTTTGGCTAAACCGATTTAACCGACATCAAAACAGGTGGTTCTCAATTTTACCCGTAAGTATGTATGTTTGTACGCGATTATGATCGCATTGATCACTAAAAAGTATGAAATAAAAAAAATATTTAAGAAACAAACACCGCCTTTAAAAACGCAGAAATGACTTATTTTAAAATGGTAGATGATAAGTGGATTCGGCGTCCCACAATATTTGGAACCAAAAGCGAACTTCAGTTATACAATAAAATAAGTTACTTCGTGCTTTTTTGAAGGCGTTTGTTTGTTTTTTTTTAACCCGCTCCCCGGGAAATAACGATAAACAGATTCTAAGTGGATTAAGTGCAGGAAAAAGCTGCTGTTTTTAGGGTTCCGTAGTCAAACTAGGAACTCTTATAGTTTCGCCATGTCCGTTCGTCATACACTGAGCATGGTCCGACAAGCTATTGCTTGGTTTTTAGCTTTACATAATGTTTGTGCGCCAGTATTTACATTTAGTTCAAATAATACAAGTCAATTTGAAAACATTTAGTTCAAATGTTACAAGTCCTGTTATTGAAATAAGCTTTCCTTACTATCCATGTCCATATTAACTCCTCTTTATGTTTTCTTTATTATTGTTATTTTATTACATACATAGTGCAAAACAAAGTCGCTTTCTGTATCTGTCTGTATGTCTGCATATCCGCTGACTCCTCCTAAACCAAGCATCGGATTCTGATGCGGTTTTCAGCATCAGAGTTCTTTTTTCACAGGAGGCCTTTATGTATAATAATTTCCGTTTTCTGTACGGGTGTTACAGAAACTCACGTAAACCAAAGCGAAGCGAACCGCGGGCAGGTTACTAGTGTATTATAATTGCGAAAGTAACTCTGTTAGGCTGTTTGATTATTTGTTATGGTTTCACAGCTAAGGAGGAGGCAGGCACACAAGCACTCAGGCCATCTGATCCTCTATTACCAACCTGTCAACTAGATATTCCACCCAGTTGGACGGTTAGAACTTATTTTTCCCAAGCAATCACCTGGTTTGTCGGTTAATAGTAGGCATTCCTGACCGACACCCTGGCTGTCAGATTGATACTTTTTTCTTCCCGACTGACCAACCAAACTGCCAACTAGGTGGTCGGTTAGTGTTTTTTTCTTAACCAACCTATTAAGTAGGCAACCGGGTGGTCAGTTGGTAAATATTTCCCGACAGGCCAACCAGACACCGCAGCTGTTTGTTCGGTTAGTAAATATTTCCCGACAGGCCAACCAGACACCTCAGCTGTTTGTTCGGTTAGTAAATATTTCCCGACAGGCCAACCAGACACCGCAGCAGGTTGTTCCGTTAGTAAATATTTTCCTACAGGCCAACCGTGGCTCAATTCTAAAAAGAAGCTGGTTCTGGGACTTATCATTTTTAATATGGGTTATATTCCGTTTTGTCGGAGATTTGTCGTTTAATATTTGCTTGCTGCAAACAACATAATATGCTGAGTCATTCAGCAAGACATTCAGTAGTTGGACGATATCTACTCTTTTTTTAGAAACATTACTATTTAACTCCCGTGTGGTTGCCGGGTTAGAATAGTGCCACTCCATGTCTTCCCGTGGATGTCGTAAGAGCCGACTAAGGGAATAAGGGCTTGTAGTACTGTTAGGCGATGGGCTTGCAACCTGTCACTAATACACTGGTAAACATCTTAGCTTACTTCTGCAAAATGTAGTTACAGAATTATGAACAAGTCTCTCTAGAGTTGTTGGTATTTCTGTAGCTCTGCCTACCCCACTCTGGGAATTAAGGCGTGATGTTATGTATGTATGTATGTACTATTTAACTTGAAATCCCATCCCTCCAAATTTTTTTATAAAATTCTCACTTCGCAGCCAAAATTATTCGAAATATTAAAAAAAAAATGGCACTCGTTCTGTATCTTGGAGTTCGAGGGTATCCTGTTTAATATACCTAGTTGGTTACTAAGTTCTGTTACTCGATTTGCAAACTCATTTCTTGCGTTAAAACAAATGCTACCGAAAAAATAAAAAATTACATAATATGGCGGGTTGTCAGTTATAATTTTATAGCACACACAACACTTATCTCGACGTATTTATAATGGATTGCGGTCTAAAAGAAAATCGTGTCGCTGTAATAGCATTGCACAAATGCGGGCATCCGCCAAACGTGATTTTGAAGTTGCTTCAAAATCTGAAAATCAACAAATAATTCGTTTATCGTACCATTAATAGGTACAATAGTACCCTGAGCTTTGATGACCGCAAGAGGTCTGGAAGACCACGCACCGTTCGGACCCCAGCTCTAATAAAGGCAGTGAAGGCGAGAATCGCAAGAAACCCCGTCCGGAAGCAAATTTGTTGGCAATTCAGATGTCTGTGAAGAGAAGCTCCCTTAAAAAGTTATCAATCAAGACCTTGGACTACACGCTTATCGTAGACGGAAAGGTCATTTGCTTAATGGACGATTGAAGACTATGAGGCTGAATAGAAGTCGCGTGCTACTGAAGCGGTACGCACAAAATGGCCACCGAAATATATTATTTACAGACGAAAAAATTTTTACCATTGAAGAATGTTGTAACCGCCAGAATGACAGAGTACATGCAAAAAACAGTCAAGAAGCGAGTGTAGCTGTTCCGAGAGTGCAACGAGGCCATCATCCCTCTTATGTCATGATTTGGTTAGGTGTGACATACTCAGGGTTAACACAGGTCCATTTCTGTGAAAAAGGTGTCAAAACTGGGGCTAAAGTTTACCAGGAAACCGTTCTGGAACCAATAGTGAAGCCTTTAAGCCACTCTCTATTTCAAAACCAGCCCTGGGTCTTTCAACAAGACTCAGCCCCTGCACATAAGGCAAAAACAACTCAATCCTGGTTTCGAAGCAACAAAATTGACTTCATTGCCCACGAAGACTAGCCCTCCTCCAGCGCGGACCTCAACCCCCTGGATTATGCTATATGGCAGGTTATTGAGGAGAAAGCCTGTGCTAAGCCCCACACAAATCTTGACTCCCTCAAGCGGGCCATAGTCAAGACAGTGACGGAATTAGATATGACAACCGTGCGTGCCGCTATTGATGACTGGCCTCGTCGTCTGAAGGCCTGTGTTCAGGCCCAAGGAGGCCATTTTGAATGAAATTGACAAATGTAAATCCTGGTTGTGTGTACTTCATTTTAATATATAATTTATTTAACTTTCGTTAGTATATTTTATATAGATAAGGATTATTACAGTAACATAACTTAGTAACCAACTAGGTATAAAAATAAATCGAAAAACATGTAAAATTTTGACAGAAACATTAATAATATTCGTTTATCAGACAAAATTATCATTTTTATTTTACTATTGTGGTATGATTATATCATTTAAACTTTGACATTAATTACTTTAGGACTAAAGTGATACGTTGGAGTGCACGGAGGAAGCTAGGCATACAACCTCCACCGAGGCGGTCTTGCAATCGTCGTTACGAAAATGTTGCCTATGGGCTATTTGTTATGCTCTAATCACAAGAACAACCTGTTGTTGTCTCTGTATGTATTATAGTGATACGGGTTAAGATCCGTAGCTGTTATCCATTATTTTTTCTCGATTAAGTAGGTAATCTATAATAATGATTTTCGTAAATGAACACTGGTGTTGGTGAAATTATTATCACCTTCAATAATACTCCAATCTATATTGGTAACCAAACACAATGAACACAAATCTTGACTCCCTTAAGCGGGCCAAAGTCAAGACAGTGACGGAATTAGATATGACAACCGTGCGTGCCGCTATTGATGACTGGCCTCGTCATCTGAAGGCCTGTGTTCAGGGCCAAGGAGGCCATTTTGAATGAAATTGACAAATGTAAATCCTGATTGTGTGTACTTCATTTTAATATATAATTTATTTAACTTTCGTTAGTATATTTTATATAGATAAGGATTATTACAGTAACACAACTTAGTAACCAACTAGGTAGTTCCAACCTTCTTTTATTTTATTGGAGGGTAGCAATGGTAATACAGCAGTAAGACTAATAATTCGTCTTGTATTTTTGCCTTTCGTCAGCATAAGTTCTCTGGCCTTTTCCCATATAGAGAAAAAAAAATGTTTTTTTTTTTCCATTTATAGACTTATTGTAATGGTAATAACAGCCGTTTAGCACAATTTCGGGGAATACATTTAAGATAGCTTGCATTGCACCCATTTCGTAATCAGTTTTGAAGTTTTTTGGTTGCCAGTCTGGTATACGTGATTTAATTAAATTAAATAAGGTTTCATATATACCCTGTGTTTTGCCAGATAGCAACGCGTACACAAGCGGTACTATATTCGTAGAGTTTTCGTTACTCCCTAAATCACCATGTATAACATATAGTTGGACAAACGGCTTCGGGCAGCTTTTGAAAGTTCCGTCACTTAGAAACAATTTTACTTTGCCCATAATGTTTCTCATCCCCATCCCAAGTAACACGTAACCTGTATATTAACCAAAGTGTAAGTAATTTGAAAAGCCCAATACATTAAATAAGCATTTACGTAATATTTTATCCAGCACTGGGCTGTAGTGGTTAATTTTTAAGATTAAAAACTTTGTAATGATCTGGGCTTGTGTTCATTTAATGCTAGTCCTATAGTAACATTAACTAAACATTTTTGGATTGATATTTTTTTATGCTGGTTCGAAATCAAATAGGGTTTGAATTCACGACTTTTTTAATTTTTGCCAATTTAAGGGTTAATACTATCGGATAGATAATAAATTTATCTTTATTATGTATAACACAGAAAATCATATATCTTTGTTTGAATGTTTGAATAATTCTAAGTACAGGTAATTTTTTAAACTTGGTTAAATCCATCTTGTCGTTCAAATCATAACTAGCTAAATCCATTTGAACCAAACAGAAGGCGTCATTGTCCCAATATGGCTGTCAGTATACTTCAAATGAGGCTGTGAGCAACAAAGTGATTGTATTTATTTTTCTGTTTATTAACTAAGAAGTAAACATGGAACCCGATAAAATTCAAATTGTGTCGCCTGATAAAGCACGGAAGCGAACAAGTACAAAAACTGCAGCAAAAGAAGCAGAAAAGAAGCAGAAATTGTAAGTAATCTACTCTTACTCCAACACTTGAATTCGTACTAAACTTATTAAAACAGGTATATTTGAATAGGGTTCTACATGTAATGATTTTCTTGTACCTAATTGAAATTTGTTTTATGTAGGTACTTAAATAAATGGAAAATAAAATAATTCATACATTTACAATTAGCACCTTAACCTTTTTTTTTACTGTTTATGTGGGTAGTAGGCGTAGTAGTAGATAATTAAGTAAGGTGTATTTCATTTATTTTTCCAGTGGAAATCACCAATACGTTGATGCTTTGATATTAGTAGATGGCGAACAATCACAGTTACGAGATGATGCTAGTACTCCTGAATTATTTTTTAGTGTTGAAACAAATACGTCCTTTAAGACAACCGACGACGTAGGGACACGACGATATTTAATTGGTTAAAGAAACCACATCCCGTTAATCCTCATTTTATTAAGTCATAGAATATGAACTTGATAAAATCTCAGAAAAAAAGCAAATTGAGTGCGTCAAAGACATTTTGACGGTTATTGATAAATAAAAACAACAGGGTTTGGAGTCTTAATACATTTTATACATAAAATTATTTTTTATATTGTACCTATATGGTAATTGTTGTGTTTAAATGTAGGTATGCAGTTTTCCTATTGTTTTTTTTTTATATTGCAACAGTAAAACATTGTCAATTGTCATAACATTATTGTTGCACGTGTGTGTGTGGCTGCGCCCACACCCATTCGATTCAATAAACGTATGTCAGTGCGCTAATAGCAAGCAGTGGTTTTACTCGTTCCCTTCGTATATTTATCAGTGGCGACTCGCGTGCGCAATATACCCGCAAAATTGTAAAAAAAAAACCTACCATGTCTGGTACTAATTTCAGTTTTTTATCTAATTTTGATCATAGTGTCCAAAGTTGGAAAACTTACAAGAGTAGGCTTAAACAATATTTCATTGCGAATGACATTGATGCGGAGAAAGATGCTACGGGAACGAAAAGGCGAGCCATTTTCTTGAGTGCACTCAGCGATGGCACGTACAAACTAGCAGCGGACTTGGCATTGCCAAAGGAACTAGATAGCGTGCCATATGAGGATATATTAACTCTTTTGGACGAGCACTTCACGCCGACTCGCGTCGGATTCGGCGAGCGGCACAAATTCTACGCGGCAACGCAGCAACCAGGCGAATCTCACACGCAGTGGGCGGCGAGACTGCGAGGCCTCACCGTGCACTGCGAGTTCCTGAACGTGGAGGAGGCACTCCGCGATCGGTTCATGATGGGTTTGACGCCCGGGCTGGAGAAGGAGAAATTGTACGCACAGAATCTGCAAGACTTGACGCTAGCTAAGGCGATACAGTTAGCGGAAAACATACGTTGCGCCCGCGCGGGCGCCGCGGCTTCCAGTACCAGCGGCGTCGCCGACCCGAGCTCGGAACAGCTGTTCAAAATAACTAAGGATTATAAGAAAGACGGAAACGCGCCCAAAGTGAAGTGTACAGTGTGTGGTTATACCAACCATAAGTCGATGGAATGTCGGTTTGCAAATTACATGTGTAAAAAGTGTAAGGTTAGGGGTCACCTGCGGAGAATGTGTACGAAAGTTAATTTTGTGGATGCATGTGCCGAGGACGAGGACTGTGGTGATGACGGTGAGTTATACAATATCCGTTCTATTCGCGGAGAGCCTTTGGTAGAAACGGTGACGATCCGTGGATCGAAAATTCAATTCGAAATCGATAGCGGGTCTGCGGTCACTGTTATATTACAAAATACGTACAATAGACATTTTTCAGATGTACCATTGATACCAACGAACAAAAAGCTACAAAGCTATACGGGAGCGGCCATTAAATGTGCTGGAATGATCACGCTGCCCGTCTCGTTCGCGGGGCGCACCCACCCGCTCGACGCGCACGTCGTGTGCGACGGCGGCCCGCCGTTGCTTGGCAGAGATTTCATATCCTTGTTTAACTTACAGCTAACCCCAGTGCATTATTGTAGCAATGAAAAAGTCATTGAAAAATTACAATGTGAATATCCGCACTTATTTTCAGACAAATTAGGTTGTTATAACAAATCTAAAATTAATCTGACCTTGAAAGAACATTCGAAACCTATCTTTGTCAAAGGTCGCCCGATAGCATTCGCACTTAGCCCTTTATAAGGCAGAGGCTATATATTTACCACATTACTATAAACTGAAATCAAACTTTACTACCTACATTTTACGATACAATTTTAGTTGTATTTTCCTGAAATATAACATCATCTATTATTACTCTATAAAGCCTTGCGATTCCATGACTGTATTTCATTTTGGTCTAGTATTTTTACTTAACGGGGCCTTATAAAGGGTTAAGGACAAAATCGACAAAGAAATAGATAGGTTAGTCGATTTAGGCGTGCTGGTTCCTCTTGAACATTCCGAGTACGCATCACCGATCGTCCCGGTGTTAAAAAAAAATGGGAGCATTAGGTTATGCGCGGACTACTCGGTGAGCATAAATAAACAGCTGGTCGTAGAACAATACCCGCTGCCTACAGCGACTGAGCTTTTTTCTAAATTACACGGTGGCATTAAATTCTCAAAGCTAGACCTATCGATGGCCTATAATCAGTTTATGTTAAGCGATGAGTCACAGATGTTAACATGTATCAACACACATCGCGGGCTGTACAAGTACACGCGACTGGTGTTCGGCCTGGCCAGCGCGCCGGCCATCTTCCAGCGCGCCATGGAAAGCCTGCTGGCTGGCATGGACGGCGTGCTGTGCCTGCTAGACGACGTGCTAGTTACGGGCCGCGATGAGGGGGAGCACATACAACGCTTGCATATGGTTCTAAGTCGACTCCAAAGCGCAGGTTTGACCCTACAGAAAGAAAAATGCGTTTTTTTCCAAGACGAGGTTAGCTACTTAGGTTACATTATCGATAGGAATGGGTTGAGGAAATCGTCTCAAAAAGTAAAGGCGATGACAGACGCACCAGTGCCTAAAACTGTAAACGAGCTTCAGTCTTTCCTAGGCCTCGTAAACTACTACAGGAGTTTCGTTCCGGCAGCATCTTCCATATTAAGTCCGTTATACGACTTATTAAAAAAAGGGACAAAATGGGTCTGGACCGAAACACACAATAATGCTTTTAATAAAATTAAGCATTGTTTAGCGTCCGATCAGGTGTTGGCTCACTTCGACCCGAAATCGAAAGTCATTTTGACCGTGGACGCTTCCCCGTCTGGGCTGGCTGCGATCCTGTCCCAAGTCGATTCGGACGGCTATGAAAGACCCGTGTCGTTCGCTTCGCGTAGCCTTAATGCCGCTGAGAAACAATATTCGCAGATACAGAAGGAAGCCACAGCAATTGTGTTTGGAATACGCCGTTTTCACCAATATTTGTACGGAAGGTCAACTCCGTTTATATTACGCACAGATCATAAACCCCTGTTATCAATTTTCCGTCCAGAACGTGGCATTCCCGAAGTATCTGCGAATAGGTTACAAAGATACGCGATGTTTCTAAGCGGATATAACTACGCTATTGAGTACGTACGTAGCGCTGATAACAGCGCCGATTTTCTGTCGCGGGCTTGCCTACCGTCGCCGCCGTCGCCGGCGCCGGTCGGCCGCGGAGGGGGTGGGGCGGAGCGGGGACCCGGCCCCGCGGCCGATGCTTGCAACGACCCGCACTTTGATTGGGATCGAGCCGCGTACATATGTTTCGTTGTAGATGGAAGTTTGCCTATTTCTGTTGATGAACTACGTGACGAAACAAATAAAGATGTTATTCTAAATCAGGTAACATTTCATACCCTAAATGGCTGGCCTCGTAAAGTAAGTGACGAACGGCTCAAGCCGTATCATTTGTGTCGAACTCAGCTATCGGTGGAAAATGGATGCTTAATGCGAGGGCATAAAGTAGTTATTCCGGAAAAGTTACGTAAAAAAATAATGTTCGAACTACATACATCACATTTAGGTATAGTCAAAACAAAGGCAGAAGCGCGCTCGAGGTTTTGGTTCCCTGGGATAGATGAATCTATAGAGAAAATGATAGGTACCTGTGACGTTTGTATTCAGCTGAGATCGTCCCCCGCGCGAGTACCCATAGCCCATTGGGAGCCACCGCCGCGGCCGTTCTACAGAGTGCACATCGACTTCCTCGGCCCAATGAATAGTAAAACTTACCTAGTTGTCGTGGATGCCTATACTAAGTGGGTAGAGGTATACGACATGGGCAGCTCGTCGTCTTCTACTGCAGTAGTAGACAAATTGTACGATTTTATTTCTAGGTTTGGTTTGCCACAGACTATAGTCAGCGATAACGGCACAGCTTTTTTTTCGCAAGAATTTAATAGATTTTGTGATCTCAACGGTATATCGCACGTGACCTCACCCCCTTATCATCCGGCAAGTAACGGCCAGGCAGAAAGTTTCGTAAAAGTTATTAAGAAAGGAATAAAGTCAAGTTTAATCGCAGGTCATAATGTCAGGGACACCAAAAATAAGTTATTACAGTACATTTTTAATTATAGGAATTCCGTTAATTCTACCACGGGCTTTTCGCCGGCGCAGTTGGTCTACGGCCATAAACTGAGATCGCGCCTAGACTTGCTTCACCCCGTCATGTCACCGCCCTCACCATCGGCACTTGCCTTATCTAATGCTATAAAAAAAAGCAGTGTTCGCAGAATAACTTACTAAATCGGAAGAATAGACAATCATTTTTGCCAGGCGAATATGTGTTGTATAAATTTTTTACGAATAACAATAAATTCACTTGGTGTAAAGGAGTGGTTGAAAAAAGGATTGGTAAAGTCTTGTACTTAATAAAAAATAATATTTCTCTAATGAGTGTTAAGAAACATAAAAATCATTTATTGAAATACAAAGGTACTTCCGACAACCAAGCCCACGGGGACTACTTACCTGAAGGGTCGTCGCCCCCTGCATTACCTGTGCCGCTTTCCACGCCAACATCGCCGCTGGCGCCGCTGTCACCGGCGCAACCGTCCACTTCGTCACCTGTCTTCGGAATTAACGCCGGCTCGCTCGGAAACAAAGGTGCAGACTTCTCCAAACATTATCGGGGAAGAGAGAAACGAGGGTTCGAGCGGGTCCCAGTCTAATGACGAAGCAGACTTACTCGCACCACCAATTCGAAGAGTGGAATCGCCGGGTCCGTCCAAAACAGATGAAGAGGAGGAGTTCCACGAGGCCTTAGAACATAAGGGTCCAGAGGGCTTCCAAGAAGGAACGGTACCTAAAAGGTTGTTGCGGAAGCGTACCAATGTTAATTTTAAAAAGTATTTTTAGGTTATTTAGTTTTGTAACTAGAGGGAGGAAGTGTTGCATATGTGTGTGTGTGGCTGCGCCCACACCCATTCGATTCAATAAACGTATGTCAGTGCGCTAATAGCAAGCAGTGGTTTTACTCGTTCCCTTCGTACTTAATTAATTTGTTTTAGATATGGTTCTCAGCGGCCCCCAAAAAAACCAACCTGCGGTCATAACTGTAACGCCTTTAAGTGTGCTTCATTAAATTCTAATGACATTTTGTATTTTCAAAGAAGTTTTTATGCAACTAATAATAAAGTAGGTCAAGATAGTTTTTTGTTGATACACGTCAAAGCAACTCCTGTTAGAAGGAAACGCCCCATATGTGGTATAAGGAAAAGAAACCAGAGTCTTAAGTTTATGATAAAAAAGGGAACTGGCGTATCAGTCCCTGTATGTAAAAAAGCGTTCATTGGAATACTAAATATAACAAAAGGACGTCATCAAGGTGTGGTAAAACGTAATTTCTTCACCGGGC
This sequence comes from Acleris holmiana, assembly GCA_949316455.1. Lineage (NCBI taxonomy): Eukaryota > Metazoa > Arthropoda > Insecta > Lepidoptera > Tortricidae > Acleris > Acleris holmiana. The sequence goes on along the minus strand of OX438762.1, from coordinate 66,210,694 downwards.
AATCACCAACTGAAAAGCGTGGAGGTGATCGAAAACATTTTGCATACAAGGCTAAATGGGAGGCAGTGGAAAAGTTCATTATGTCATTTCAACCTATTGAATCGCACTACTGCCGGGGAAAAGATCGCAAACGTCTCTATTTACATCCTGAGTTAAGTATAAATAAGATGTACCAGATGTACGAAGACCAAGCTCGGCAAGATTTAGGAGTGTTATATAGTTTTTTTAGAAATGTGTTTAGCACAAGGTTCAATATTGGATTTGGAAGCCCACGCCAAGATGTCTGCTCTACGTGTTTACAATTGTATGAGAGAATTAAAACAGAAACTCGTCGGGCTGAGAAACAAAAACTGATTACTGAATATCGTATTCATAAATTACGAGCAAAGGTTTTTTTTACACTACTGCAAACAAATGAACCACATATACTTGTAATTTCATTCGATTGCCAGAAAAATCTCCCTCTGCCAAAAATTCCTGATCAGTCGGTGTACTATTCAAGACAATTGTATATGTATAACTTTACCGTCGTTGTTGGTTCATCATACAGCAAATTAAATTAGGACAATGTTTATGCATACACATGGACTGAGGACGTGTCCTTCAAGGGCTCAAAGGAAATCTGCTCTGCACTTTTTCACTGTCTCCATCAATTAAACACAAATAATATTGAAATCATTCGTTTGATGGCCGACGGATGCGGAGGTCAAAACAAAAACTCCATATTAATTGGCACGGTTATGAAATGGATGCAGTCGGCGTCCCGCTCCGTTAAAGAATTACAATTATTTTTTCCCGTAACCGGTCATTCCTTTTTACCAGCTGATCGCATATTTGCATTAACAGAAAAGCAATAAAAAAAATGGAGACCATTCTTCAGCCAGAGGAATATATGGAGATCACAAGCAAACATGCAAGTGTGCTAAAATTGGGCACAGAGATACCGATTTTTGATTGGAAAAGTGCTTGCAAAGGTGTTTTGAAAGGCACACAGAGCTTTCACTTTCAAATAAGACAGTGTAAACGCTTTATTATCACTCGCAAAAAACATGCAGTGTTTATCAGGAGAAATATCGTATCATAGTGATAAAGGCGAAAGCAAAAGTATAACCAAGAGAGGTAAATGTATTAAAGATATAAATCCAGAACCAATACGTTGTGGAGTTCCCGGAAAAAATGCTAAATTGGTTGATGTTCGAAAACTTTTATCCACGCATTTTGGCGATGATTGGCAAAATTTTGAAGTACTTAAACTTTATGTCAGTTTTAAATTGTGAAAATATTATTGGACGACCAATTATTGAAGATGATGCCGAGAATACCTATGAAGATATGGAAGAAGTAAATTATTACGTATGAATGATTTTATCTGGTACGAAAAAATGATTAGAGATTAAAATAGTAAAAATGAAAGTACCTAATTAAGATTTTATAACACGACAGAATCTTTTCAATTAAACGTAAACATCTGATTTAACAACACTGTTGTTTTATTAATGGGGTAAAAAGAAAATTAATGCATAATACATTTCAAAACATAGTTAGGTGGCAACCCTATTCATACATAATTATTATTTTATCAAACTAATCTATATCCAGTACAATTATTTCAAACATAGTTAAATCCATCATGTGTTTTTTCAAACTTGGCCAAATACGAGACAATTAAATCAAATCCAAGTTAAAATCCATTTTTTACGCCATATCCATCTTCTACAATCAAAATTTAATAGGCTTTTGATTTTTTAGGTAGTCCGTCATATTAAAATACTGTTCTAAGCATCCTAGAAATAAAATCAGGGTCACAAAAGGTTTTTCACGATTATCTCAAAATAAAGTTCGATGGAGTTAGCCACGTTTGATATGTATTGACACATTTGTTAAGTTAAAAGATTTGAAAAAATACAAAAATAAAATCTTTTCATTGTCAGATTAGGCGAATCCCTCCAGATAATCGTCAGATTATGAGACTGCACGTTTAGGGTACATATGAACCATATATATCTTAATCTGACGCGCTCGAGTATTTCAAAATGGCGTTTTTTTTTTTTGGACATTCTAATAATGGCCGCGAGTTTGGGTCACATCCAAATCGTCAGATTATTACAAAAGAGCCTTCTTTTAGGTTCACTCAACATCCCCTTTGAAAATCTGACGCGCTCAATGTTTTTTTTTTCTGTGTTCTACCCTTACGTACCGCCACCCCTATCATGGAAACAATCAGATTAGCATACGTATGTTTTCAAAAATACGTAGGACATGGATGCTATTAATATCTGACGCGCTCGAGTATGTCCATGCAACTGTTTTTTATTACATTTTTGAAAATTTATACCCGCTCCCCCACCGATGAAAGTGTATATATTATATGATATTTTTTTCTTCTTATCATCTAAGTTTCGCAATCCAATAGGTCTCTTTGACGCTCGAGTAAATCCCGATTTAGCACCCTGGGCTCCCCTACTATTATAGTATTTCTGAATATCCCGCAATATTTTTTACATACATACATACATAACATCACGCCTTAATTCCCAGAGTGGGGTAGGCAGAGCTACAGAAATACCAACAACTCTAAACTTGTTGATAATTCTGTAACCACATTTTGCAGAAGTAGGCTAAGATGTTTACCAGTGTACCTTTAGTGACAGGTTGCAAGCCCATCGCCTAACAGCACTACAAGCCCTTATTCCCTTAGTCGCTTCTTACGACATCCACGGGAAGACATGGAGTGGCACTATTCTAACCCGGCAACCACACGGGCTTTTTACGTATCGGGATAAATATAAAATAGCTGTTACATAGAACGGCACAGTACCTAATGGAAATAATAAGACTACCATAATTAAAAGCTGTACATTTTGACACATGCACGTGGTGTCGCTTATACCTTTCTACTCATGTACGTTTTTACCTTGATGCATTTAAACACGTGTTCACGATAAAAATTACACATTATGATACTTGTTCGATTGGACCCGAACACATTTTAACTCCAGTCCATTTTAACCATGCACATTTTGACGTTCATACTTTTTGCCACATAGACAGCCGGCCCGTATGGACATTTTGACCCCTGCACATTCCAACCGTTGAACATTTTTTCACGTTGACTACCCACTCCCGGAATGTTCTGTCATACTACTTCGGGTGTCATCGACCCCACGGCAGGAATCTGCAGTGATGAAGTCGCGATATAACCGCGATGCAGCATCGATGCAGTCATAATGCAATATTCTTTAATTCCTTCACTTTTCCTATACTGTAATTCTATGGAACTTGCTAACTATGTAAACAAACAATATATTGAAATTGACATCTAATGTCAATTTTAGAATGGTGGCTTGTTTACATAGTTAGCAAGTTCCATAGAATGATACTTTATACTTGTCTATCCAAAACAGTCGCGCGTAAGTTTAGTAGCGATGCTGAATCAATACAGTCGCGCGTATACACCGTGTTTTTTTTGATTTACGATAACTTTAAGGGCACGTTCTTCAAGTCAAATTAAGCTAATTTCCCGAAGACAGACATATGATAACTCGTACGGTTATAAAGATATTCAATTATTAAAATTAATCAGTTAATCACGTTAAACTAATGTAAAAGGCTCTTAATTGATACCTAACAATTTTCTTTTAATTACCTATTATGAGTAAAGAGTTTTCAATTGTTAGGTCGTGCACCTGTCAAGTGTTATCTTTACTTGTGTGTGTGTATGTCACGCTGACTTGACGTATTTGACACTAACTATGAGTTAACTCTAAAGACCCTTTTAGAATGATTGAAGACACAACATTTAATTACTTTGTTCTAAACATTTTTCTTTATTTTTTTTTGCAATATTTTAAAATCTAATGTACCACGTAGTTTCTATACGTGTACCTAACAATATGCCGAAGTTATCGTAAATCAAAAAAAACACGGTGTATAACGATGCAAAAGCTATACTATGCAATTGCACTGTATATACACACAGGGTGTCCCAGGAAGTAGTGTCAAGCGGAAGTCCAGAGGTAGTGCACCTCAAGGGGCATCTGAATCACCCCCATGTATGTTCAGCGATTTTTCGTAGTTTCGGAGTTATTGATCATTTTAATCGGAAGTATTGTAATTTTTCCTTATGTCCATGTTTCGAAAGACCCTTAATTTCATGTATTATTTCAATATTTTTTCATTGGGTACCTACATTGGTAGAATAATTATGAACTTAGGATGTATTTAAAGCTACTTGCCAATTTCTTTTTCAAGTAATTTTTGTGTATAATTTCACGAAGTTTGTTTCTCCATACTAGATGAAATGGGAACTAGGGCTCAATTAGTAAGGAGAAAGTAACTTTGTGTGATTACACAAAAAGTTGACATAAAAAAATATTGGCAAGTAGCTTTAAAAACATCCTTTGTTCATAATTATTTTGTCGATTTAAGAATCCACTGAACAAATTATGACATAATACATGAACTTAAGGGTTTTTCGAAACATGGACATAAGGAAAAATTACAATAATTCCGATTAAAATGATCAATATCTCCAAAACTACGAAAAATCGCGGAACATACATGGGGGTGATTCAGATGCCCCTTGAGGTGCACTACCTCTGGACTTCCGCTTGACACTACTTCCTGGGATATCCAAACTGAGAAAAGGGCGGTAAAAGAGGAGATAATAAAACAGTTTGTTATGAAAGATCTTGGACCTGCGATAAATGTATTAGGAATACACGTGAGTCATAAAGACGGAAAAATAAATCTAAATCAGTCAAGCTACATTAGAAAAGCTTTGGAACGATTTAGGTTAACAGATTGTAAATCTGCTAAAACACCAATGGAAGTTGGTTTGAAGCTTGATAAGACTGAGAAAAATAGAGATTATGATTATAGGATCTTGATCGGATGCCTAATGTATATCGCTGTCTGTACGCGTCCTGACATAGCGCATTCTGTGAGTATGCTTAGTCAATTCAATGATCGCTATTCAGAAGTTCACTGGAAAGCAGCGAAGCGAGTGCTTCGGTATCTAAAGGGCACAATGAACTACAACATCACGTATGAGAAGAGAGGGTTGAATGTGACAGGATCAGCTGACACGGACTGGGCGGCGGCTAGTGTTGTCGATCGTTGGTCGTACACCGGTTAGGCGGTTACACATTTAAGGTAGGAAAATCGTTAGTTTCTTGGGAGAGTCGCAAGCAACGTACAGTGGCTCTTTCCAACACAGAAGCTAAATATATGGCTTTATCAGATGCGTGCAAAGAGGCATTGTTTATAAAAGCGTTCATGTTGGAATGCTTAAACGTAAACGCAAACATAATGGTATACAACGACATTCAATCTGCTATAAAATTGTCAAAAAACCAAATGTTTCATGCTCGAACTAAGCATATTGATGTAAGACATCATTTCATTCGTGAGAAATATATGATATGGGTAGTTTTCAAAAAAATTGTACATAGTTAAGGGCTTAATGAAAACAAAATCACGATCGCGTCCTTTGTATAACGAAAGTTAGTCATACAACCTGTATGGGTAACTTTCGTCACACAAAGGAATCAATTAAGTTTTGTTTTAATTAAAGCCCTTAACTATGTACAATATTTTTGAAAACGACCCATATTTCACTACATAGTATAAAACAAAGTTGCTTTTTCTGTCCCTATATCCCTATGTATGCTTAAATCTTTAAAACTACGCAACGGATTTTGATGCGGTTTTTTTAATAGATAGTGATTGAAGAGGAAGGTTTATGTATAATACTTTAATCCGGAGCGAAGCGAGGGCGGGTCGCTAGTATATAAATATTATGAGTACAAATGATGTGTTAGCGGATGTTTTGACGAAGCCTTTATGCATTGAAAAGTATCAGCGTTTTGTTAGACTTTTATACGCTTAGTGATTAGTACCTAGTTTAGCTTTATAGTGTGTTTGGTTTCTGAACATCAGTTTAAGGGGTGTTGTTGGATCATTTTAACTACATGTTTGTACCTAAACCTACTGGCTGTAAACTAGTATTTTGAACTTGACGGTTGCAATAATTAACTATTATAACATTCGACTAGCAGATTCTGTATCTATACATATTGTGTGCTTATGGAATATACGTTTTTAATTTAATTTCTTTATTTTCTCTTATATTATTAATGTTAACAAGTCCAGTTATAAAATAGTATGTATATATTTTTCTCAGACCTTGTGACAAGATTTTGGTTATCTATTTGTCTACATACCTTCCGTGCTGCGAGTCATTTCAGTTTTACTGCAGTTTTTTTTCAATACCCGAAACTTTCAGTGTGACCCTAGAAGACTTGACAAATGTGCACTTACTTCTTCATCTCGAAAAGAGCCTTTAGTGTAAACAGTATATAATTGTGTACCTTGCCCCCTTCTCCCGGTCGTTTGTCATCGCAGTTCCCGTCCGAGCTGTCGGAGGTTTGGCCCGCGTCAGCGCTGGTGCACGGAATCACGTAGGGTAGCGTCGCCACGCTGCCGCGCCCCTTGCCGCTTCCGCGTTGCCCTGCCCCACCTATAATAAAAGATACCTCTCACATATTCTCGAATCAACTAGAAACTTATTTTATTTCATGTAAACTCCAAGGCAACTAGAATTAAAGTTAGAATACTTTGCAAAGTAATTCCTATGAGCTTTTAACAATATTTACCTTCACCTTCTTGCTCGTTCCTGCTGGAAGATCCGCCTGCACCACCAGGGATAACAATTTTCAATGGCGGAACCTTAGGTGCTGTGGATTCCATGTTTTTCTGGTCTTCTGAGTCACCATCTCCAGCATCTTTATTTTGGTTTTGCTTTGGACTTGCGACAGGGCTCTTTCTTTCTTGCTTATTTAGCTGGGCGTTCGACCCCCCTTTGGCACCACTGGACGACTTACCCTTTATTTAACAGGAATAAATATAGCGGTTAAAAAAAATAAAACATGTATATTAAACGGAGATGAGGGATAAGAATAAGTAATATTAGAAGGGTAACTATCCCCCCACGCGCGCTCCCGCTTGGCCTGTTAACAGTCCCAGGAATACTTATCAAAGCAAACACTAGCGGGTTGCCGCCCAGAATCGGCGCTTGCAGTAAACGTGCAACAATATTTCAAATGAAGCTCCATACGAAATTGTTACTTCCGTAATTGAATACGTGCTTTATGTATGATAATTGTAGGACGATATCAACGAAGTTAGAATCTTATTTATTATTTGTAACATAAACACAAAGAGCGTATTTTTTTAAACAAAAACCGAATAACATATATTCATTATTTACCTATGCACTTTTTATTTAGATTTAACAAATACTTGTTTCAAAACACTACAGTAAAGAAAATACGATTCGCCTTCAGGATCTTGCTCTTGGTTTTTACTATAGTCACTGTTACGAGTACCAAATAAGCGTTTTATTGAATACTGCACCTTTTAACTGATACAAGATTTGTCGTGTTGATTTGTGGTTGAGACGCAAACTATTTAAAGGTTATGGTTTATCGTCTAGTTTACAGGTAAATAAACTTTTTCTACGCCAAGGACGTTTCGGGCTTAGTTAGTATTATATACTTACCTTATTAATATCGCAATAAGGTATAATGCGTACGATCACTAATGGGGGTAAGATAGCCATATACGATGGCCTTATCTGGTCAACTGACTTAGTGTTCACACAACACCGTTCACCTAATGTGCTGACAGATTTGAGCATTCGTTAGAATGTGCTTACCGATTGGTTATTCGAACAGAATAAAAGATTATTACGCATATTTCTTCGAACATTCTAGCAAAAACTAAAGTAACGGATCAAAAGTGCTCAAGTACCTCAGCACCGTAATAGGGCGATCGTATCTATGATCGGATTCGGTTAACTGACGTCGCCTTTACATCGTCAAAACAGTACGATTACTCTATCGCATCCAGCGACTCATGTAATTGTGCTTTAAGTTATAAATTAACCAATACATAAAACAATAGGAAATATGCACTGATTTTCTTCATTTTTTTATGATAGCTTATATCGTTTTATTACTGTTAAATAATAGAATCAGAATCAGAATAATCTTTATTCAAGTAGGTTTACAAATTATAAACTCTTTTGAAACGTCATATTAGCGACTTAGCCTAAATTGACTGCAGGTTCAAATCGCGACCGATCAGAGAAGAACCTCTCTGTCAACTCAACTCTGTCGGATGTCTTTTTTTTTTCGACGTTCGCAACCTTTTGTCGTAAGGACTAAACATTTTATTACAAGCAATTCAGTCCCAAGCATTGTTATCATTTATATAGTCTTTAATACTATAATATGCTTTAGAAATTAGTTTACGCTTAACGTAACTCTTAAATTTATTTACTGATAGTTCAGTAACATTACTTGGGAGCTTATTATAGAACCTAATACAATTACCCATAAAAGAGTTTTTTATTTTATGAAGCCGCGTAAAGGGCACTGCGAGCTTATATTTATTATATATTCAGCACCAAAACGTAAAATGTAGTTTTTTTTTTTTTATAATTTCATTATATTTCAGGCGTTTTTAACGTCCGCCATTATGACGCGCTTGGCGTGTGACGTCAAAGTCTATGACAACTTAAAAACAAAATGTAACCTACATATTGTTGAATTCTTGTCATAGAATAGGAACTAAAGGCATAGACGTAGCCTTAAAATGGAAGCGCCAGCACAATACCCGTCGCGAAAATTTCAATATGATTGTACAACAAGTTAAAAAAGGAAAGATTATAGTGTCCCGTTCTTGCTAAAACTAGCCGTACACACCTAGTCACAATGGTCAACCAACTGGCGATCATGTGACCATGGTCGTAAATTAGCCTGCCAAATCAAAAATCTCTTAAAGATAGTACCATACCACCAGTAGTAGTAGTTATAGTAGTATTGTATACTATTGAACTAGGCTAACCTAGGTCTCCAACGGATGTCATGTTTTTTTTGTCGTGTGTATTGTTTATCGATCGCAGGCTGCCGTTGCGACTTCATATTTGTTAGAATTTATTTTGACAACAATATATTATGTGGTGTTTGATATAAACGTGAAGAACAATAAACAGCAACATGGTGTGTGTTGTGTTTGAATGCAGATCTTATATATCCCGCAAGAAAAACAAATCGAAAAAAATTGCTTTCACTGGTAAGGCGGCATATTGAATATATTTCAAATTTGAATCGTCAGATAGCATTGTTAAAACGTAGAAATGAAGAATATCATTATCCGAAGTAAACATGTGTGTTCGAAATATCTTTAAAGCAATATTTAGCTAGAATTTTAATGTTTTGTTATATGTTAACTATGACGTTATAATTTCGCATCGATAAATCAGTTGCGAAGTTTAATGTTATTATTTATTAGGGCAATAAGTTATAATATTAGAAATATGGTTTATTTTAGGTTCCTTGACGACAATTATATTAAGCAAAGTTAAATAGAAGCTATTTCACGACCAAATTCGTCTTGGTCGAAATATAGTCGGTTTTGCTCAAAATATTTGAAGATGACTGCTATGGTGGCACTCCACTTGGGGTTGCGTGTTCGCGTTGAGTCAGTAGGAAGGAAAAATATGCACCACGAATATTTGGGCAAGTACCTCTAAGCAGAGTGCGAGCATTAGGTAAACAAATTGCGCAGACTTGTTGCAGTGCCCCCCCTAAGCTCATGTCCCTACTCAAACGCTTTCGTGAGATTAAGTCATGGTTTGTACTTGCATCTTATACGATTACCTACAAATGTGACTCACCAAAATAGACAACCAATCAAGAACCTGTTGACCAAGTATTGCTATTATTCAATTCTTTAGCTGATTAAATAAGGTTCAACACGGTATATAAAAATGATTGTACATATCGTACAGTCAGCAACGAAACTTGCCGAACAAAATAACGTTACAAAAGATACTAGACACATGAATTGTACATAAGTTACTGATCATAGTTACAAACAAAATTCCATTTACATTATAAATTACCAAAAGTAGCTATACAGTATATTTCCAAAAGTGGCTGGACAGTATATTTCCAAAAGTGGCGAGACATTATATTTTCAAAAGTGGCTGGACAGTACTCTTCCGAAAGTTGCTGGACTGTATATTTCCAAAAGTGGCCGGACATTATATTTTCAAAAGTGGCTGGACAGTAAACTTCCACGAGTTGCTGGACGTAGTATCGTTTAAAAGTGATTTGTTAAATCATGACCGGACTAATTTTCGAATTAAGACTGATGACAATCACAGAAAAAAGTACAGAACTGTCATATAATACATCTGTCTCTTTAATTTTGATCGTGACATCATTGACATGTCATTTGTTTATGCCAGCCTCTCGCTTCTTACACTTTTTTTACTATTTTAGATTTTAACCGACATCGAAAAGAGGAGGTTCTCAATTAAATTGTGTTTCACGTCATTTATGAATAGATTTTACAAATTCTTTTCTTTAATGGATAAGTTACACTCTAAGGGATGCACAGTGTTGCCGCTCCATAGTAGGTAGCGGACTAAATTATTTCTAAGGTTTTTTGTTAACCTCTTATCTTTTTATAGTACAGAATGAAGTATTATAGATAAAAAAACTAAATTAATATATATTAGGCACTATATTCTGGGAAATTTAAGGAAAATTAACATACTGATAGAAAGAATATATTATTCAGACTCTTCGCAGCTGGGTAGGCTCACATCATCCAAATCGTCTTGCTTATGTACTCTTCTGATGAGATTAATTATATTTGCAAAAGTCCTCGATCGCTTCTCTGGTGCAACACGTTCCATTTCGAATGAAATAAGTCTTGCAAATTCTTTGATTCGGGGATCTGTGGGTTCCACTTGGTCAAAAGTTACTTCAGGTATTCCAGACGTGTTCATTATCACTAAATTTTTATCCAATTTACTTCGGGTATAGACCATAGCATCAACAATTTGATCAGAGGTTACCTGAGCTCCCTTGTCTGCATATGTTTTTATAGGAAATTCATCTTCTTCTTTTGAAGGCTTATTTTTTTTTGCACGAGGAGGTAAACAACTCAGTATACTAGGCGACGAAGGTCTTGAATTATCTTCTTGGCTAGCCATGATAAAATAAATTTTATTTCGACGAACGAACAATAACAAATTATCGGAATACAGACAGAAGCATTAGTTCCTACAATAGAAATATGCACCTACCCACTTTTACAAATATTACACAAATATTACATGACCATAGATATTACTAATCTTTATAGAATAGTTACAAGTTTCTTTTAAGTATTGCCAGAAAAAAAACGAAGAATGTTGTGAAATATTAATCAGTCAGATCACTTGCATTGCTGTCTGAATCGATAGCGGTAGAAGTCGCTTTTTGATAATCATAAGGTTTAAGCATTCTAGTAACTTCAATGGGTAAAGGTTTAGTTTGTTTAACAGGAACTTTTCGGCAGCTCGAAATATACGGATCTGAAGTCACAAGTAGTCTATTAAAGACATCTCTTATCGTTGACTCTCGGGAACATTTTCTGGAATGAAACTCACGATAACTTTTAACATCCTTGTTTCGAGCTTCTTGTGCTTCTTCTGACAGGAGGCCAATTGGTAACAAAGTATGAGAAATCACAATTGCAGAATGCATTAATATTTTGTGTACGGTTGTAGGCATGTAGTACCAAGGGTATAATTTTATAAACAATGCAGCAGTTTTCAAACAGTATATATTAAATTTTATAGTGTCAATGTCAAGACCGCTTGAAAGTGTTATCAAAATTATGTGAAAGCGGTAAATTAAAGATTTATGAACCCCCGTAATAGTAGCTGATATTTCAGTATTTTCGAAAAACCGCCTAGCTGTATTTCCATCGTTGGAACTTCCGTAGCCGGGTTTTGGACGATCTACAATTAAACCCAACTGCTCTTTGAATCCTTGTTGAATATTTTTCTTTGTTTCTTCAACCTTTGCTTTATCATTGGCTTTTGTGACACGCCACTTAGCGATCTTTAATTTGTAGCCAATATGAACTAAACATTCGAACATCCTTAACCAAGCATGAAGAATAGATATGCCAAAACGAAGGTTTTCAACATCAACTGGAGCCTGACGAGCAGCTGCAATGGAATTGAACTTCGCTGATGTAAGTTTGCAAATATAGCATCTTTGAGCGGAGGAGGTACTAGTTACGGCATTACATACTTTGCCATCTGTCATGGTGAAATACAAGGCATGAGAAACAGGATAATTTATATTTCCACATTCAATAATAGTAGGCCTTAAGTTACTTATTTCCAGTTCTACTCGCGACATCTCTTGTCTTGTTAAATCTGCTGTTTCATGCTCATATTGAAGATGTAGCGGTCGACAAAATCGCGGTGAAGAAGGCCGACTATTTTGCCACAGCACTACATCTTTTTCTTTTTCTGTATCGCCAACCAATCTTAAAGGAACCATACAAGTAACAATCATGCTTCCGTCTTTAGATAAAGTTTCCTGAAATTTTTGTTTGTACTCTGCAAAACCAGATGTACCATCTATACCCCATTTAATATGTAACTTTAAATTAGTTACATTATCAATAGACATCAACACTTCAGAAATCGATTGGGCAAGTCTTATGCAAGTGTGATCAAGAATATCCTGTAAAGCGATGCAGACATGCTTCTCCGAAGCAGAAATGGCATTTTCATTAGGATAACAAAGCTTTTTGGCCGCTAAAACCTTCTTATACGAAGGGAATCTACTTTTAGCTGCCTCTCTGATGACATTATATTGGTGTACCGATAATTGTGCATCTAATAAAACACACAAAGCTTGATCAGCCGTTAAGATATCATTATCAGAATCAAATGATGATAAACATGATTTTAGTTCAACAGATGAAGCAGCTGATACTTTGCTAATAACCTTTGCTTTATCATTCTGTCCCTCTTTGCGATAACTCATGGAAGCTGCATATGATAGTTCATTTCCAGTGGCATTTTGTACCAAATGTTCCACTTTTCGGCGTTTCGACCTTGGACCCACTACGTCGAAAGACGAAGATGGGCGACCTGGCCCTGCAACAGGCATATTAGATGGGAATGTTTCTTGTCCTCGAAGCCAATCTACATGATTTTTATAAAATAAATCTTTTCTTCGACGAACAGCAAAGTATTTTTTTTTTAATTTACTAAAAAAAGTTGAAACCTTTCCTCTTACTTCATCTTGGTATTCTGGCGGGTAATTTAGCTTCTGCTTCACAAATTCCAATAAATTTGTATATTTTCTATCCAAACTTTTCGATAGATCTCGAAATATAGCCGCTACAAGCTCAACACGGCTTAATTCCACAAAGTGCCCTGCAGTAAACAATTATTATTACAATTAGAATTAGCAAAAAGTAGCAACATTGGGTTTTATATTCCAGTAATAGAAGGTCAATACTTCACTATCATTAACATTTTATCGCGGCACGAAATGGCATGTTATACTTAAAAGTCAATAGAAGAAAAAAATCCACCTCCATTTAAGCTGTGCATTTAAATATTCCGTAAGGTATTAAATTTTAGTGATATTTTAATAAGATAAAACATTTTTACAAGACAATACCTTGGTGTACAGAATCCATAATCCAAATTTGATATCAAGTGTAACTACACTTTGATATCGTACTTTGAAACACCTCACTCGAAATCACTTAAACGTCTTATAAATAAACTGTACAACTTTGACAAGTGTCTTGATAATGTTTCTGTGAGAAAGTACCCTCGTTTTGGCATTATGTGATACATTATTAAAGCAAGTTCAATAAATAATGTTTTTATTAGATCTACCTGCAAAAAAAAAAAACGTTTTTTTCCTACCGCGGCAACACTGTGGGATGGTGGTGGCCCTATTCAGGATTTTATAAATTTTCAATTGAATAGTTTTGCTTCATTCCATACAAGGTTTTCTCGCGGTTTTACTTGTAGATCGTTCCTATAGCTCCAATTTATACCCACTAAAATGTTTGATAACAACACGACTGAATTCAATTATTAATATCTACTTACTTACGTCTATTACATAATTACAAGTTTTTTTAATTTATTTACTAGATATCGTGTTCTCAGAAATGCGTATACATCGGACTGTAGGGTCGAAAATATTTTTCTACCTGTCGACTATTTATGTTGCGATGTTTGTATTTACAGATATTTATGACCTCGTCTGTACTAAAATGTTCAGCGACTTTTGAAGATGACTGTATCAAACATGATATTTAAATGATATACCTTATTGCCATAGTTATAATTACCTACTCATGTGTTTTGATAGTCGGGCTTATCAAAATCTAGTCCTATGAAGAGTAAACACTTCATGTAAAGTGGCACTACACTTCCTATTTTATAATAAATAGTTTTCATATTCCTAATTTTCCTAGTTTTCTAGTTTATTTCAAACAGTATTTCAAGAGATTTTTCCGATGAACTGTTTGTTTTCTATTAAACCTTTTTTAAGACAAGTAGCTATTCTTCTTTTTGAATTGGACATTCCACGAACATTTTTTGTATCTTTTGTTTTTAATTCTGTCAATATAAGTGATTTACATCTGCAGTACTGCAATCGGTACTTAGTGATTATTGTAAAAAATATAAAAATAAAAATAAAGTAAACGATGCCATACAATATGTATATTAATGAACACGATCGGCACAAGATAATTGTACTAAAAGAGCAAGGTTCACCCATTTCAGACATTGCTTTGGAGCTTGGAGTATCGGTAAGTGCAATAAAAACTACAAAAAATTAACAAGATATATATCAATGGCATTCAAACGATTGATATTTCTTTAAATTTCAGCATACCACAGTTTGCTTATGGATAAAACGTTGGGCAGATATTGGCAATGTCCACGAGCATAAAAGAACTGGAAGACCAAGAAAGACATCACGTCAACAAGACATTGACATGATTGGACGTTTTAGAGAAAATGGTTTTGTGCAGACTCGAGTCGTTGCTTTAGAAAATAATATTTCAATGAATACCTTGAGGCGACGACTTCACGAAAGTGGTGTCCACAATCGTGCTCCGGCAAGGAAATTGAAACTGTCGGCAAGACACAAATTACTAAGACTGCAATTTGCTGGAAGATATCTAAATTACGATTTCTCAAAGGTAATATTTTCCGATGAAAAAACGTTCAAGTCGACGGAAACCGGGCGAATAACATTGTGGAGGATAAATAAAACTCGTTACGACGAACGTAAAATTGTAGAAAGTCCTATACCGTTTATTCACGATAATTGTTCAATACACAAAGCACGTATCTGCCAAGCTTGGTTCCGAGAAAATTGTGAGCGTGTGCTGGAAATCAGTTTTCCACCAAAAAGCCCAGACCTAATTGTGATTGAGAATTTATGGGGCCTAATGGTCCAAGCATGGGATCCTGAAACTCCTCGTACAAAACAAAATATAAAGAACCATGTACTTGAATGTTGGGAAACATTTAGGGGTAGTCAGACATGCAAAAATATGGTGCAGTCCATGCAAGAACGCTTGCAAGCAGTGATTGATGCGGAAGGTGGACACACTCGATTTTGATTAAAACAATCTGAGGAAAGTTCGAGCCAGTGATGTTATGATTAAGTTACACATTAACATGATACATTTATTTTTAAGAGTTAATTAAACATGTATAAACGTTAATGTTATAAAACGCCTTTTTATTGACTTCTGAAAACAATTATAAATTATAACATGCAATATGTTGTACAGTCGGCCTTACAAGTAGCTGCACACATTTGTACCTTGTCGCTTTACCGCCTTTGACACATTAGTTCAGCAGTTCAAACATAACGATAAAGTGACAAAGGACTAAAGTGCGTAGCAACATAATTATGAGGCCGGCCGTACATTTTACTTACTTATACAGGGTTTAGTAGTTTAGACATTAATAAATAAAAACCGATTATTTTTTTCCTCCAAAACCTGTGGCATTTTAGGCTCAATATTTGGTGAAATAGCATCTTATGCTTGGGAAAATAAATCAGCAAAACGACAATCAATTTGGAGTCTGGGCCCGATCCCCCATACTTACACGGTTATACCCTTTATACACATATCATGTTCAGCAAATTTTGACATTTTACAGATCAGGCTAATTATGTAATTAAATATGTTCAGCAAGTTCTGAGTAGTTTACATGTCAGTGGATTTATGTAGTCAGACTTGTTCAGCAAATTTTGTTATCTTACAGATCAGTTTAATCATGTAATTAAATATGTTCAGCAAGTTTTGAGTAGTTTACATGTCAGTGGATTTATGTAGTCAGACTTGTTCAGCAAATTTTGTTATCTTACAGATCAGTTTAATCATGTAATTAAATATGTTCAGCAAGTTTTGAGTAGTTTACATGTCAGTGGATTTATGTAGTCAGACTTGTTCAGCAAATTTTGTTATCTTACAGATCAGTTTAATCATGTAATTAAATATGTTCAGCAAGTTTTGAGTAGTTTACATGTCAGTGGATTTATGTAGTCAGACTTGTTCAGCAAATTTTGTTATCTTACAGATCAGTTTAATCATGTAATTAAATATGTTCAGCAAGTTTTGAGTAGTTTACATGTCAGTGGATTTATGTAGTCAGACTTGTTCAGCAAATTTTGTTATCTTACAGATCAGTTTAATCATGTAATTAAATATGTTCAGCAAGTTTTGAGTAGTTTACATGTCAGTGGATTTATGTAGTCAGACTTGTTCAGCAATTTTTAATATTTTACAGATCAGGCTAATTATGTACTTAAACATGTTCAGTAACTTTTGTAAAAATAATGTACATTGACTTTTGGTATTCCCAAATGTCTACAGAGATTTGTACAACAGCCTGTTCAGTTACATATGAACCTTTATAGTGTGCAGGTGTTTTGAAAATTTGGATGTGTTCATGGACTTTCGTTGCTGACTGTACTTCAAAAAGTTTAGATTTTAAAACCATTGCTAGATTTTAAGCGATATAAGGTGACGCTTTATATCTTTATTAGGGCCATTGGTAAGAATAATCTATATTGTAGCACTATTATATCACTCATTTACCACTATTGCAGTTAATACAAGCTGCTGTAGAACTTTTAAGTGCTAACGCCGGTGCCTAATTCGGACTATAAGAGAGTTATAGCGTGCTCTTTCACTAATATTTAGGACGAGCTATCGCTATTGGTGTTAAATTGAACTAATAACCGGCTATTATAGAACTTATTTTATCGCTAAAATGTTAGTTGGGCTGGGAGGAACTGTTTTTCTTTACAGACAACTATCGAAAATATCAGTTTACTACAAGGAAAACTAAATCCTTGCAGGCAACCAGTGGCCTGGGAGGAACTGTTTTTCTTTACAGACAATTATCGAAAATATCAGTTTACTACAAGGAAAACTAAATCCTTGCAGGTAACCAGTGGCCTGGGAGGAACTGTTTTTCTTTACAGACAACTATCCAAAATATTAGTTTACTACAAGGAAAATTTAATCCTTGCAGGTAACCAGTGGCCTGGGAGGAAATAAAATCTTCACAGATCACTAGTTACCTAATCCCGGTTACCTAGACGGAACAAGGGACATGTCATGATATATGTTATAATAAAATTTAAAATTGTACCTCTTGCATTTGAGACTTCGGGGTGCTGGGGGTCGGAGGCTATTTATTTATTATTAGGGAAGTGGGACGTCGAATTAGGGAGGGGGTTTGACGCTCGCACTGGTTCGTATCTGGTGCAAAGGTTGCCCATCGCCATTCAACGTGGGAACGTGGCCAGTGTGACGGGTAGCTTTGCGCCAGGGGCGGCTCAAGGGGGCTTTTTGAGTAGGCTTAAGCTAGTCTTAAATAAAAAATGTACTGTTGTTTTTGTTATAATTATATTAAAATAAATGAATAAATCAATATCAGAGGACAATCTCACACAAATTGCCCTAGTCCCAAACTAAGCTCAAGGCTTGTACTATTGGTACTAAACAGCGATAAACAGGGCCCGTAATTTTCATGCCGCTGACGCAAAAATGACGTCACGCTACATAGAGTATGATTCCAATTAGTATTTCTTCATAATCATTATTTATTAAATGGCTCTGAGAATTAAATACTATTATATATTGATTGTTTGAATTTACAAATTGTTAAAATCAGAAAAAATGTGTCCATCGATTCAAATTTTCTTTTTAACAGGGAAGTTGGAATAATTAACCAAATGTGCGAACGAACAAAACAATGATTACAAAACATAAGTATTTTTATGAATATCACATGACGTATGAAAACGAAGATGACGTAGATTTTCTCTGTACGGGATTTGAAGCAAGAAGGATTGTGTGCTTTAAGTTAGAGAGGAGTAATTCTGTTCTGTACTTACTTGTTGAAATGTGGTAACAATAAATACCATTTAATAAAATGTATGTATCGACATAAAATACAAAACAAATAGTTTCATTTACGTTTTACGTATCAAGTAAGTAGGTATTTATTTTTCTACGAGTCAATAGAGTACCTACTTAACTTATTTGTACATGATTAAATGATTGACGACCAATGGTTAATAATTTCAACAAAACTATTTGAAATCATACTTTATGTAGCGTGACGTCATTTTTCCGTCAGCGGCATGAAAATTAAGGGCCCTGGCGATAAACATACGAGGGGCGGCTGAAAAGTTCTAAGCCTAAGGTATTTTGAGGTTGAATATGTAATTGGGGGAGTAAGGGGAGAGTGGAGCACAACATCTTATCCGACCCAAAAGTCAACCTCACCTTCACGCGCCGGATGGCGGCGGTACCCTACCAGGATACCGTGGTGCTCCCTGCTAGAAAACGAACGAGGCTCTGGCGACCGAGCATTGGCGGTATAACCACACTCCCAGTTTTTACCGGAAGAGGGCATCGTAGGACTTACCGAGGTCAACTACCTCCAAAAGGTACGATAAGAGAAGGTACTTTAAGGAACAATCGAGCGCGAAGGCACGCTTTGGCAGCCCTGCTAGCCGTCTAGGGTATTAAGGGCTAATAATCTGTTTACCCGAAACAACTATATTACTGAAACTCAAAGAAGCAATATTCGGACCGATTTACAAAAAACTAAATTTGGCGCGAAAAAAGGACTCTGATAGGCACTGGAATGTTCGCACAATGCGTGAAGAAAGTAGAGTACACCAAATGGTCAAATACATGAGGGGGACTACAAGCTGGAGATTCTTGGTATTTCCGAAACGAGGTGAAAAGACTTCGGAGAACACCAAGTTGAAGACTGCACTCTACTTTACTCGGGGCAAACTGAGAAACACAAATTTGGTGTGGGAATCCTGCTTGCAAATACCGCCCGAAATTGTATTTTAGACTGTCAACCACTATCTGACAGGGTTATTACAGCTCGCTTTAAACCAAAAGTACGAAATATATCTGTAGTACAGTGCTACGCACCGACCTCTTACGTCCCTTTGAGACTATCAATTAGAATAAAAGCCATTATTATTTGAACAAGCATGTATTAACAAGTATTAAATATTTATTTTTCTTTTTACATGCATTAATAAAACAGACTAAGTTTAAAGATCGAATTTCGGAAAATTAGAGAAATAACATGTAAAAAATCATATCTCCAAAACCGTGACCCTTATTATGACCCAAGCTCCGAGGGCGAAAAGATAACAAATAACCCCAAAAATTACCCAAAAATATTTACGGTCCACGTGCCGAACACGCTGTATCATATAAAGGGTGTTCGGCACTTGGAATGATTCTAATAATTACCTAATTTGTTCCAAATGATCTCTACTATAACCTCTTAACGGGAATGTATGCATAACCAGTGATCGGATTTCCCGGTGCAACACGGGGTGAATGACCTCAAACATTATGCTAATATAGATGTGTCCCGGGATTCCGGGACTTATATTGTTGATGGAGGATAATGATTCTATTTTTATTTTACATGATTCCAATCGAAACTAAACATAACATAAAAAAAAAAAAATTTGATAAAATAAAAATAATCTCAACAGGTTAATTAGTAATAAGTAAAGTACATACCTCAAAATATTCGTAAACAACATGAAACTAAGCATAAGTAATAATAAGTCTTTATATCAATAAGAAAATACTTTTTTAGGTTGTAAAACTTAAAAAGCCGGCAATTTTTAAGTCTCGATTCAATATTGAGGGATATTCAATAAAATCGTATAACACTTTGTATTGTCACAGCACTTTGTACACGGACGTGGTGGTAGTAGAATTAGAGTCTCAACCACATTAGGATTAAGACACGATATCCCGCGAATTGCATCCGAAAATCCGATCACTGGCAATAACCAATAACCCTGTACATATTTTACATAAATTATTAAATATTACAACCGTCAACCCTGACGCTCCGATTAAGCATTGTATTTATTTCCGATAAAGGGCGGAGTTGAGCTACTGCTTTAGCTATTATTGTACTGTGGTAAAGGTCTGCCCATTACACCGTTCCATGAGCGTACGCATCACCACTGATATAGAAAGTGACGGTCTGACGGATCAGTTAAGTGGGCATAGTAATTTTCAAAACAAAGAATTTTTCCTTCATTTCTCATGCTCATAAAATCCTTATTTATGCTGGGTATAGGCTGCATAAAATCGCATTTTATGCACTAGTGCATAAAGTGTTGTGGTCATCTAGACTAAGCCAATTAAGCCCCACAGACAGACAGACGAGGTGACTGCACTAAATAAACTTGTTATTTGAATACATTTACTTTAATTTATTTGCCTTCAATGTTGCATCTAACAAAAAATAAAATTAAAAATATTAAGAACAAGCATTATTAAAAAAAAAGATACAAAATTAACGTATAAATTGGCAGTATTGCGTTCGACCCAAGAAAGTTGCAAGCAGAAAATTAAAAAAAAATAAAAAAAATATAGTGGCGGGAAAGACGTTTTTGTCTCGTTTTGGACTATTAATTAGTTGTTTTCTTCGCAATACTAGCAGTATTATGTTCGACCTACGTTACACGTATCATGCAGAAAGTAAAAAAATAGTAAATGCAGTGGCCGAAAAGAGGTTGTTGTCTCGTTACTCTCATTTTGGACTAAATAATTAGTTGTTTTCTTTGCAAAACTTGTTGTGTTACAGAATTTTGTTAAAATGTCGTCAAGTGAAGAGGAAATAAAGCTCACACCTAACACACTAATGGTTAAAAATGCAAAAGAACTTATTGAACAGACATTATTGCCGCCTAAATCCAACAAAAACGTTTTTATATCATCACTGTTTTATTTCCTTGTAATCAAAGTGAAAAGCAGAGTGTAAACTCGGTCTTAAAACCCATTTTAGCCTACCGGCTAGGATGGATACCATGTGTCTTGGATAAAGTGGTGTTTTATGCCCTTGTTGTACAATCTACTATTTGTCTGTCACGTTTAGGGTAAAATTGAGAAACGCTAACTTTCACATATGGGTCACGACCATTAACTATATAAATGGACGACTAATTTTCGTAACTCATAATGTCATAATGTAAAAGTTAGTTTCATAATGTTATTCCTTAACTAGGTACAATTATATTGAAAACTACCCATGTCATGCTAAGGTAACAACACCAGTGTTGGACACTTTTAGCTCGCATGCACCAATCATGGACAGAAGCTCTTAATTCAAAGATCATAGGGTTATAAATTGATTGTTGCAAAACAAATGAATAACTCTTAACTTCTTTTAATAAGAGTCAGTGTCGAACATGGGTCCTTTGTCGAGTACTGGTGTTGTTACCTAACGGTCATGGTATGATATGGTGTAGTGGGCAGAGGCCTTAGTGCTGAAATGAAAAATTACCCTGTTAAACAGTGCCGTTACCTACAGATAAATAAAAATGTTTAATGTATACAGTTGGTTTACTAGCCCCTGTCCTGCTACTTTAAACCACTAAATAAATCTCATGGTATTAAAAACATAGCCACACCAGATGTGCGGTACATGTGTGGTCATAATGAATTACATTTATTTTTACTCTAGCCTTGTTTCTCATTGAAATAAGTACTAAATTACAGGTAAGATGTGCTGCAAGGCAGGTAATTTAACTTTTGTTAAAATTTCAAGAAGATTTTAGTATTATCCATTAGTAAGTGGCCTTATATTCTACAACGGATATAAGTTTTAACTTCATTACTTTCAAGTCAATTAATACACTCCGCGTCAAAAAAATCGCACCTTTTAAAATTTTCAAAACAGGCCTTACCTAGGCTCATACTTTACCTAGATGAAATATGGTTTATAGTTGTGTGCAAAATAATAGCAGTGAATGTACTAGGGTAAGTATTTTCTTAAATAAGCCAGGTGCTCAGATGATTTCTAAATAAGATAGCCTCATATTTAGAAACTATTTACCTTAGTATTGCTTGCACTGGCCAATGCATTCATATGTTTTTAAATTTAGAAGTTATATTTAAGAATTTCAAAAAAGTACATTCCATATAAATAGCAGTGTCATGAGAAATGTTTACAATACATAATTTTCTCCAGCCCTGAATGGTCAATATTATTTAACGTTAGTACAATATAGGATTTTCTATTCTGTAAACGTAATTCTCGTTAGAAAATTTTACGACTATGGGAAGGGGATGATGGCATTGTTTCAGAGAAATGAGTAGTTTGATTAAAAGGTTGATACAAGAAGCAAAAACGTATAAGTTTGTCAAAGAAATTTTAAAATGTTTAGCTAAAATGATCACTAATGCTCTGAAATGGGAAGACCAACCCGAAACAAGAGGCAGAAAAAAGGCTACAACTAAAAAAGAGGACTCTAGAATTGTACGCCTATAGAAAAAGCAACCATTTCTGTCGTCAAAACACATCCAACACTCATTAAATTTAAATGTGAGTAATTCTACTGTTCGCCTTCGACTCGTTGAAGCTGATCTGCACGCCAGAAGTCCGAGAAAAGTTCCACTGTTGACTAAGAGGCACATACAACATAAGCTCATTTTTGCCAAAGAACACGTAGATTGGACTATGGAGAAATGGCGTAATATTTTATGGAGTGACGAAAGTAAAGTAGTGCTGTTTGGGTGTAAAGGTCGTCGAGAGTATGTCAAGAGGCCTGCCGGTGCCGCTTTCATGCCGCAGTATACAATAAAAACCGTTAAGTATGGGGGACTTAGTTTGATGGTATGGGGATGTTTTTCTCACAATGGTACAGGCCCTATCATTGAAATCGAGGGCATAATGAACAAAGAATAACTACATAGTATAAAACAAAGTCGCTTTTACTGTCCCTATATCCCTATGTATCCCTATCTTTAAAACTACGCAACGGATTTTGATGCAGTTTTTTTTTAATAGATAGAGTGATCGAAGAGGAAGGTTTATATGTATAATAATAATACTTTAATCCGGAACGAAGCGAGGGCGGGTCGCTAGTATTATTTAAAGAAGATGCTCCAAGATGTAATGTTTCCATATGCCATTGATTGTAAGCCGCTAAAGTGGGTTTTCCATCAAGATAATGACCCAAAACATACTAGATAAATTGTGAAAGAGTGGTTTAGAACTGAAAAAGTCGACGTTTTACCTTGGGCTGCACAATCGCCGGACCTCAACCCGATCGAAAACTTGTGGACAGATATTAAGAATGCTGTAAGTGATCAAAAACCCACCACATCCCAATTATGGCATGTGGTACAGTCGACATGGAATAATATCCCTGCACAGAGATGTTAATCCTTAGTTGACTCAATGCCAAGGAGATGTGAAGCTGTCCTTAAAAATAAAGGTCAAGCTATGAAATATTAATAAGAACTTATAATTTTTATTTCAAATTATTTGGTTTAAAATTTTTGTTTACCATTTTTTAAATTTAGTTGCTATTATTTTGATAATCATTTAGTTTTTTTATTTACCTTGATAATATTAGTGATTTTTTTAGAGTTAATTTCTATTTAGTATCATGACGTAGAACAGTAAATATGAGCAATATATTCAATATAAAATTATATTTACATATTTAATGAGTAAACTTTGTCTTCACTGCTATTATTTTGCGCACAACTGTCTGCTTCATGTCGAAATTTCAAGTAAAAAATTTTTTGACGTCTAGTAGGTATATATTTTAGAAAAAAACCTTTATGACAATATTAAAAGGAAAATCAACTGCTCCTACCTGATGGGCATTAAGAGTGCCAACCTTGCCACCTACTCCTCCCTTGCCCACAGCCTGCTGGCTGCTCTTGCCAGATGCTCCCCCACCTCCACCACCCTTACCACTGCCCTGGGTGTTGGCATTTTTACCCAATGGTGTCGCACCAGTCTTACTAGCCGGGCCTGGAGGTTTGTTGCCCGTTAGTATGCTGTTAAATATAAAAATTACTATCACAACTAAAATAAAATTACCAAAAAATATATATATACACCAACATTAATATATTTTATAATTAAATCCACATTATACAATTATAAAGAAAAACAGTTCATTTTTATTTGGATGAGATCATAAAAGATAGATAAATAATGATAAGCCTCAAGGTTGCAAAATTAGCATAGATTAAAAACAAATGGTTATTAGATTTATCTTACCGTCCAGGGCCACTGCGAGCAACTGGTGCAGGCTTAGCCATAAGCTCTTTCTCATCATTCTCTTTCCTCTTCTTACGTTTAGATACTTCATCCTCCACCGAGTCTGCTTCATGTCCATCATCCGAGTAGGGCCTTTTGGGGCCTACAGATACCTCATCTTGAGATGATGATACAACTCCACTGCTCAGTTGATTGCCTTCTAAAATCATAACACATCAATCAGACTGAATAGTTATAGGTATTGATCATGTTTCAATTAGGACAAGCATAGACTTTCATAATAATGAGAAAATTTCAAACTAGCAATTGGATATAACCAAGCAGAGTTACAGTGTAGGGAATATTATTATTAAAGGAGATACAGGACAAAGGACCATGTCCATATAAAGAGACAAACCATCTTTGATATCCCCTGTGCCTTTATCCTGCGAAGCAGAGTCCTTTCCATCAAAGTGCTCTCCATGTGCTAGGCTTTCCATGTTGCGCTTGCCTCCCTCACCTGAAGTGCTAGCATTGCCAGTTTTCTTGCTAATGTCATCCCTCACCCGACCTGTGTGTGTGGCTCTTGTGTTATTATCTGTGAACATATTACTAAGATTGTCAGCATATTTTTTTAATAATTTGAAATCATGAAAGTCAGAAGGTTGATCAGTTAGTAAAATGTCAGAATGATTATATTGCTCTCATATAACAAGGAGTAACCCATGATTGCTACTGGTCCGTTATTGGCTCCAATATCAGTGTGTATTACATTTTAAGTTAAAAAGACCCAAGAAATCATTTCAGACTCCTATTTATACTGCCTATCGTTGTTATATTAAACCAACAGGAAAACGAAAATTAAGAATTGTTGACATTAAATTTACTAAATTAGAGAAAAGTATCAACATCGGGGCATGCCGATTTATTTATATTGCTTAGTAATGCACAGGACACAGGTTTCACGCATACCATTTTCATACATAAACTAAAATTAGGTTGATCGATCGCCGACTAGCATTAACGTCAGTTCGTTAACTCACACTGAGGTTTTCTTTACAAAAAGACCACAACCTAAGACGGTAGAATAATACAAATAAAATTACCGTTTTAATAATTTTGTCACGTCAGGAAGATCACTTTGATTTAAATATCGTAGAGGTTCATCTCGAACGGCGGCGACTTGCACGGTAATACCGGGTACAATTAAGAATAAAATAATACTCCCCTTTTATATTCGAGAGCGTCTTTCTTAGCATTTCACGTTGTCTGACACTATTTATAGTTTTATCCGACTTCACACTGCAAAATTTTTACAATACTTTTTGTGCTAAAACTGTCCTCTAGAGACTAGACTAGACCGATGCGAAGTTAGCAACGTAAGCGGCCGGCCACGGACACAACACATCACGGACCACAGACAGCGAATCAGTCATGCTTTATAACGCGGCTGTTAAACATCAATCCGGAAATCGCTTGCTTTATTAAATACGTTGCCGGCCTTAGACCATTTTTAAACCAGGTCGACACAGCTACAATTAATTTCCTAACCATAGAAGTATATCGTTTTAACTCAATTTTTGAAGGTCACATAAAGCCTGACAACATTCTATTCGGCCCTATTTCAATACATATTTGTATCGAAGGCCAAATAGAATCTTGTCAGGCTTTACATAGAGTAAGAACTAAAGTCATAGAACGAATATGAATGATCGATAGGTTAAAAAAGGACAGATTATAGTGTCTTCTTTGTTCTTGCTAAACCAGCCGTACGCTTTGTCAACCAACTGGCGACCATCATGTTACCATAGTCGTAAATTAGCCTGCCAAATTAAAAAAACTCTTAAAGAAAGTCTATAGTATTGAGCTAGTCATAAACTAGGTGACAAACGGATGTCATGTTTTTTTAGTCGTGATACCCACAATTACTTTCAATGATAAAGAAAGAATGGATATGACATACCTACAGAATAAACGTGCCTACCTAAACTACCATAAATAAAATAAAAATAATAAAATGGCCATTTATTTCGACACTTTAGTTTCATTTTTCATGCAAAAAATTATATAATTATCTAATTGACATCGGTGTTGTTGTTGTCGACTTGCCTAGCGGCATAGGCCTCTCCTAGAATCTTCCATTCTTCCCTCTTTGCAGTCATTCGTCTCCATAGTAATCCTGCTATTAATTTTATGTCATCCTCCCATCTGTGACAGGGTCTACCCCTTTTACTTTTGCCATCTCTGGGGTACCAATCTGTGACTCTTTTTGACCATTTTTCCTTTGTACTTCTTAGCATGTGACCTGAACATTTCCATTTTAGTTTGTTTATTGTAACAGAAACATCCATTAAGTTTGTCTTTTTCCTGATATTGCTTAGTCTTATTTTGTCTGTTTTTTTGATATTAAGTATGCTTCTTTCTATGTTGTGTTGGCATACTTCCAAGGTTTTCCTATTTTTCTTAGTCAGTGCCCATGTTTGGCAGCCATAGGTTAAGCTGGGAAGTATGCTTGTGTTAAATAGTCTGCTTTTGCATTTTTGTGGGATGTCCGGGTTTTTCATAATTTATTTCCATGACCAGTACTTTCTCCATGCAATACACACTCGGTTGTTAGTTTCCTTCTCATTTTGATTTTCTGGGGAGATTATTTGTCCTAGGTATGTGTATTCCTTTACATAGTCTACATGTTTGTTGTTCACCCACATCTCTATTTTTTGTCCATTGGTCATAAGCTTTGTTTTCTCCGTGTTCATTTCAAGCCCAACTTTCCTGCTTTTTTGTTCAAGTTGGTGTAACATTATTTGCAAGTCGTCAGCATTATCAGATAACAGTATGAGGTCGTCTGCAAATCGAAGATGGTTAAGACGTTTTCCATCAATATTTATACCATATTCCTCCCAGTTTAAGTTTCGGAAAACTTGTTCTAGTGTAGCCGAAAATAGTTTAGGTGACTAAGGGTCTCCTTGACGCACTCCTCTATTTATCTTTAATTCTTTCCCTAAAGATTCTAATTTGATCTTAGCCGTTGTGTGTTGCTCAAGACGACGTTTTGCAAGCCCGTCAGGTATCCCACTGCTACTGCATCTTTATACAGGACATGCGAAGTATTGAACGTACAGAACAGACGAGTTGAGAACCTCCCACCCATATAGTTTGTTTATCGATAACTTTATTATTTCTATCGAATCGGGGCAGCACTTGAACATGTGACAGTCCGCCATTTTGTTTGCTATGGTAGTTTAGGTAGGCACGTTTATTCTGTAGGTATGTCATATCTATTCTCTTCCTTTATCAATGGTTCTTTCATGTCACTCGAACATAACATTGGTATAACGAGGATATTTGTTGAGGTTTTTTAACGAGTCCTATATACAAAACGGGTAAACAAGAACCTTCGGGGGGGAAGATGGCCTATCAAAAAAATCCGGCTTTTGATTTTGATTTATTCTGTTTACTGTTTTACTCTATTTACTTGACATTGGCGAAATCACTGCGGAATATCGCGGTAGACCGCCGTTAATGTAAAAAGATGAAGAAGGAACCTATTAAAAGTGGAGTTCGTGACCTTATTTTCAAGATGATAAATCATTTCCAAAATGTAAAAGAAGAAATGGAGTACGTTCGTAAGCAAAAGGAGCAATGTTTACATGAAATTCTAAACGCTACGAGTAAGTCCCAAATAAATTCTTCATATTTTATTACTACTTTCTGAGTTATTTTATATTCATCTTTTATGATGTAGGATTTTAATGATGAAATATTTTTTAGTCCTGTAGTTTTTCAGTTTATTCTATACAGACATTCAAATCTCAATCTTTCCTCTTTATAATATTATTAGTGTATTCGTATAAGTAAGGATCCCTAGATAGACTTAGGATGTTCGGGAAATATATTATATCGCCACGCACCTAGTTCATACTAAGGATATATACAGGACAAACCAAACATTATGTCTAAAATTAATAAAATGATTGTTTTCACATACTTTATTTTATTTTAGTAGTTTTTCAAAACAACCGGGTTCGATTCCCGAGCTAAGTATAGGTTTTTTAAATGTATGAATGCAGTTTTTCAACTCATTAAAATCGATGACATGGTTCCTAAGAACAGATCTTCGTATGTGTTATAGTTTCAGAATTTCCCATACTGACCAATTTAAATGAGACACCATGTATATCGCCACGCGTAGTGCATAATAATTAGAGGTTACTTATAAGTACCAAAACGTGTTGTGTGACCAAAAACCAGTATTGCCATTAACATAAACAAACTTCACATATCTACTGTTGTCACCTCATTGCAGATTTATTGTGGGATGACTTTATTGTTTATCATTAGCAGGCTGCCGTTGCGACTTCTTAACTGTTTGATTTTTTTTAAACATTTATATATGTGGTGTTTTGTATAAACGTGAAGAACAATAAACAACAATATGGCTTGTGTTGTGTTTGAAAGCAGATCTCATTCATCCCGCAAGAAAAAATAAATCGAAAAAAAATAGCCTTTACGAGGGGCTCACTGAAATGATCGGGAATAAGAAAAACCACATGCACGATATAGCTAAATTGTATTTTATTGTTTTTCGAAGTATTCTCTGTTCCATTTAATGCACTTTTCCATTCGTGCAAACCAATCATTAAAACAGTAATTCCAGTCTGAAGCTGATGTTGACAAAATGGCTGATTTGTACGCTTCCACAGCTGCTTCGGGGTCATCAAACCGTTGACCGCGTAATAAATCTTTCATTCTAGGGAATGTAATGAAATCGTTTGGGCTTAGGTCAGAACTGTACGGACGATGGCTCATCAGCTCAACGTTTTCCTGCTTCAAAAACTCATTTGTCTTCCGAGCCGTATGGGAGCTCGCATTATCGTGATGTAAGATGATACGACGTTTCGGAGTTCGGCTATCATTTCTGGCAAACAAACCGTGATATACCATTCAGCGGTAATCGTTCTGCGTTCCTGTAAAGGAATTGTAGCAACAGGTCCCTTTTTCGAGACAAACGTAGCGTACATTTTCTTTGACACGCTGCGGGAGCGAACCAGTTTCGTTGGTTTGACCTCGTCTTCGAAGACCCAAACTGCTGATTGATGTTTTCTTTTAGGTTCATATGAATAAATCCATGATTCGTCACCTGAGACGATATTATAAACGGTATTTTATTTCCCTCCGTTGAAGCGTTACAGAGTATTCCGGCACCAATCAACACGAGTCGCGTTTTGCTCTTCGGACAAATTGTGGGGAACCCAGTGCGAAACTAGCTTTCTTACACACAGCTCATTATGTAATATCGATTGAATTGCAGTCATTCCGATACTGATAACAGCCCGAATCTGCTCGTATGTCACATGCCGATCATCTTATATAGTTCGCACAGCTGCGATGTTTTCAGGCGTGACCGCTGCTCTTGGTCGACCAGCAGAAAAAAACAGTGCTGATCGACACACGACCGCTTCGGAACTCGGCATACCAGCGGTATATTGTCGTTTAGCTCGGTGCTTCAATATCATAAATGGAAACAAGTTTGCCGAGACATTTACCTTGAGATAAGCCGCGGCAAAAATTGTGATAAATTATGGCACGGAAATGTTCATGCGTGAGCTCCATTTCTGCAAACGACGTGTCAACTTTAAACCAACAATGTTTTTGCTTTTAAACATTTTTTTTATTGTTTGATTGTCATGAATATTCTAAGAAGCCAGTATTCAAATTCCAAAAAAGGTTTTTAACTCAATCCGAAATATTCTATTCTCGATCATTTCAGTGTGCCACTCGTACCGGTAAGGCGGCATATTGAATATATTTCGGATTTTAATCGTCAGATAGCATTATTAAAGTGTAGAAATGCAGAATATCATCATCTGTAGTAAACATGTGTGTTCGAAATATCTTAAAAGCAATATTTAACTAGAATTTTACTCTTTCGTTATATGTCAAAATAGTGACGTTATAATTTCGTATCGATAAAGCAGTTGCGAAGTTTAATGTTATCATTTATTAAGGTAATAAATAAGAATATTCGAAATATGGTTTATTTTAGATTGCCCGACGACGATAATATGAAGCAAAGTTGGATAGAAGCTATTTCACAACAACATTTTGAAGACGACTGTTATGATGGCATTCCACTTGGGGTTGTGTGTTCGTGTTGCGTCGTTACCTCTCTTTCATTTGCTGTAGGATGGAAACAGATGCAACACGAATATTTGAGCAAATACCACCAAGTGGAGTGCCAGCATTACGTAACTAAATGGCGCAGACTCAAACCTGGTGCAGTGCCCTCCCTAAGCTAATGTACCCACTCAAACGCTTTCGTGAGATTTAGTCATGGTTTATAATAAAACTGAAAAAACACTCGCTAGCCAATTCAGCGTACCTACCTACAGTACCGGCAAATAATATATCATATTTGTCCTTACATCTCATACGATTACCTACAAATGTGACCAAAATTGACAACCAATCAAGAACTAGAAAACCAGTTTTATTGCGATTATTCAATTCGTTAGTTAATTAAATAAGGTTCAAAACAGTAGATAACAAATGCTTCTACATTTATCGTAGTTTAAAAAAAGTTTAGTATTTCATATATAACCATTACAATTCTCGTAAATTTTGTACGAACGCATCGGCAATGGTGTTTAAAATACAAAACTTTTTTAAACTACGATTTGTACAAACATTTGTTATATACCATTCTGACCCTTATTTAATCAGCTAACATATTTTTTTAAAGCCTAATATAATGGGGCTTATTATCTGCCATTAGAAATCCGTCCACCCGTTTGGATGATACGAGGTAATAAATAATGTTATATTTTTGTAGAATTTCAAAATATGTCGATATCGATATTATTGTTTTCCCCCTGGTGTAAATTTGCTTAGTCCGTGATCTAAACAATGATAAAGAAAGAGAATGGATCTGACATACCTACAGAATAAACGTGCCTACCTAAACTACCATAGCAAACATAAAATGGCGGACTGTCACATGTTCAAGTGCTGCCCCGATTCGATAGTAATAATAACGTTATCGATAAACAAACCATATGGGTGGGAGGTTCTCAACTCGTCTGTTCTGTACGTTCAGTACTTCGCATGTCCTGTATAAAGATGCAGTAGCAGTGGGATACCTGAAGGGCTTGCAAAACGTCGTTTTGAGCACAACCACGGTAGGCCCTTTCCACCGTAAAGGAAAGGAAAGGGAGGAAATGGTCCCATAGAAAAGTTGGAGTGATCTGATGATGGAATCCATGAGTTAACGACGGAACTGCTCAAAAATTGCGGATTGCTCATATATTGCTTTTTTTAGCATTTGCATACCAAAAGCTTTAGGCTAGGTTCACATGAACGCGTGGTTGACGCGGCGCGCGGTACAAGATTCTAACAAAGTAGTGCTATCGTATACATGACCGCGCGTGCCGCCATGCATCGCAGGCAATATCTTGACACGAGCCGCCTGTCATATCAACACTTAGACCGCGCGTTGAAGCGCGTTCGTGTCAACCTAGCTTCTTTATTTCGTAAAGTGGAACCGATGATGAAGACTAGAGATGAAGTATTTCACGGGTTCAGTAGGTAAATATAGTTCGAGTGAGTTAATATAATTAAAAGTAAAAAGCAATAATTTCTTTCTTAGTTATTCCTTTCATAAAAAAAGACTCATGATAAAATACAAGAACAATAAAAAGCAACAAAAATATTAACAATAATTATTTACTTTTGTTTTTATTCAAAACAGTGCCACAGCGTGAGAGTGCCAATAATCTTAAATAATCGTGTATAACCAGTCTTTAACTCCTTCATTTTTTTACAGATATGACTTGTTATATTATCAGGCCGTAACAAATATCCGCTCTTACCGGGATTTGCACCCAGGACCGTTGGTTTCATGGGCAGGGTCGTGGGCTAGGTTAACGTGTCGTCAAGTAAACAAATAAAATATTTGGTGGTCTTAGATGATTTTTAGTAGGTAGTGCAGCATTACCGCTGCAAAGTTAAACTTTTTTTGCGCCGTCGTATTGTTACCTCCTTGTTCCGGTACGTGATGTTATTCTTTGGTCGCTTGTCATGTATGTTTTAAAATTTTTAGCTTTGAACTTTCGATTTTTTCCTGACGTTCTCCGCTCGCTTGTTCTCGGTCATTATGAATTCGGAGCTGACATGTTGATGGTCACATGAAGATTATTTATTTGAAGAAAAGTCGCATGTTTTGATCTGTGAAGGCCCTCTAGTTTAGGCCCGCGACACGCATCAGTCTTCAACCTTTTTTTGGCCACCTTTGAGCCTTGTATTGCCTCACGAAGGCACCGCAGTACCGGTTTATTCCTTGGTTCCTACCCCTTTTGGCTCCAGTCCTTCCACCTAGCCCAACCGGCACCACGGCGTGGAGGTTGACTCCGTGCCACCACCGCTCGGCCCGCACCAGGCTACACCCAGCGCGCGTACCGAGTTTTCACTCCAGCTACGGACCAACACCGCGGTCGCAATGTGGAACGAAAATGGCCTCTTCATAGAAATAGGGACTTAATTTTAAGTGCCTATTTTTTTTATTGAAATCGAATCTACTCCTCATAATTAGGTAAAAAAATGAATATGGGTCAATTTCGCTGTAAAACGGCCGAGTAATAATTTTTCTACGAAAATTTTGTATGGAGCGTACATGAAAAAACGGAATATCTCAGAAAGTGCACAATTTCCCGTAATATCCTTCAACACGAATTTAGTACTAATTATTTATGATTTTTCGGCGTACTCAAAATTTCCCGGGCAGGTGCACTTTTTTTTTTTAATCAAAAATGTTTTATATAGGGAAAACTTAAATTTTTGGTGGGCCAAAAAGTGAGATATGTCATGTTGCTCGTGTTTATTAGAAGTTTCGACACTTTTGCCTGTTTAACTACGCATGATATAAATATTTTTAAAATTTATTAATCTAACATATAAAATTCTCGTGTCACAATGTTCGTTCCCATACTCCTCCGAAACGGCTCAGACTCCGGGTAGGTGTGAGAATCCGCCAACATCTATTTTTCATACCCCTAAGAGACATGAAAGAAAAAAGGTCGCTAGTTATTTTAAATAATGCCCGGTTAAGGTCTATCATTGTATAGATAAATTAACGAGAGCATGGAATTGCATACGTAGTAGTATTGTATGTTTACAGGCATTCTATATTTGAGTTTTCTATTTTCTCGTACTATCAGCATAAAAAGAGGTTTGCTATACTGGGTGATTTTGGAGCCATGATCAGGAATGGCCAGAAGTGAATAAGATGGTCATACCGAACAACTTTTCCGATGGGACCAACCACGAAATCGCTAAAAAAAAACAGCTGTTCTATTACATTAACTCTCAATTAATTCACCGTTAATGTATGGAGCAGGTGGTTTTTTTTTGTGATTTCGTGGTTGGTCCCATCGAAAAAGTTGTTCGGTATGACCATCTTATTCACTTCTGGCCATTCCTGATCATGGCTCCAAAATCACCCAGTATATTGAAGAAGTAAATTCCAAAATAATGTCAGTGTCAAATTGTGAATATTATTTACGTTGTGCATATATTTTTACGTCTGATTTTATTGTATTCTCACAATTATCAGAATAATTTTGTGTCAGCCCGTACGACTGTAAGTTACATAATTTTCAAAAAATATGGCAGTGAGTAATTTTGGTCCAATTGAGAGTCAAAGTAAGCAAATTATTTTTAAATGTTATATCTTGAACTTGAACTGAAGAAAAATTTTAATTCCCCTTACACGGCTGCCCGGTTAGTTGAAGAAGCTACAGGTGTTTGTCTCTCTACTGTTTATAACATTGTGTCTGAGAGCAATAGTGAGAAATTCGCATCAACAAAGAAATTCACCTCCAGGAGAAATAAAAAGTTACGTACTTGTCCGTCATCAGCAGTAGACGACGTTGATCAGGAAGTCATCCGGAGAACTATATACAATTTTCATCTGTCCCATAAGCAGTTTCCAACATTAAAGGCACTCCACTCTGTGTTAAAATCCGATATAGATTACAAATTTGGCATTTCCACCTTACGAAAACAAATACAAAAATTAGGATTTAAATGGAAAAGACCGAAGTCAACCGAAAAATATTAATGGAAAGACACAACATACGACTGCTAAGAATAAATTACCTTACCAAAATTGCGGAATATCGGTCTAAATATAGACCACTAGTTTATACTGATGAAACCTACATCCAAACTTCACATGTGTCCAGAGAGGCTTGGACCGATGGAATAGAATTTGGTGTAAAAAAACAAATCAGTACAGGCCAGCGGTTAATACTAGTGCACGCAGGTGGAATATATGGTTTTATTCCCAACGCTTTGTTAATGCACTGTAAACCAAAAAACCGGAGATTACCATGACCAGATGAACTTTATCAAGTACGAAAAATGGTTAAAAGAAAAATTAATACCGAACCTTAAACCGAATAGCGTACTTATCGTAGATATTGCGTCCTATAACAACAAACTCTTGAATCGTGCTCCAACGTCAAATTCTCATAAACAAGAAATGATGGATTGGTTGACAGAACACATTTCATACAGCCCGTTGATGTACAAAACCAGTTTGTTAATTAAACAAAATAAAGAGCGGTTTCGTGAGTACCACATAGACGCAATTTTAAAAGAACATGGCCACTCCGTTTTACGATTGCCACCGTATCACCCGACATTCAATCCGATCGAAAATATTTGGTCCATGGTAAAAGGATATGTAGCGAAAAGAAACGTTTCTTTAAACATGCAAGGCATTATGAGTTTAGCAACTGAACGAATGAATACTATACCTACTGCTGAGGACTGGGAAAATATTTGTCACCATGTCGAAAGTGAAGAAAATAAATATCGATGTCAGGAAGGGGAAATGGATCGAATTTCAAACAATCTTATTATCAATACTTGTAACAGCTCAGATGAAGAACATGATAACGACTAAAAGCAAAAAACAGAGGACTACTACTTATTCCATTTCTTAAGGGTATGTAATTTTATTAAATTAAGAGAAAATTATTCTCCTTTTGTTGCAAACGGTACAACCACTACAAATGCAATTCCATGTTCTCGATAATTCATCTATATCGCTCGCTCGGTCAGCTCCGACTCCCGCGCGCTTGGCGGCTTAACGTCTCGGCGCGACGTGGTTATGAATTTCGCACCTCTTTTAAATACTGTTTTACTACAAGCTATACACAGAAATTTCTGAATTTCTGTATTATGGCTCCATACCTTTTTTTATTGCAGTACACTTATCTTTAGATACTCTCATTAAATATTAGAACTTTTATGACAGCAAACGCATATTACTTTTAAATCCGATATCTAATTGTCTATTGACTTATCAAATGAGACATATTGTTGTAAATTTTTAAACTTTCATTCAATATTGGCACAATTATACAATATTACTCGTTTATCAAAGAACCGCGTTCAAAAAATATCTTACAACTTAATAGCATAAAGCGACTAACATATCATAACCGATGAAGCCAAAACTTCAACACTCTAATTCAATATTCATTAATCAGCAATACAAATACATAAATACCTAATTTATACCTAACGCTCGTTCTAACTTTTTGCCATATTTTACAAATATGCTTTAAAATATGTTCCACGCCATATAAGCAACCTTTTTCCAACTTTAGTATCACAACTTTTAGGGTAAAAATCCGGTCCCACTACTGGACTAACAGCCTTAACGTTGCGTTTGGCTTGCGCTGGAATCTACGACGTCAGAGGGCCATTAATCATAATGTTTAGGCTAAAAGCGGCTTTTGTAAAGATCAAAGGAGTGTGCTTTCTGTACTTGTACTATTATCTATTCTGTGCCTGAAGGCGAATCGCAATTTCTTACTGCGGTCATTTTTTAATTGCTTTTGCGGTAATCATACTAACTAAAACAAGAGATTTTTAATCGGCGACACCTGCGTGTTTTGTGTATTTTTCTATAATTTTTTGGCTTTACACACACAATTGTTTTTCTCCGTCATTCCTATCCTATTTTAGCTTTTTTTACTAATAAACTCTTAAAATACATAACATGTTTATTTTAACTTTGGGAATGCAATTATAAACAGAAACCCAACTGAAATTAAACATTTTACTCGAAGTAAAATCGTATTCTTAACAAAATTAAAAAATAATCAACTATTAACCAAGTATCTTTCCACGTTCCACGTTGACGCCGGCGTATACAGAAGGAATAAGTTTGTGCCGCTCTGCCACGACCCAGTCATGATCAGGTAAAAGTATTCTGTATTCCATATGCATTAAAAGAGGGCTCTGACTTTTCACTGCCGGTAAACCTATTGGTACACGTGCCTTATCGTCTTGTGAGAGAACGACTACTTGCTGCGGTCCCAGAAGCGACGCGAGAGATTCCAATGACCTGATTGTAGCAGTGCAAAATTCCCCGTCCTCGTGCTTTTTGTGCATCTCGGTCTGTGGTCTTGCTAACTTTACCGGTACGGTACGTACGTGCCTTCTTCCCTCTTTTTATTTAGTCGTTTTCCAAATTTCGTTGGCATTTTTTTGACACAGTTGCGCTGGTAAGTCAGCATGAGAGCCTTTATAGGCCAAGAACAGCTGATTATACAAATCTCCCTCTTTTGAGGACATTGCAGTATGAACACTATGAACTTACTTTAATAATACCGACTAGAGCAATGTGCTTCTGCATAAACTGAAACGAATACTGACAACGAAAACAACATTAAATGACGTTCAATACAATCTAGGGATTCCCGGTGAAATATAAACGAAAAGGTTTGCCAACTTGCGAGAACAAATGAAAAATGACGACCAGACTATAATACAATCGAGGGATTCCCCGTAAAACGTAAACGAAAAGGGTTGCCAATTTGGGAGTTTTAATTCCCTAAATATTTATTAAAAAAAGAAACAATGTTACGTAACGTCTTGTAAGAAAAACCCCCTCCCGCCCCTGTAACGCATCGTAACGTTTACGACACCCCCCTCCCCCCCCCCAAATTGCGTTACGTAATACTTGAATGCTCCCACAGGTGTATAAACAGACCCATTTCTTCCAGGCATTGACAAGTATTGGTCCAAAGTAGTCAATACCGGTGAAAGTAAAAGGGGCACAAGTTTACACGTTCTGGTAGTAGAGCAGGTGTGGGGGGTAGTTGGAACGGATCTCCGTCATGTTTCGTAGATTGCTTGCATCTTCTTATTATTCTCTGAACCTTTGCCTTTCCTTGTGGTACCCAATATCTTTGGCGTAAAATGCTTAAGGAATGAGCTGCTTCTAGTACAAATATACCTGTAATGTATATTTTCAATTAGGTTTTTTGCAAATTCAGAATCTTTGGGAATAAGAATGAGGTACTTTGTGTCATATGGGCACATTGTGTTCATCATACGACCCTTACATCTTAATATACCATCTAAATCCAAGAACAGGTCTAGTTTTCTTGGGAGATGAGTTTCTTTTTCTGCAAGCTCATCTGGAAAATGTACTTCTTGTAATTTATTTACTTGCTCTAACTCATTACTCTCACCAACTTTGTTTTTGTCGTTTTCATGATATTTCCTCATTTCTTTGTCAATTTTACCAAAAGCAACAATTTCTAATTCTTCTTCTTCCATTTGTATATTTTCTGTGACTTTGTTGTCCAGACCCTCCGGAACAAGAATTGAGGTTGGATATTCACTATCTAGAAATGTTAGCCATTGACTTCTGTGTTGATATAGTGTGTTTGTATGGTCTTGTCTTCTTTGACTTCGGATATTCTCCTAGCAACAAATGGCGGCAGAAGTTTATCTGACTTCATCCATTAAAGGACCAATATCAACAGTCTTACAAACAACCACGTATTAAAGCCCGTATTTGGAGACGTAGTTCAGATGAGGGCAAAAGCAAAGAATAGAGAAAATTGGCGAGTAGAAAAATAATATCACTCTCTCAGGGAGCAGATGGACTATGTCGTGTAGCTAAGGTTTTAGTGGATGGCAAAGAATTGACTCGTTCAATAGGCCATTTATACCCACTTGAAATTGATGAAGATGGAAAATCGATATCACAAGAACAGAACTACAATGAACCAGCTTCAGAACAAGGAGCATTTCAAGCAGAAGAAAAGGAAATTGTCAACCAAGAAGAAGCTCTGCCACTGTTATTGGCAATTGGGAGATGTGCAACTTTCAAAAGGGTTTGAAAGTAGTGGACACACAAATGTAATTGATACAGAAGCAGGTATTGAAGAAGTTTCCGTTCAAGTCAATGATCAAGGAAGAGTCAAGAGAGAAGCGAACCTTGAGAGCAAAGGAATAGATTGCTCTAAGGACCAGTCAATTATTTTCTTTACTTAAAACTTTCCTCGTCGTTGGGAGTGTCGCGACAAACGGGAGCTTCGATGAAACCGGTAAGTTTCTGAACAAATATTTTATTTTTACGTTGGCAACCTTTGCCTTGTATGAAAGTTATAGCGGTAAAAATTGACTTTGACAGCAAGGAAAAGCCACTTGGGTGTCGTGAGTTCTGCCTGGTTCCTTTGTCCTTGTTCCTTGCAACCATTACTCCGTTACTCACAATTTTTCTCCTTCAACTTGTCACGACTCGTGAAGGAGAAAAATTGTGAGTAACGGAGGAATGGTTAGATCATTTTCTCTAAATCATTTATTTCTTGAAGCGTATTTTCCGATCGCGTTTTTCCCCATTCGTGAATTTCACCACACGCATTTATTCTTCTCATTCTTTTTCCATTCGCAGATTTCCCTTTTCGTGAGTTTTAACGGACGCATATGTTAATGACAGCATAACTTTCTACATTTGTAATTTTCTAATAGTATATTTACTTGCAAGCATTTTTTCACACACGCCTATTTTTTCGTTCGAATTAATTCTACTTTAGTAAGTGGGTCGAGTTTTCAAGTTTAAATTTTAAGTCAATAAATAGACTTGCAAGATTTTATGCTTTAAGGGCTGAGTTCATCAAAGAATTTAACAGACGGTTAAGTCTTAATCAGCTGTTAGTCAATACATTTGACAACCGTTAAACCTCTAACCGTCCGTTAAATTGTTGGTGAGCTCAGCCTTAAATAACTTACTAGTTAAACACTAGCTTATAAACTATAAATAAATAATAGCATATATTTCGCGTAATTTATTCCATTTCAGATAACTAAAGAGGTTTACAAGGTGATAAGTACATTTTAGACGTGGCTGGCTGGCTTGATGTTTTTGCCGTGACAGTTAATTGTCATTAACGATGAGCTGTGATAATGTCTGATTTTAGTTTTATTCGAAGTACCCATGGAGGTGAAATATTAATTAAGGGTGGATACCGGCACTACTTAAAACGCAGGAATCTATCTGGCACATCCATGTGGAACTGTGCCCGATCAAAGGATAACAAAGGAGCATGCAAGGGTTCGGTTCTTCTGGATGATAAGAGAACGAATATACTTAAGTATACAACGCATTCATGCCCGGCTGATTATGAAAGTATAGACGTGGAGAAGAAAATAGATGAAATAAAAACTATGGTTTCTTCCGACTACAGGCCAATTCCAACCATATTTCGGGAGGCAATGGGTGAGTTACGACATGAGGAATACTCCGACAAGTTACCATCATTTCTCCAAAAAAGAGATGCTTTGTACAGAGCAAGACGAAAAGATTCAGCATTAACCTCTTTTGAAACTTGGGAAGAAGTAATTATACCGGAAAACATAGCAAAAATTTTTTGTTGTTACTATCAGAAAGGAGTTCTGATATTTACAACTCCTCACGCCCAGGATTGGATAAAAAGCGTTGACACCTTTTTTTAGATGGCACATTCAAAATTGCCCCTGGACCGTACAGACAATTGTATACTATCCATGCCGATATTGGATCTAACACCGAGTATACAAAGGTGGTTCCGTGTATACATTCCCTACTTCCAAATAAAGAACAAAAAACGTATAATATTTTATTTGAAGCTATCAAAGAAAACTATCCCAAACTTTAAGCCAAATGCTATAAAATTGGATTTTGAAACTGCCGCTATAAACGCTATAAAGTCAACATATTCTAATTGTAACATTGGAGGATGTTTCTTTCATTTCAGTCAGGCGTTATGGAAGAATGCATCTAAATTTGAAATAAATTAAACCCGCGAGGGAAGTAACTACATAGCAAAGTATAGCCTTGGCTCACTTGCCAAAATTAAAAATTCATGAAGGCTGGTTTTATGTTCAAACACAATCGCCAACTATGAAAAACATCGACGAATTTAATGAATACATGTCAAATCAGTGGATTACCCTTGCCAAAATAGAAATCCTATCAT
Organism: Acleris holmiana; assembly: GCA_949316455.1. Taxonomy (NCBI): domain Eukaryota; kingdom Metazoa; phylum Arthropoda; class Insecta; order Lepidoptera; family Tortricidae; genus Acleris; species Acleris holmiana. Next base: position 66,169,879 of record OX438762.1, on the reverse strand, counting down.
GCTACGGCAATCGCCATCGGACAGATAACGTTGTAGAAGCCTGGCACAAGAAAATGAACAATCGAATACGGCCTAAGTCGAATTTGTTTTACTTCATCTCTGAATTGAAAAAGGAAGCTTTTGCGGCTGATTTTACTTTGATGCAGAGTGAAATGAATTGTCCAGTCAACCGCAAGAGGCAACAGAAATTCATTGAGATGGATCGCAAGATCGAGCGGATTGTTAATAATTACCTTACAGGTGTTACTGATTTAGGTCAATGCATTACTAAATTATCCTATTTAAAATATTAATACCATTTTTTTTTAAGTTATAAAATTTCCTTTATAATTTCTTATTCCCTTAATAATTTCTTATAGACAGGGGTATTTTTGTTACTTGAATTTAATTGGTTATGTATTTAGGTATACTTAGCTATTTTATGATTGAAAAAATATGACTAGACTTAAGTGTAATAAATACACGATTTTAAGTTGTTATAAGATTATTTTATTTTATTTTTATTTATTTGGGTTATTTAGTATTTTTATTAGCATGCAAGAAACTTATTTTACACAAACAACTACATATTAGATGAACCTGTCAAGATTTATTTATACATACATACATACATAATGTCACGCCTTTATTCCCAGAGTGGGGTAGGCAGAGCAACAGAATACCAACAACTCTAAACTTGTTGATAATCTGTAACCACATTTTGCATTCAGGCAGATTTATTTATTTCAATGTTTATTTCACCAGTGGGCTTGAATAAGTAAATAAGTTATATTGGTCAAATCGCTATCCTAAAGCCGGCTAATCACACAACTGCCGCAGGGGCAACACTGGTCGCAAGGCGATCGGAGCAATTTCGGCTGTTCTCTACACATTAGCCTGCCGTTCAGAGTGTAATAGCATCATCACCATTTTTTTTGGCGTATTGCGGCTTCGGTAATTATTATTCGAACGAAAAAATAGGCGTGTGTGATAAAATGCTTGCAAGTAAATATACTATTAGAAAATTACAAATGAAGAAAGTTATGCTGTCATTATCATATGCGTCCGTTAAAACTCACGAAAGGGGAAATTTGCGAATGGAAAAAGAATGAGAAGAATAAATGCGTGTGGTGAAATTCACGAATGGGAAAAAACGCGATCGGAAAATACGCAGAAAATGATCTAACCAGTCTAACGGAGTAATGGTTGCAAGGAACAAGGACAAAGGAACCAGGCAGAACGTAATCAGGTGAGTCCATCCTAAATTACTAAGAAGATAGTATAAGATAGAGAGAGAAAGTAATGTCATTAGAATAGAACTTGTAAGATGAAGCCTCGGATTTCCCAATGGGGTAGTCAGAGGGATGGTGGAACTAAAACTCGTGTAAGAATAGCATGGATCGGTCGAGGGTGCCTTAGAGGCGAGTTTGGTTGTATGGGCACTATGGGTAAGCTGTTAGGGGTGGTAGAAGGACGCTTGTTAGGGGAAAAGAATCCCCGCCAGAATCAGAGAATGCTTATGACTATTGCTAACTCTCTCAGCTCGTTAGAAATATCCAGAATATTACTTATATAATATCTTGTCGTTATATCCTTTGATACTCAGCCATCTAGAAGTATATTGATTATTACAAAATGATATACATATATGTAAATTGGTTTCTTTAGGATTGTCTATACAGGGTTATTTGTAAAAAACGAACAACCTCTCAGGATTAAATTATTTACACCATAAACAACAACTTTTGTTCGGAGACTTTTTACAAAACGTAATACGTTTTCCCAAAAAAATGCATTCAAGTTTTTGTTGTACTATGTGATATCTTTTTAGATCTGTTATTTTAATACATATATAATTAATAATTATTTTTAGATCGGGGTACTTTGCGCTCACTTCACATTCCACGGCCTCATTTCTTGTTAAGGCTTGTTTACACTCTGTGAAGTAGCAAGAGCAGGTGAGAACTACAGGTGTAAAGTGATTAGTAAAATCAACGTGTTAACGGTCACGCTGTTAAGTGACAAGTGCGAGTGCGAAGTAAAGTGAATGGACGCTCGGTATTTTTGTCTGTTAAGTAGTTATCCCCGCACATACTCGCGGACTCCCCGAACTCGCGGTACATCCTAACTAAACACTGTGTAAACAGTATCTTCTTGTTAAGTGTACGGATGCGAACGAATTCTAAATGAATTCTTCTGCTGATCCATTTTCTTTGCCATAACCTTTAAGGTTTTTCGACTTCAACTAACACCTCATTCTCGATTCGCGGCAGGCTTCCGATACGTTGTCATCACACCTAGCGAGCATTCGCACCATTTCCGTGTACTCAATATTCGAATACTGATACGCATTCGTGAACTGCCAACCCGCATTATCGGAAATCGAAACACAGTGCGCACCGGCGCCGGCGCACATAGGGGTATTTCGTAAGAAAACCTGGCCAAAACTATAATTTGTTTAATTTTCATTTTAAATGATTTTGATTTTATATTTAAGTAGATTTAGTTTGAAAAAAACTCAAAACTTATTATATATTAACATATAATTATATGTATGTATGTATTTATATATATAGTAACAATAGAAAAATAGTTAATAGCTTCCCGAAACCGACAGTTCCTCTTATTCCTCTTCTTCTATACATTCTTGCCGTAAATTTTCGATTTCCATTGGCAAAAGAAACTCTAAAGCTTCCTTTGAGAAAGGCTCTCTTTTTCGTTTTGCTTTAGAACACTCACATGATATAAGTGGATCAGAAGTTAATAGTAATCTATTTAAAACGTCCATATTGCAAGCTGTTCTACTAAATTTCAGAGCATAGATTTGTCTGTATAGTCGAAAATGCTTGTTACGAGCCTCAGCTGCTTCCTCGGAAAGTTGGCCGATTGGCAATAGTGCATGTTCAATAATTGTGGGCCCATGTATCAATATTTTATGTACCGTAGGTGTCATAGGGTACCATCCGTATTGATTTACATATAATTCGGCCGTTTCTTTGCAAAAAGTAGCCAGTTTTGGTACATCAACCTTATGCCCACTTGATACCACTTCTAAGAGGATTTTGAATCTCCTTATTAGATCTAAATCTACCCCAGTTATTTTAGCAGCAGTTTCGGGATCCGCAAAAAATCTTCGTGATGTATTGCCATCGTTCGTGTTTCCGAATCCAGCTTTTGGAACATCCACTAATAAAGACATCTGATCTTTAAATTCTCGTTGGATACGCTTCTTAGTCTCTTTAACAATTAGTTTCTCGGCTGTTGAACGAGCTTGCCATTTCTTATTCGGTATTTTGTAAGCTAGATGGAGTATGGACTCAAAAAGTCGTATTCTTGCATGCAAGATAGATAATCCAAAATTTAAAGTGTCAGGATTATTTTCATTTCTTCTATTTAATTTATTGAAGTCCTTAGAAGTCTCATTACAAATATAACAACGCATTGTAGACGAAGTATTTGTTGCTGCGTTACAGACCTTTCCATCGACCATTGTAAACAATAAGACGTGATTAATCT